>JAOXNH010000045.1:0-11241 GCA_028566575.1 Bartramia longicauda | reverse complement strand
TGCCCAGGTTTGCTGTCTCCCCTCCCTGCCTGCTTTCCAGACCAGGCTTTCACTATCACAAAAGGTCTTGGGCCTCCCACCAGCCCAGCTCTTCTCCCTGATGCTTAGGGGCCATGTTAGCCCACCTGGGGAATATGGTTTTGATGTGCCTTGAACATGTTTGCCTCCCCATAGCTGTGGCTCTCTCCCTTTATTTTTGCTGGGGTTTCTTTCAGGTGTAACAAGGAAGGAACAATAATACCTGTAATAGAGTTGGGATACTGTAAATGACTATAAATCCACTGTTTAGGCCACTCATTTGTCACTTTTCTACTCTCATTTCCAAATTGAACAAAGCTCCGTCTGTATAAAGTGAGATAATTTATTTTAAGGTAGTATTTTAATTCTCCCGCTGTTCCTCCATGGCTGAAACAGCCAAAAAAAGCTGAATTTTCTCCTGCCACAGTGATTCCTATTTTTCCCCCAGCAAAACCATTGGGATAATGATTGGAAGGGGTGGCTTTTTTCCCTTTTTTTCCAGGCCTTGTCCCCGTCGCCAGGGCCAGGATGTCACAAATGCTGCTGGGGACCGTGCTGCGCCACCCCCAGCCCCTGTCACTCGGCAATAGGAAAAAACAGGGATTCAGGGAAGAATTTCCCCTCCGATTGGGGAAGTAACCACTAATTGTTTAACAGCCCTGGCTTCCTTGCCTGCCCACAGCCATTCTCCGTGGTGAGCCTCAAAAAACACACAAATTTGCTTTATTCCCTTGAATTTTGTTCCCATCCTGCCTTGGAAATCGTTGAGTTGCTTTTGAACGTCCTTCCCGGTCGCTATATTTCAAATTATTCCCCATTTCTTGTGTTGAAAACCCATTGTGGGGAGCTCAGTGCTTGGCTTATCCTCGCCTCCCGCTTTTCCCAGTGTTTTCACAACCTCTCCAAGAGGTCGTTGTATCATTTCGGGCCCAAACCTACACAAATTGGGTAGAAATTGAGTTAAAAACCAGCAGGAGAGATGATATTGCCCGTCTTAAGGTGTAGTTTGGTAGTTAAGCATCTGTATAAACATGATTTTTCAGATTTTCCCCCTCTAGGAGATGTATGTGTTGATGAAATAATTAATATTAATCCGCTAATTGGCTCAGCAATGGTTTGGATGGTTCAGCCGCGTCCCATTTTTGGTATTTTTCGAATAATCATTTCAGCGGCTGCAAAATTTCTTCTTGGGAGCCTTTTTTGGGCTTCATTTCTGTAACCACGGTGAATTTAACACCAGGATATTCCATCGAGACACTGCTCCAGGGGCTCTGGTCTCCTCTCAAGCTTGATATCGGACCGGAGCAACTCCAGGCAGGGTAAAAACGCCTGTGCAGGGTAATTAAAATTGCAATTAAGGTGTTAACGACACACGTTGGTCCCTCTCTGAAGGAGCCAGGGAGCGATTGCCGTCCCCAGCCGGCAAGAACTGGGAAAAGGGTAAATGAGGCTGATTCCCAGGGAGCGATGCCCAAGGGAATAGCTGGGGTTTTTTTTGCAAAAACATATGGTGTGAGGGTATTTATGGCATTTATTTAGAGCGATAAATTGATTTTTGGCTCATTTCCTACCCCCGTGCCCAGGGGGAGCTCGGTGTTTCACTGGGCCGTGCTTACCCATGCCCTGGATCCAAAAACCTACTGGTATTTTGAGTTTGAAACCCATTTATTGATGAATCTGTCCCTTTAGGACTTTTACAAGACTTTTATTTAAATATTTGAAGATGCAAGGATTTCAATTCCTTGAACCTTGTTTTATTCCCATTTTTTAAGTTTCTCTTGTTTGCGGCCTGATCCCGCCAGACACAAACACCCAAAGGACACTGCATTTTGGCTCCAAAAATAATTTCCACTGATTCTCACCTTTAAAACTTGTACAAACACCGAGGAATTCCGCGTGGGGTTTAAGAGCTTCCGGAGTCATGCTTAATTTCGGTGCTGGCCTGCTATTAAAATGGTCCAAAATCAAACAAAAATCAGGGAGCTTTGCATGGAGGTTGGGCTGGGCGGCTGGATCCCAGCATTTGCTCCCCAGGATGCTCCCAGGGATGGATTTTCTATGTGTTTGGGGAAATAATTAGGGTTTTTTGTGTAATTAACAGGTCGGCTCATTCACACAGCATCGTTTAGTTGTTCCTAAACCCCTTTTCAGCTCCCAGAGCTCCCCGAGAGCATCCTTTCTCAAAAAAGGGGATTTATAGCAGCCAAAAAAGCCAAAAAGCCCCCAAATACCCCAAGCAGAGGGATGTGGATCAAAGGTCCACCTCCTATAAGCTCCTGAATTGTTTGTGAGCAGCAGTGAAAACCTGAAAAAAAACATCATTGTGTTTTTATTTATAGCTTAATGAAAGGGGAGGAGAAGACCCTGCTCAGGATTTAAATCCCACAGCAACAACCTGTTGGGAGGGAAGGAAACGGGAGGGAGCAGGTTGAACTGGTGCCGTCTTCCACCTTTAGCCCATTACGAGGCTGTAAAAGGTGTCTCCTAACCCGGATCGGAGGGATTTTTAGTTTAAATTAATTAAGCAGAGCTTGGGGAATCCGCTGGAGGAGGTTTCGGGTTTGCTTTATTACCTTCACTAACCCCAGTTGGGGGGGAATGGGAGAAAATGGAAATAATTGGGCACAATGTCTGTAGATTGGGCAAACCCATGGGATACTTATTCTTCTCTTCTAAGGATACAGGAAGGAATAGGAAAACAGGAATTTTCCTTTATTTTTTTTTGAATAAGGGGAATTAAATGTTATTGCTTTTTACAGGGAGGATGGAGAACTGGAGGAAGGGGAGCTGGAGGATGATGGAGGTGACGAGGCGCAGGATCCCTCTGAATCCCGTGAAAGAAGTCGGAAGGAGAAAGGGGAGAAGCATCACAGTGATTCCGACGAGGAGAAAACCCATCGGCGGATGAAGCGCAAGCGTCGGAAAGAGCGAGAGAAAGAGAAAAGGAGATCCAAGAAGAAAAGGAAATCCAAACACAAGGTGAGCCGTGTGCTGCTTTTGCCACCTTCCTCTGCCATCGGGAATTAATTCCTCCTCTGACATTATTCTGGGGAGTTTGAGGCTCTTCCCTTAATGATAATTCAAGGTGGGAGTTCTCACGGGCTTTCTTGGGGGCACCCAGGTCTTGAGGTGGGATGAAAACACTCCAGCAGATGGAAATGCAGAGTGGGAAGGAAAGCAGAGGTTTTATTTAGGGAATTCCTTCGTGTGAGTGTTCCTAACTCCAAGGGGATTGAGGCTGCCAGATTTGCCAAATCCAGGGTGTTTGGTACTGAAATTGCAGGAGTTTCTACAGCGCAGAAAGCGCAGGTCTTTGTCTTCATTAGAGACCAGTTAAATAATCTGTTAATGGGCTCCCGGTTCATAGTTCACTGAACGCTGTGATAATTTTGTTAAAGAAAAACTCACTTTCCTTAAAATAAGACCTAAAAGACAAAGGAAGACTTCCTTGTGTTGTGTCCGGGTCGGAGCTGGCCTGTGATGAACTGACTCTGGGTGTTTTCCTTTGCCAGCGCCATGCTTCTTCCAGCGATGATTTCTCTGACTACAGCGAGGACTCGGACTTCAGTCCTGGGGAAAAGGGACACCGAAAATACCGGGAATACAGCCCTCCCTACTCCTCTGTGAGTTCTGAGCCGCTGCCATTGCAGGGAGCTCCCTCTGCATCCATGTGCTTTGCCTCTAGGCCTTTTAACTGTTTTATGTCTTTTTTAATGTGGTGTTTTTTTTTTTTTTTTAATTAAATCATGATTTAATGGGGTTCCTTGTCGTCCTCTCTGACCTCTTTGCATTTCCCAGTCCCACCAGCAGTACTCATCCTCTCACGGTGCTCCCATGCCCAAGAAAAGCTACTCCAAGATGGAAAGCAAGAATTATGGCATGTATGAGGAGTACGAGAACGACGATTACGGGCAGTACGAGGGGGAGGAGGAAGAGGAGATGGGGAAGGAAGATTATGATGACTTCACCAAAGAGCTGAATCAATACCGGAGAGCCAAGGAGGGCTCCCACCGGGGGCGAGGTACCGCTAAACCTTCCTTTTTTATCACTGTATCTCATTACCCTCAGCTCGTTTAACTCATTTGTGGCTAAATGAGGCCTGGCACGTGCTGGAAGCTTCGCGGAGGTGTTAGTTTGTGATGGGGAAAGTGCTTTTTCCTCTTCTCCATCCCGAGGGGAAAGTTCAGATCCCTGTGGATAATTGAACATTCTAAATAAGTGTTTTTCTGGCTGGTGTAGATTGGTTTAAAAGCCAATAAGTGGTCGAAAACGGATAAAATAAAGCAAAAATCTTTATTTGAAAGGAAAACCAAGTTGATCGATAAGGTCATTAGCCTGGTGTCACGTCTGGAACACACATATTGATGTTCCTGGTCTGTCATCCCTGTGCTACGACTGATGTGGCATTATCATTTGGCTTGTTAAAAATCCATTCTTCAAAATATTAAAAACCTGATTCACTTAAAAAACAGTTTTTGAGGTGCTGATCATCCCGTACTGGAAGATTATTATATATTTTTCCTTGCCTGGTGTATTTTGATGCTGTTTTTCCCGTACTTGAGAGGTGAAAGGCAGCAGAAAGCTGAGCCCATCTCTGTTCCTCCACAGGCGGCCGTGGCCGAGGCAGAGGGTACCGAGGAAGAGGAGGCAGAGGAGGGATGAGAGGAGGCCGAGGCATGGGCCGGGGGAACCGTGGACGAGGCAGAGGCGACCATCCTGATGAAGAGGAGGAAATGTATGAGGAAGAGATGGAAGTAAGTGCCGAGTTTCCAACCTGCTGGTCGGGAAACAAGAGAGTCTTCATTTTAAGCCCTTGGGGAATTGGGCTGCGCTTCCTCCCCGCTCGTTAATGGCCAGGATCTCGATTGCAGTATTGTGATAACGAGGAGCCCCTCGGCGACGACGACTACGATGACTACTCGAAGGAGCTGAATCAGTATCGGAGGAGCAAGGAGAACCGTGGCCGAGGTGAGAGGGGAATAACAAACTCCCTCCTTTCCCCTCTCTCACCCCTTTTACAGAAGGAGGGAAATTAAAAACCAGGGGGTGTACGTTAAATTTCAGGTTTAAATCGCGGCCGTGGCCGTGGCCCCAGAGGAAGAGGAAATAAAGGCATGGGCAGAGGCCGAGGCCGAGGTGGAAACCGAAGCGGGATGGGGAAAGGGGGTGGAATGAACGATGACGATGATTATTACGACGAAGACATGGGAGTAAGTAGGGCTTTGTTTTCTAAATGGCTTGCTGCAGCACTGGATGTCCCCCTTTGTCCCCATCCCCCTCTGTAAATCCCATCAGGCTTCAAATGAATACTTGGCATGAGCGAAAAAGCCAAACGGATCTTCCCCAGAATCCACAAAAATTGGATGTTTTGGGTTCTGCTCCTCTGACATCTCTCTCAAGCCATGCTCAGGAGCTCAGCACGCTCTGTTTTCCTCCGTTTTACATCCCAAATCCTGGTGGTTTTCCCTCTCCGAGGTGGCTGCCCAGGCAATTGTAATTTCTCTCAGGTGATTTCTTGCTTTGTATTTCAAATTCTTCCTCAACGGACATAACATGCTTTCCGTAGGATGGAGGAGGTGGTGGGAATTACCGGCGGAATGACCACGACAAACCCCACCAGCAGTCGGATAAGAAAGGGAAGGTGATCTGCAAATACTTCGTGGAAGGACGATGTACCTGGGTAGGGGAATAATTCAGGAATATTCATATAAATCTCTTTATACGCATGTGGAACCGTCACTGACGCATAAAGTCCAAATTTTGACTGGTTTTGGGGCGGGATTGATGGCTGTAAAGAGCTTTTTGGGAAGCGGATGCATCTCCCTGTCCCTCCTGAATGTGTTTTGGGCTTTTGAGGAACACGTTGGTGCTTTAACGCGCTGTGATGTTGTTCCCCGCACAGGGCGACCACTGCAATTTCAGTCATGACATTGAATTACCAAAGAAACGTGAACTCTGCAAGTTCTACATCACCGGCTACTGCGCCAGGGCTGAAAACTGCCCTTACATGCACGATATCCTTTCGGGTTTGAGCTCGTCTTAAGGTGGCCTTAAATTGGTCTCATTTCTCATGGATGCACATTGGGGGGTGAGGGAGGGGGAAAAAAAAGGCCATTTCTGGGCAACACAACCTCTGCTCAGAGGCAACCCTCCCCGATCCTGCTTAACCTCACTTTTCCTCTTAAAAAAGTGAGGTTTGGGGCTGTTGGGCCTACGGAAAACATGGCAGAAAGGGGAAATAGAGTCTTTCTGGTGACGATAGTTTAATACCAGTGTCATGATGGTGAAAATCCACCACATTTTGAAGTGAAAAGCGCCTCTAACCCCTCTGGCTGTAGGAACAACTCCCTCTTATGGTTTATTCTCCTTAGTAAACGATACGGGATTTCCCGTGCAAGCTCTTCCACACCACAGGCAACTGCATCAACGGGGATGACTGCATGTTCTCCCATGATCCACTCACGGAGGAGACGCGGGAGCTTCTGGACAAGGTAAAGGGGAGCATTAACGTGGCTTCACCCTCCTTTTTCCTTCTGTGGAAGTAAATCCCTATGGTGGAAAGGGTTTTCCGGAGCTGGGCGATTCCGTGGATCAACTTTTCCTCCTTTATCTTAGATGCTGGCAGACGACGCAGAAGCCGGAGCAGAGGATGAGAAAGAAGTGGAAGAGCTCAAAAAACAAGGCATCAATCCTCTCCCCAAACCACCCCCAGGGGTGGGTTTGCTCCCCACACCCCCTCGTCCTCCCGGTCCTCCAGCCCCAAACTCTCCCAACGGGAGACCCATCCCAGGGGGTCCTCCCCCACCTCCACCGCCGCCGCTGCCGCCCCCGGGGCCACAGATGCCACCACCGATGCACGAACCACTGTCACCGCAGCAGCTGCAGCAGCAGCAGGACATGTACAAGAAGATCCCCTCCTTGTTCGAGATCGTCGTGCGCCCCACGGGGCAGCTGGCAGAGAAGCTGGGCGTGAGGTGGGTGCGGGTTTTTGGCTTGACCCAGACAAAAGGGTGCAAAAAAGGGATTTCTCCGCATTTTTGGGGTCTGATGCTCAGTCAGACACTGGGTCCGTCCCTCCTGCAGTGGGTCCGTCCCTTCAGAAGTGGGTCCCTCCCAAAGTGGGTCCTTCCCAACTGACAGCGGGTCCGTCCCTCCAGCAGTGGAAGCCGTGTGTTAAAGCAGATTTTCTCCTTCTCTCTTTCAGACACCCAGGTCCGCCGCCCCCCAGGTTCCCTGGGCCTGGAGGCCCCCCAGGCCCCATGCCCGGCCCCATGCACCCGGACATGCACCCAGACATGCACCCGGACATGCACCCGGACATGCACCCTGATATGCACCCGGATATGCACCCAGACATGCACCCGGATATGCCCATGGGTCCGGGAATGAATCCTGGTGCCCCCATGGGGCCTGGCCCCCCCATGATGCCCTATGGCCCAGATGATTCCCCCCATTCTGGCATGATGCCCCCTGGTCCACCCCCCCAAGGATTCTATGATAATTTTTACCAGCAGCAAGAGGGGCTGGAGATGGATCACAGCATGATGGGAGACCCAGGTACGTCCCCAGGATCCTTTGGGATCCACTTTTGGGTGCTTTGCCGGACATCCCGGGATCCCCGGGCCCAACGTGTCAGGGTGGGAATTGAAAAATTGCTATTTTAACACATGATGATTTTTTCCTTCTTCCTTGGCAGAAGACTATGGTGGTTACGAGGACATGGAAGGGCCTCCGGGAGAGCACATGTTCCCGGATCCATCCCTGGATCTTGATGCTCTGTGTGAAGGAGGCCCCCCCGGATTAGCCAAACCCCAGGGCAGCATCCCCGACTTCATGCCCTCGGCACAAAGAGCCCTTTATTTGCGAATCCAGCAGAAACAGCAAGAGGAAGAGGAGAAAGCCCGGAGACTGGCTGAGAGCAACAAGCAGGATCGTGAAAATGAGGAAGGCAAGTGGCAAAATATGATGTATTTCATTCAAAACCATGCACGGGGCGGGGGGCAACTTGGATTTCCTTTGGTTTCCCCCCCGCGGAAGTGGCATCTAATCAAAAATAGGGGAGAAATGGGGATGTCAGGGAGGAACTCTGCCGGGAATGAGGGGTGCTGGGTGCCTGGAAGAGAATCCTCAGTGTCAAAAGAGTTGAAAAACTGGGAAGAGCTGCCCAGAAAGCGAAGGAGACGGGGTTACTGGTTTGATTGTGGTCAAACTGGAGTCTGCTGGGGGCAGGAGGAAGGTGAAGGGGGGGATGTGCAGGGCATTTGCGGGGGGGGAAACAAGACCAGGGCTGTCACAGATGCCCCCGGTTCGGGCAAAATGGGGGAATTTGAACAGCGTTGAGTCGAGAGGTGACATTTTGGGGACCTTCTCCTCAGTGTCCCCTCTGGACAGTGCTTTAATTGCCTTTTATCACTTTTTTTCCTCCTCCTCTTCTTCGTCCCTCTCAGGAGATCCCGGGAACTGGTATTCCAGTGATGAAGACGAGGGCGGAAGCAGTGTCACCTCCATCTTGAAAACCCTACGGCAACAAAGCTCGGGTCGACCTCACCCCCAACCCCCCCACGGCGAAATGGGGGGCCCTCCCCCTGGCGTCAGTGACCCCCGCCTGCAGAAATCCCAAGGGGGTGGCAGTGGGCGACCAGCTGATCCACGCTTACGGGATCCTCGCCTTTCCCGAAATCCCGACCTTTCCCTCTCAGGGGATTCGGGCCCCACCGACCCCCGGTTGGCGCGACATGTTCCTTCCTCCGTCTCCAAACCCGAACCTCCTCATCCCTGCGTCATCCCCAAACCCTCCCTGCTCCCCGAGGAAGAGGAAGGAGAACGGGTTTTACGGGATAAAGCCGTCAACATCCCCTTGGATGCTCTCCCGGGTCATTCCCTGCGGGATCCGCGCTCCCAACTCCAACAATTCAGTCACATCAAAAAAGACGTTGTTCTCAACAAACCCAACTTCGCCCGGATGATCCTTTGGAGTCCGGAGGATTTAATTCCTCTTCCCATCCCGAAACAGGAGTTTATTCCCGTCCCCGCCGCCCTTCAATCCATGCCCGCCCTCGATCCACGGCTCAACAGGCCCCAAACGGCTCTCGCTGACCCCCGGCAAAGGGGGGGAACTTCCGGGGGGGACACGGGACCCGGCTCCAGCCTCCCCGATTTCGAGCTTCTTTCTAGGATATTAAAGACTGTGAATGCTGCCGGTGGCCCCCCTGCCAGCCAGAGTGACAAACCCAGTGACCCTCGGAAGCGGAAAACTCCCGCCGATCCCAGGTTACAAAAATCTGCGGAAACGGCAAGTTCTAAAAACCCCAAATTGATGGAATCGAGCGATTCGGCCCCGGCCATCGCTCCCTATGACCCTCGGTTGAGCAAAGGGGGGGGGCAGAGCAGCGTCCTCAGCGCCATCAGCTTGTACGACCCCAGGACTCCCAATTCGGGGGGAAAACCTTCCGAATCGCCTCCTGAAGGCACCAGTTCTTCCTCCAAACCCTCTGATTCTGGGAAAACTCCCGGCAAACCCAAGGAACCCCTTTTCGTTCGACGTTCAGCTTTGGAACAACCTGATTCGGAGAAAAGTGGAGCTGAATCCACCACGGACAGGTACAACAGCTACAACCGCCCCCGGCCCAAAGCTGCCCCCCCCAGCCAAGAAACCCCCCCTCAACCGGGGCTCCACAACCTCCCAGTCCCCCCAGTTTATGGTATGGTTAAACCCAGCGGGAAATCGGGATCGGGAAGCCCTTTTGGAGGGAATAGCCCGGCCCAGGACGGCGAACAACAAGATGCCGCCTCCCTTAAAGACGTCTTTAAGGGCTTCGATCCCACGGCGTCCCCTTTTTGCCAATAATATACCCCAAAAAACCCATCAAAAACCATCAAAACCAATAAACCACCCCCTGACTCTGCTCCCTGGATCGTGTTAGCGGTGCAGTGATGGTAATTTGATTTACTTGTTTGGTTTTTTTTTCCAATTTATTTTCTATTTAATTCCATTTAGCGGTCATTTAAGGTGTATATAAATCCCATTTTCTGCGGGAATTCCAGCAAATTTTTCCCCCAAACCAATCTCCAAAACCTCCCTCTGCGATAAAAACCAGCATTTTCTTTCATTTATCGCTTTTTCCCCCCCCATTCCCCCTCCCCCTCTCTTGATCCAAATCATCTGGGAAAGGGGGAAAATAAATCCTAAATCTCTGCTTTTCACACCTGACTCGGGGGGGGGAGGGAATGATGCAATTTTTCATTTTTTGCTTTAAAAAATCCGTGCCGACAGGCGGAGGGGGAGGAAGGGGGGAAGCATTTTTACACCGGAATTGACAAAAAATCTTTGTATTATAGTCTTTTTTCTAAAATTCTGCTTAAAACGGGAGCAACCAGGAAAATCCCACAAAACCCCACCCCTAAAAATCCGCTTTTTTAATTGGGGGGGAGGGGGCATTTCTGGTTTTCTTTGAATTTCTTTTTTTATTATTATTATTCTTAATTATTATTATTATTATCGGAAGTAAATATTTTTCTGCCGTTTCTTGGAGATTTTTGAAATAATCAGGGGCTTCGAATCCCTGAGAAGATGACGAAATATTTCCACCCCCCTAAAAATTCTGCACCCAAAAAGAAAAAAAAAAAAGAAGAAAGAAAGAAAAAGAAGAAAAATATTTGTATTACTGAAATTAAATTATTCGCCTCCGATTATTTCGCTCGTGTGTATTTTGCATCCGGAAAAGGGGATCTTTTGCCCCCCGAAAATGGGCAAAAAATGGGGTGATGTTTTTTCCCATCGTGGAGGGAATCGTCCGTCCTGGGATGGGATTAAAAAAATAAGTGGAAAAAAGGAGATTAAACGCCATTCCCAGCTGGAAAATCACCATCAGTGCAACTGGAGGAGCCAAAAAAAAACCACGTGGAAAACCCACTGCCACGATTTTGGGGGAAAAATCCTACTTTTCGGAGCAGCTGGCGCTGGAGGTAGCAGAAAAAACCCTAAAAATAGTTATTTTTCAGCGATAAAACGCCCGTTTGTTATCGTTGCTGCAAATTTCCGATGGGTTTTGTCTTGTTTCGCCCCAGAAAATATTTTCCCTCCCCAAAACCGGGGCAAAAACTTGGACTTTTTGTAAAGAAATGATTTATTATTATTATTTTATTTTATAGGGATTTAAAAAAACCAAGGAACCAGCGGTGGGGGCCGGTCGGGGGGGGGCCAAGAGCTATTGTAATAAATGT
>JAOXNH010000044.1:0-11601 GCA_028566575.1 Bartramia longicauda | reverse complement strand
GGTGTCCCTGCCCAGGGCAGGGGGTGGCACTGGATGGGCTTTAAGGTCCCTTCCAACCCAAACCATTCTGTGATTCTATGAAACAGAGAACTTCAGTTTCCTGTTACTCTTCCTGGTGACTTGCTTCAATTTGAATGCAATAAGCTAATAGACCAAACACGCTAAATTGTGTGCTGCTGTATTCTTTCTGTCAGTAATTGCAATGTATGGAGCAAGAGATTTGATATATTGCCTTTCATATGTCCCAGATCAATAAATACATATATATGTGTGTGAAAAATTTCAATTAAATTCATGAAGGAGGTCCAAATTAATTAGGTTTATATCAAAGGCCACACTAATTTCTGCAGGCATTGAGGGAGGAACTTCAGTGCTTTCATCAGTAACACGCTAACTGAAACACTTTCATTGAAAAAAACAGCTTCACTAAAATAAAATAGATTCCTGGTAATGTGCTGATTTTGTTAACTTTTCAATAGTATTCTGTTCCATTGAAATAAATATATTTTGTTCCCTTTACTTCAAGTACCTAATTTCTCAGAGACTTATATTAATTTGATGTTATTTACTATTACATTTTATTATATTGTTTTGACATATGTCATATGTCAAAGTACTAGAATATTGATCCCACAAGAAACTGGAGTTTTTTGTATCCACATAGTTGGGGATTAAATGTAATACATTTCAGAATGAGGATCAAAATGTATTTCTGAACATTGGAATAGTCTGTCAAAAGGAAATCCCATATTGTAGTCTACAGTGCATGATAACACAGCCTGCCTGGAGTTGTATGAAATACTGAAAATCAACATTATCTGAAAATGTGGGTACCTGTAAGTATTGTGAGTAATGAGTCAACATTTCACTTTAAATCAACAGAGCAGTCTGTCATTTTGCTTTATATAGGAAGGAGAGAAGTTAATTTAAAATGCAGAGTAGCACAGCTTGTCTCAGAGAAAATGGCAGGTCAATGCATTAGAGTAAGTCCCTTAAGATCCCTTTCCTTCTTATTGCAGAGTTTCTAAAATAAGAGATAAAGAGAGAGAGAGCAGCTCTCACTCTGGAAGTCTCCTGCTCCGCAGCGGTGAAGTGAGAGGCGGGGATGGATGAGCCGGGTCTGGCAGCCGCACATCTCACATCTTTCCTTCATCAGCCAACTGCTGGCTGAGATTCTGCAGGTTTTCAGTACAAAGCTTTGGTTTATTTTGCTTTTTAACCCTGAACGTGAGCCAGTGCTATTTCTACCCATTGAAAAGCCTGGGCACTTCAGGGGAAAATCAGTTCTTGTGAGGTCTCTGGGGAAAACCAGGAGGTTTAGTGATGGATAAGGCTGAGACCCAGCCCAGCCCTCACCCGGTGGTAGGACCAGCACCCAGTGGGGGCTGGGCTCTGCCCACACTGTGCTTTCCTCTGGATGACACCACCTCACTTTGTGCACTCTCATTTTGGGGACAAAGGTATTAATGAACCATTTCTCCTGGCCCGAGGAGAGCAGCTCGCCTCACCACTCGCCCAGCCGTCCCCCTCGGTGCACATCTTGCTGATTCCCTTTCAGTGGGTTTCTTATTCAATTTACAACTTCTTACATTATTCCACTTTAATAGATTATTTCCTGTGTGGTGCTTTATTAAACATTTTATAAAAATTCAGACAGATTAATCCTGTGAATTTTCCTTGCCTAGAAAAAAAAACAGCTCCATTATCAAGGCTTTCCTTGATAATACTATGTTAATCTGGAAGGATGTCTCTTCAGTAAAACCCAAGCTGCATTTCACCATGGTCTCTTTTTACACTCTCATGTCTTAAGACCTTCTCCAAGATGTGTACCAAAGCCATCCATGCTAATGGGCTTAACGTTGTTGGAATTATTTCCTCGCCTCACTCCAGCAAGTGCTGTACCAGAGAGCAGGATCGGCTTTGCATAACATCCCCTCAGATTTGTTAGATTTATTAAAAATCTTTGCCCATGGACTGCAGTATAGTGTTCCATTTCCTTCAGACTGTTGGTCTATAGGTTATATTTTTCTTGGCAAAGGGGAAGGCAGCAATTTCAGCTTCAGCAGAGGTGGGTACTAGTTCCTGCGAGAGACCAGCAGCCCCGACTGACACTGGGCCAGCGTGTAAGGAGGGTCCTCAGGGTGTAAGGAAGGTCCTTGGGACCAATTAATCAGGGCTCAACCCTTGTTTCTGGATTGAAGAGACGCAACTGCTGCACTGGACTATTAGGTCCTATGCTGAAGTTCAAAGCCATTGTGGAAATGTAGATCGAGGGACTCATCTTTTGGGCAATACCTATTCTTGAGCTGGAGCTCGTCTTTACCTGACAGCACCAGTCTCATACTGTTTTAACTCCCAGTTCCCTGCCATGTTCAAGCACCTGAAGACTGTCTGGCTTTTTTTCTTAAAGCAAATTTGGAAAAGATGATTTCATCTAGCTTTTTAATTAGCTAAACCAAATTTGTAGTCTCACATCCTTAAAAAAAATTTCTGACACTTTCACAAATTCACTGTTAGGTTAATAGAGGTATGGCAGTTTGGAACACTACAAAGAAAATAGACAAGCAGAGAAATTACTCAGATTTACAATATTTTGTGACTCCTACATGTATGTGACAGTATAGTGCTTGTGCGCTGAAGATACTCTGGGTGGTTCTGGTAGGGGACGGCATCTAAATCTAACATTAACTTTGCCTGACTGGTTTTTCCTGTTGCAAGAAGTACCTTAGCTGTGAAATATGGCCCCACAAAAAAGCCTGCTATTTTATGGGTGAAAATGCAAGGTGGCTGGTGAGGCAGAGTGCTGTTCTTATTCCAGACACGTCCCACTTCTAACCCCAGCCTGCTTTGCTGCATGGCTGTCTCATGAACACATCAATACGTTCATGATATTCCTCACCCCCTGGATGTTTTCCTACAAAGATTAGTCACGTAGGCTTCTAGGGTGGTTGGATATTGACTCCATCACACTGGGCTATAATTGCATCCCACCAGTGACCCCCCTGCTGCTCCCCACCCCAGGCCAGAGCCCAGGCTTGGACTCGATGATCTGAAAGGTCCCTTCCAACCTAGACAATTCTATGATTCCACGATCCTTCTGGACACTTTCTCGAGCAGAAGGATGATGGCTGCTCGCTGGAAGGGCGAGCTTTGGGGCAAAAGGCAAAAAAAGGGTAAATGCAGACCAATACTTTCCCCAGCAAAGACCTGAGTGAGAAAGTACACCCAGGCTGTTGTGATTAACAGTTCTTTGTGGATTTTTATTCTATGCAGTCTTATTTTTTTTTTAACATGTTTATAACTTTGGCAACTGCTAAAGTTTATACCAATGAGTTGTGCAATCTAATTAGATTATCCTGTAATAGACTCACAGGAAACAGGACTGAAAGGGAACATCAAGAGGACATCTGGCCCATCACTTGCCCCAAGGCAAGAACAACTACATAATGTCATTTCTGACAGATGTTTGCCTAACGTTTGGATGAAAAAATGCTCTCTTTTGTTTGTTTTTAACATGTTACCTGGCAAGTTGATTGGGGTCTTTCCCTTTTTTTTTTTTTTTGTGAAGGCAATGACCCCCCACTCACTATTTCTGTGTCATTTTTGGCTTTACAAGCTGCTGTCACATTCTCAGGGCCTGATTTTTTTTTCCTTTCTGAGGCTGAGAAGTTCTAATCTATTTTGTCTTTGCTCATACATATGCATGCAGGATGTGAAAATCCTGCTGCAGAGTGCTTGCTTCGCTCCCTTCAGCAGCTGATACTAACAGTGATGAAAGCCTACAGCTATCTGCAAAATCATGCAGAAATGGTTGTACCAATGATTTTAGTGCCGTAAAACCAAGAGATTCTCGGAATGTTAGGAAAGAAGTGCAGGAAAATAAATGCGGTCTAGAGGGCATATCCTGTGTAACCAGAGGGCATTCTTATTTGTGATAAATTAAGACCGTAGCACTCTCTAAGCATACTGCTTTCATCCCTTGGTGCCAGCAGCCGCTCAACACCTCAAAAGCTTTGCCAAACTGGTCTAATCTTTCAGGAAAACTCCCCTAGGAGTTTTCCATTTCCTGAAAACCACAAGAGTCCTTTTATAACAATCAGGCTGTAAAAATGAAAGTGTTATTAAGAGGAGAATATCCAGGTTGCTTTCCAAAGGGCATATTTAAGATAACAGAAATGACAATTAAAAAAAACCAACTTCAGCTCAATCTGTGTGACAAGAGCTGTGTTGATCTTCTGGCTCCTTCAGTTCTACCGCTGTGCCTCCCTGCAAACGAGCACTGTGTGGAACATCCACCATCCGCTTGGATTTTCACATTACTGCCAAAAAATTAATCAAGCTCTTGCTAATAATTTTGATTAATCTTGGAAACTAGTTGGGTACTGACCAACAGCACTGGCTTAGGATCCATGGGCTGAAAAACGCCTGTGAGGAGAGAAGAGCAGAGCAGGAATTATTGTGTGCAATAAATTCAGGGGGGCTTAGAAAAGAAATTTGAAAGACGTAGAATAATTTGGAAATTCTTTCTTATAAAGCCGTGAAGAGAACTCTAATATGCAGCCCTTCCTTACAGTTGATTGGATGACGCAATTTCAGTCTGACTGTGTACATTTTAAACATTTTCTGGTTTCCATTGCAAAAGAAAGAAAACACAATGTTGTTATGTGTCCAAATAGCCACGTGCATTTTTGTATTTTGTTAATTTAACCTGGTTTTTTAATCTCCCTTTCCTAGGTATAAGTATGGGTTCAAGCTTAGTGCAAAGAATGACCACGTGATAAATAAATATATTCATGCCAGACCAGAAATAGTCTCTTACTGTCCCAATATTTTCATGCCATATTTTTTCCATGTCCACAGCATTAAAACAGATTGGCATACACAGGCAAGAAAGGAAATAAAAGAATATTTTGTATCCAAAACCAATATCACAAATCCTAGCATACACAAAACAATTCTAATTTAATTATGCAAAAAAGACTTCTGACCCTAATAAGGAATCATAATCTCAAGCAAATCTGAATTGGTTTATACAGTGTCAAAATATGAATATCTTCTCTTAGCGGGCAAAATGCAACCTGGGGAAATACAGAACGTGCCTGGGAAATTAATAATCTGTTAGTAGAAATTGCAGCGAGCAGCAGAGGGAAGCTGTGTAGTTAAAAAAGAAGTTTTCATAGATTAATAGCTACTAGTTTACCCCCTCTCCCTCCCTCCCTCCCTCCCTCTCTGTCTTTCACAATCCCCTCCTCCCACTCCTTTCCTTACCCACTCAGCTTCTTGCTACTTCATTCTAGTTTTCCTTCTAGTACTAAAAGAAACCAAGACACATTTCCCATCCACATCTCCTGCACTGCACAGAGATGATTTGGGGAGAAAGCAAGCAGGATCTACCCTTGAAGCAGAGGTTCTTTGCTGCACCTATAAAATCACTGCTTCCTCACTTTCCTAACTCTTCTTGCTACTTCAGACTCAGAGCGTTTTGTAACCTGCAGTGGATCTGTGAGATGTCCATGAAATATGGGACTATTTTTGTTTTACAGACAAGACCTGGCAGAGTGACCTGCCCCAAGCCCCACACTTTGGGAGCGCCGAGCTGGGACCTGGAGCATGGTTTGGCATCTGGGGAAGGGGAAGAAATGGCAGCGATGAGTGAGCAACCGTGTCACAGGGGAAATTAGCAGAGGAAGGTGAAGACCTTGCAAACAATGCAGGGCTAGCAGAGCTACAAACCATGAGAAGGAAATATTTAGGTGGCTATGATTTTGTGCACCGCATTAGTAATAAAATCATGGAAGCACTGTGGACAAATTACCGCACTGAAACAGTTAGCCATGGCTCAGACCGGCAGAAACTATAAATATTTATTTTCCACACCTGAAAAAAAGCAGGAAGAAAACTCTATGCTAAACAGGATGGTGAAGTGTTCTCCAATCCTTTCTTCTCAAGGAGTACACTTAAAAAAGAATTCTCCACAAATTTTCAGGTCCACAGGACCCCTGAATGCGCTGGGCCAGGAGAGCTCTGTCCCTCGGGCACTGACTTTTATTTAATTTGGGCATATCAGGGAAATTCCATAGCCAGGAACATTTCATTAGGCAGAGAGGAAGAACCAAGGAGCCACATTACAGGTGACACGAGGTCATCCCTGTTTAATTAAAAAAGGAGTTGATGCAGGCTAAAGAGAGAGCAATGAGATTGGGCCAGTCCAAGTCCAGCCAGCACGGACTGTAGAAAGCAGGTGTCAGTGACCTGGTCTGGTTTTACTCTTAGAAGAGACTACAGATTTGCCAGATAGAGGTAACTGTGCCATACTCATAAGCTATTGGACTTTATCTCGAGGTTTTCACTAAGAGGAGATCACCAAAGGAAGGTGTTTTAAAAGGATTACTTGGGAAAAATTATAGGGACAGACACTATTCTCTACTTTTGACAGTGAATATATAGATATTCCCCAAAAAGTATGAATATGACAAACACTGACAGAAGTTAAAATTAGATTGTATGGATTGTCAGGTGGAACTGATGGCAAACAAATGATATGTTAATAGAGACGAGCATGTAGCCACCATACAGGCCTGATGAACAGATGAAATATGGCACGTATAGGTCAGAGTGGCAAGTCACAACTGGCTCAGCATTGGCTCTTAATTCGCTGCCAGAGGTAAAAAAAATGCTTGGAATGCATAAAGGAAATAGAGTAGAAGTTTTATTTCTAAAAAGGAAAAGCACCGGTGACAGAAACACTGGATTAGTGAATTGTGCAGTGCTTTCTTGCAGAAGGTGGAAGCAGAACCTGAGACACAGACGCCTACTCTTAAAAAAGCCAACAAAAGCTCTTCTAACTGAACACATGCCAAAAGTTTATTGACGTGGAAGGGTTTTTCCCCAAAACTTACTCAGATGTCTAGAAGTCTGCTGTCTGCTCTTCTGTCAAAGGTACTGTGTACTTGGCTGAGATGTGCCCACCAACATCTCTACCGCCTCCTCCTTTTTAGACAAGGTATTGGTGCTCATTCTCTGCGCTGAGCAGTGCAGGAGGTGGGTTTTAAATGCAGTCCCCAGTACAGCAGGTGGGAGGCTCAAGAAAAATTGGGAGGAGGTACTTCCCTGAAGATGGATAATGAAATGGTGGAAGTCACCAGGGCTGCTCATCGGGGAGTTATGTGTTTACAGGCCCCGATGCAGGGAGGATGAAGCTGTAGAAGCTGAGAGACAGCGACAATGGGAGCCGTAAGGAGAACAGACCAGGAGAGAGATAAGCAGTTGACTGTCATCCATTTAAGTTCTTATTCTTTTTCTTACTGGAAGAGATGCTGGTGATCAACGTGTCTCCCTTTGGACATAACACACAGCACAGGAGCCTCACCCAGACAGTACTCCATAAAGCTGTGGCTGTGAAGGAAATTCCATCTTGATTTAAGAGAGGAACAAATGTGACCGCAGGCCAGTTTGTACCAGCTTCATGAGATCAGGCTCATAATGTCAGGACTTGCAGCAATGTGACCTTTTTGGAAACCATTTATTCTCGGAGGTTAAAATGAATATATCTTCCTGTTCTTTGCTTGAGCAGCTCCTCAAAACTGCCTCGGAAATCCCCAGCACCACAGTGTCAAGCTTGTCACTTACTAAAACATTTTCCTCATAGAATTTTTCCAAGCAAGAAAGAAAACTACTATATTCAGAGACATCTTGTTTATAAAACAAACATTACTTGGAAGGACCTTGAAAATACTGAACTGTTTTGGTCAAAACCAGAAGGAAGCAGCATTTTTCTTTCTTTTTTTTCTCCCTTGGACTGAAGTGAGTGGAAGGGGTGGCTGGAGTTGGGGATACGTGACGTATCAATGTCATGGGATGTGGAGGATGTGCACTGAAATGTATTTAGCAGTAATGAGATACAATATAGCTCCCTAAATCTGCTAGAAAAGAAGCAAAACATTTCTTTGTATATACCAAAGAAGCTTCTCAAATCTACCTCTTACTCAGAGACATCCTGGAGATGAATATTCTTCCTGTTTCTCTCCACAGGTTCTCATTCTATCCAACAACCTGTGTTTCAGAAAAGGGGATGTAATACTGGCGACAATGAATCAGAAATTCGACTGCTGAGACACCATTTCCAGCAGTCCAGATACAAGAAATAGTGTATTTTATATGGCGATCAGTGCAGTTGGGAAATGGCATAGCTCCAGAGGAAAATGGAAATACAAGTAATTAATTACTAGTTCTGCTCTCTATTCAAGTGCAGGCAAATAGTCACTCAGTGATATTACTCCAGTCAGTCCTTTTATAATAGCCCTGCTATGCCCTTGATCCTTTCAATTAATGGTGTATTTGCTCACTAATTGTGCCCTAGACTGCAGTTAAATCTCAAGTAGAGTATTTCTATTTTAATCTTTCTTAGAGCCCTGTCAGGTTTGGAGCATCAACTTTTTTTTTTTTAAATTAATTCTCAAATCCCAATATCCTATTGCATGAATATAACATGGGAGAAAATAAAAAGAAATCCGTACTGTGGACACCCAAATTCTCTCTTATGTGTTCCTCATACAGCAACCAACTTCAGTGGTTGGAAACATCCCTTCCTTTCACTCATTCGTTCTGTTAAAAGTGAATCTCTGTTTTTTGTTACTCCATCATAATCTTAATATTTTAGGGTTTTGAACTGTTTAAAAATCATATTTGCTACACATCAGAGGAAGCCCAGTGAGCGGGAAAGGAGCCATGCAGAAGGGCAGGAGCTCCTGAGCTTTAGTTACTCTTTACTTTGATTTGGTCGGAGAGCTTTTCTGAAATTTAGCATTGGTTTGAGCCTGACGAAGCACAGGAATGTTGGTGGTGGTGGGCTGATGGGTCTCCTCAAGGGCTGGGACAGCAATAGTTCTGCAGGTCATCTGAAAGTCCCTACAGAGCAGTCAGGGAATGGCTGTAGAACACACCTGCCTTCTGAGCAATGCCTCCTGGAGTCTTGCTCAAATGCCAGAGGTAAATAAGGGATAAAAACAGTAATAGATGGTTTTCAAGGACTTTGCATATGTCACTTCAGGAAGTGCAGGATAGCTGCTATTAACGCACGTGAATTGCATGGCTGGGTTGTATTGTGCAAAGGCATTCTGCTGTCAGGAGCAGTGGGAAGCCGGGATGCTGGCACGGGGAACTTGGGGAGATGTTGCAGCAGCCTGAGCTGGAGGATGCCCCTCCAGCAGAGAGGGGGATTGGTGGCTGCTCTCCCATTGCATCTTCTCCCCTGCAAAAGTGTCACGGCACCCACCTACAGAGCTGAAGCATCCCTGAACATGGGACCATGGTGGATTTTTCTCTTTGTTCAGGGACAACAGCCATGACAACTGTCCAGGCCTTCTCTGGCAGCAGCGGCTGTAGACACACAGTGCAGCCACGCAAGAGCAGCTGCTCGTTTCAAGCTAAAAATAGACCTTTGGATTCATTCCTGCAAAAAAAAAAGGTCACCGCCAGCAATTTGTTTTGCCATAGCCTTATTTTTCTCTGACTTCTGATTACAGCACCCAGGGGATGAACAAAGTATGTCCTCACAAATGCTCATCTTCATTTTTTCAAGTACTTTTAAACTACTTTTATTGCATTACCACGCTCAAGCGCTGTACCTGTTCTTCAACATCTGCTGCCAATGTTTGCTGTACACTGCAGAGAAGATGCATAAGGCTTATGAAAGATTAGCTTGCAGTGGGAATACAAGTGATAGGAGCTTGATACTTATTAAGTTAATTATTCAATGGAACTGGTTCTTCCCTTATGAATTTCATTTAATCTTCGCAGCACAATTTCCTTCAGAAAACACGATGATCTTAATGAGTCAAATCTGAAGTCTTCTGTTCTTTTCAGGTGAGCAGGTTAATTTTCTATATAATTAGTTAATTGCAAAAACTTCAGCTATTGATAGCAAGTTAGAGGGAAATCAGTACAACAGCTTGTCCATGTCTCTTGAGGTAAATTATCTAAGAAGAGTTTGGCACTGTAAAGACTATGGAAATATTGAAGGTCTTTAAAAAATGTTTAGCTTTAAGAAATTAGAAGGGAGCATACATTTATCAGTGAGATGCATTTATGTATTAGTGTTCTTCTCTTCTTTTGTTCACTGAAGTCCTGACGCCTTTTTACTTTCCTTTTTACTTTCTCTCTTCATTGTGCCAGGAGTTACAGATTCCTTTCCAAGATTTGTGTGCTTTTCCATTAGAGATCTGCTTCAAATGCTTTTAACCCCTCAAGCAGTAGAATTTGTAAGTCTGCCAGCAACTCCGCTTCAGACTATTACTATTTGGATTTTCAAATGCAAACCACATTTTCTCTTTTCCTTTTTCCAGCCTCGCATGGGAACAGCGATCTTCAGTTCAGCTTTCCCATGGCTGAACCAGCCCTGCCTCTTGCTCCTGCAGCTTCACTCACTGGAAGTCCTTAGTGAAATGGCAATTCTAGGGTGATGCTGTTACTTGTCACCGTCACCATAATCTTCTGCAGTGCATTTGACGTGGATGTCAACACATTGCATCTGCTCTTGGCTCTGTGTTTGGAAATTTCCTTCTCTGTCAGAGCTAAGAAACCACCCTGGTCAGAGTGCTGGATCAGAATGTCCCCGTGAAACTCAGCAGCTTCCACATGGTTGGAGGGAGGGAAGAATGGATTCCATGGCTCACATTTTCTACTGGGTCAGATGACAAACTGGGCAGAGTTCTGGGACCACAGACCACAGCATCTGGAGGCAGCAGAGCAACAAGTCTCTGAGCTCTGTGCTATCAGTGGTCTTGGGAGAGTGCCCCTTGGACTGTGTGGGCACATAGGACAGCGGACAGGCTGGCAGATCCTTTTTCAGTTTTTGGGTAAGAAAACAGGCTTGCCATTCCCAAAAACAGAGCCTCAGTTGAAGAGCATGAAATGCCACTTTTTCTTTGTGCCAATAATGGCCAGAGGCAACGACAGCAACAGTGTTCTCATTGGGATGCAGAGCTTTCAACAGTTATTTTAGCAGGTCAGAGGTGCCAGATCAGAAGAGAATTTAACTCATTTCAATGTTGCTGTGGCTGAGATTATTAATGTTGTGGTGCAGTGTATGCACAGACAAGCCCAGGTCCTCCTGGCACCCCTGTGTAATATACAGCATTTATCTGAATTAGCAAACACACCATCACAGCCAAGGGTCAACCATGGCACAGTCCAGTGACATCTGAAACAGGGGAAAATGTCCCCAGACCCCCTGCAGAAGTGTTCAGCTGTGGTCCCAAAGGAGCCCTGAGAAGCAAGGAGGAGCTGTCAGAGGACTGTAAAAGAAGGGGAAGACAGAAGAGATGCTGGCACTTGGCTCTGTGGAGGTCATCATTTCAGATTCCACCCCCACCTTTACCCATTGTGCTGCACCTCCACGCTTCAGACTTGTCCTTCTGCTTTGGCTTAAGCATCATGTGCTTGAACAAACCACTGACCTGTGAGTGCAAATGCCGTGGTGTGCACCAAACCCATGGTGAGGCCTCAGCACAAGAAGGACATGGACCTGTTGGAGTGGGGCCAGAGGAGGCCACAGAGATGCTGGGAGGGCTGGAGCCCCTCTGCTGTGAGGACAGGCTGAGA
>JAOXNH010000040.1:121812-138391 GCA_028566575.1 Bartramia longicauda | reverse complement strand
AATTAACCCTGCAATCTCTTGGCCAAGGACCCTCTCCCCCCTTTGAGAGAAGTGCCTGCCATTTGATGTCAACAAGCCTGGTGCTATATAGGCCAATCCATTGTCAAAAAAAACAAAGTTATGGCGGTGACACCAACCACAGAGCCATTTATGAATTGACTGGATCCATCTGTTCCTCCCAGTGTCATTGCTCACAACTGTGACTCCATCACCAACCCTCCCAACTCCCTGAAGTCTCTTTTTATTGCTCATGGACTGCGAGTTGCAGCTTCCTCCCCACCTACATGGAAAATCAATAATGGATAATAGTCTGAGGACCGTACTAAGCCAGGAAGTTTCCTGGTGACATCCTTAACCCAGGCTGCAGGAAGACAGCAGACTTCTCTCTGAGCAGGGTCCACCCAGCATATTAGGCCCTCCATCCCCCTCAGGTAGGAGTCACCAACAACTATAACCCTTTCCTTTTCTCCTTGTGGGTGTGGTGGTGATCCAGGCTGTACACTTTTTTGACTGAGGAGGCATCTGTGGTGCAGTGCTTATTGTCTGCTTCCTCACTTGACTGGCCTTTGTCACCCAGTACCTCGTATCTGTTCTTCAGCAGTACCGGATGGGGTGACATGGACAAGGGGGAAGTTCATCTGCTGCCCTGACCATGAACCTGCCTCCATTCGCTCTTTTCATTTAGGCTTCTGTCTTCAAGCCTGAACTGGGCTGGGTACAGGGGCTCCTAGACCTTTCGACTTCCCCTCTCAGCTCTGCCACCAGGCTGAGCAGGTCATTCTCCTGTTCACATCTCACACAGCAGGTCTCATAGCTGTCACTCGTTACCAGTAAAAGGTCCTGGCACTCTCTGCAGCCCATGACCTGGACAGCTACATGCTTCCGTGGGAGCTCTGTGTTCCCACATCCGTTCTGTTGAGGTTGGGAGCATGACCTTCCTCCGGGTGGAGACCATGGCTAAGCTCCTCTGAGAGGGTGGTGACCACCAGCAGGACTCACCTGTCAAGCTGGCAGAGCTTCAGTTCCTCCCTACGTCCTCTTTCGCCACTCCCTGCACCTTGTGGTGGTGCTCCAAGGTGGCCACCAGGTCCCAGGTGGCACTCCAGGTTGCCTCCACTTGCTGCTGCTTGCTCAGTGCCCAGGTCACTCTGCTCCCGAGAGGCCTCTTTTGTGGGGAGGGGGAGGAGTGATCCTGGCATGGTTACGCCCCATTTAAATCTGCCGGTGCAGGCTCTGCCCCCGCTGCCTCAGCAGCCCCCGGCTCTCAGCACAGCCCAGCTGCTCTGCTTGGCTTCAAAAAGCCCTCAAAAAGAGTTCCTTTGCCCATCCTTTCTGCCACGATTCCCTCCCCCAGTGCGGACTTACCTACACTGGAGCTCGGTCTCCTCAGCGAGGAGTTATTTGTACTCTGGGTGTTATGAATTAAAGCTTGGAAGAAGCAGTATCTCTGAACTGTATTTTAATGAAATCTGGCTCTTTAGACTCTGTGCTGGCCACTCGGAAAACACAAAGACCTTTTCTTTCACTTTAATATAAAACCCAGCTTCTACAGAAGGATCACTTTCATCTGAAGCACCAACATGCCATCACAATTAACACAACCTCCAACATGTGTAAGGAAATCAAGAAGACTGGTAGAGTTTGCTCCTACCTCTAAGGAATGCTGCCTCTCTGTCCAGGAAGGAGTACGGGGATAGGGGGATGCTCCTTGCCTTCATTTATACTGAGACATCCAGGACCAGATCCTGAATGAAAGCAGCTGGTCTAACTTGGTGCTGTTACAAAGTCTTCCCGCTCTCCTGCGGTATGTAGAACTTGGGAGTTCTCCAGGAGTATAAACCATTAATGCTTAATATTTTCTGTGTAACAGATGTTTAATTTGGAAATTTTTTTGCAAAACATATTACACTTTTAGCTGTCAAAAGAAGCCAAATGGTCCATTTCATTTGATGTTCCTGAAGGTGGGCACCTCTTGGTCATGCTGTGTTTCTTCGAATCACCAGGCTGTAGAGGATTTCAGTTTTCTGAGCACCGAGTCCATGGACATCTTGTCCTAGCAGACCTGAGAAGGTGGCTAGCCAGCAAACTCAAACCGAGTCACCTTGGCCACAAGTGGTCTGCCAGGAGCTGTAGTGCAGCCTCCAGCTGGGAGGATGAAAGAAAGGCATTGTCCTTGCTGCTGACTCAGGGTCAGATGGGACTCAGTGATGCAAGGCTCCAAATTCCAGCACTCTAAAAAAAAAATTACCTGGAAGAGCAAGTTGATCAAAGCAATGCAAACCTGAGAGAGTGACAACAGAACAGGTGGTCACTTTATTTTCAGCTGGTCGAGGAGTTCTTCTGCCATTGCAATTACGTCTCAAAGAAACAGCAGCAAAGGTGTGCAATAAGGTGACTGCTAGAAAAGAACCTGAACTCCAACTTTCTCCCTCTGGTGATCACAACCCACTGTGAGCAGCCTAGGAGGTCATCCCCTTCTAAAAGGATCCTCAGCCTCTGAACCTTAGCATGGTGACAACTTGGGAACCTCACTCCTGTACACCCAACCCCCTCAAACCACCAAGATTTCATCCCCTCCACTCACCCTCACACAGGGATTATGTTTTGATTTCCTCCATGTAGCTCAAATTCCTGACTTGCCTTTCTCTAGCCTCAGTTCAGTATCTTTGAAGTCTAAGTTCTGACCTCCTCTTCCACAACTCAAGGCTTATTTTTAAGTTGCTGCCAGGTTCTTCCTCGAGGCAAACTGCCACGCAGGATGTTCTGGTCTTCCAGGTTTAGCATATGAATATACCCCAGATGCAAAAAGGGTACTCACTCTTTTACCTCACTAAAAACACACAGCAACCCTCCCATCATAACAGGCACAGTCTTTTAAAAATAAATATTTATAAAGAAAAGGAAGAGATTCAAAGAACTACAATGTTAAAAATTTTCCTGCCAACAGCACTAATATCTTTTTCATGTAAAGTCACGAGAACAAGTTGTACACCAAGACAACATAAGTACTAAAAACTGTCTCTCCTCATCAGCTGCCATAGTCCTCCACTGCAGGAATCCACATCTCCTGGCACAGCAACCAGCTCCTCTGCACTTCTCCAGGACTTGTACTGGGGCTGCTCAATCTCCTTTCGTGATCAAGTCCTCAATATAAGCATCCAGTTCATCATCTGTATTAATATCAATATCCTGAAACCGAAAGCATAAGTAATACCAGTGAAAAGTGAATCCTGAAGAACAGTGCAAGAACAGACGAGACACAGCAGTGGAGCATCCCCTGCAACCTCTGTCCTGGCCAGCGTTTACGCCCTGACTTCCAGCACTCTCCAGCTCCTGACATCCCCTGTCAAAGCATCACCAGCTTTATCAGAGCCTGACAGACAACACCTGGAAACCAGTCAGCACTCGATACTCGATGCACTGAAGCAATAGGTTTATTGTGCTGATTGGGGTCAGCCCGGGGGGTTTTTGTAGCTTTAATACACATTTTCCTAGTAGGGAGCAACTGCTTTCATCTGCTTTCAGTGGCTTTTCCATTGAGTCATCTTAATTTTATTTAAAGTAGGGTTTTTTTCATTTAGAGCTTTTATTTAAATATTGATTTGCTATTTTAATTTCATATATAATTTTATTTTCATATATATTTTTAATATATATTTTTAATTTTATATTTAAATTCATATTGCTATTTGAATTTCATAGCATAACTAATAGATTTCACCATAAATTTTTAAATTTTAAATATTATTTGTTTAAAGGTTTGCATCTGTATACAAGGGGTTCAGAATCTAGCACTACCTTTCTGCCCAAGAATGGGGCAGAAATTCCATGCAGAACACTGCCTATGCCCACACAAATTCTTCTGCAGCCCATATTTCATAGCAGAGAGCAGAAAATAAATAGAAGCTGTGCACTATGCATGTGCCATGAAAAATCCATCTGTGAAAATTAACACTCATCAGGATCCCCAAGGCCTGGATCCCAAGAGGCGGGCAGTGACAGCAGCCGCTTCTCACAGTCTGAGCCACTAAAACAACTCAAGTGCCTGGAAGGGTCTGGACCAGCTCTGGTTTCACAGCTCTTCCTCACTCACCTCCTGCACTTTCTGCAGAAGGGCCACGATGTTAGTCCTCAGCTTCTGCAGTTTCTCCTCCGTTTCCTTCAGCTTTCTCTCCGTGTTGCGGAGGTTTTCTTCACAGGCTTTGGCCCGAGCATCAGCACGTGTCTGATATGAATTGCACAAGTTCTGCAAACCTACCTCATATTGTTTGAAATATTCTTTCTGTAAAAGACAAAACATAATAGATGACACATTAAGAAGCACTGAGCGTCAAGAAAATCCCAGCACTTGCAGCTTGTAGAAGAGTCCAGCTACCAGCACCCCATGACTGAACACCACCAGCCAAACATCACGGCCCTGTCTGCCCACCTCATTACATTTACATTTCTGATTTGTTTACTGCAGGCAGCACAAAAGTCACAAGGGTTTTCACGTTCTTCAAAGACCAGAACTGCAACAAAAGCTGCCTAACCTCAGATTAAGGATACAGCATGTTTTAAAAAGCCTAAAACCAGAGTTATGCTGTAGAAAGATCTGACAGCCTCTGTACACAGTGAGTTTCCTAGTATAGACCACTCAGATAACACAACTTATTACTGTGAGGCAGGAGCATCTACACTTGCAGAAAACTCCAGACAAGACCAACGTGTCCTGCAGAAGTAGCAAGACCCGTAAGTCAAGCCGATGCCTAAATTAACATCCATAAAAGAGGGAGAGACTGCCAATATATACATTGCGAGTGAAGGAGTAGGGCACTTAAAAGCCACTGCTTTTGTAGTTTTCAGTCATTTAGTCATCTGCAGGTAGCTTATGTCACTTACAGATGCCACCTGAGAAGGTCTTCCTTTGTGGTATGTCAGAGAAGGGAGAAGTCAGAGAAGCCAGTACCATTCCTCTGCATTTCAGCCTGCTCTGGACCTTCCAATGCCAGCACACAGACGCTGATGCAAGCTCAGCCCCTTCTGTTCCTTGAACAAATAAACGAAGCCCACACCAAAAGCCTTAAGATGTACAGCTGACTCGCAGGTGGTCAGCCTGCTCACCTGGAGAAGTGTGAGAGGGCTGGCTTCCATGTTCTGCCCCATTTTTAAGACTGCATCCCACTAAGTTCGATTTGTAAGGCTGGGGGCAAAACAAACAGGTATACCTACATCCTATTTTTCCAAGCTTCTAACCTGGCATCTGTTTTTTAAGAGCTTAACAACAATGGACAAAAAAAATCAGAATAGTAGCAGCCAACAGCTTTCCCACACAGATGTATGGTAATTAAAAAGTTCTCAGACAACTGTCAAAAGACCTAAGGCATATTTCAGAGGCTCTCATTCTTTTTCCCAGCTACACTAGTCTGCTAAGGACCCAAAGAATCCTTTGAAGAGGGTGATCTCACATCAACAGGATGCACCCTTGCCGTAAGAACGGAACATGTGTGGGGAAAAATCCCAAACTTACTTTTCTAGAAATACTAAACTCACCAACGGAAATGCCAACAACCCTTCTGAGCTCATGGAACTCAACTCCTTCTTGGAGATAGGAAAATTCGGAGGTAAGAAGTACCGCAAACAATTTCTATGCAGGAAAGAAAAACACAAAGCCAGAATTGGGAGTTTAAAAGACTAAAGCAGTCAGACTGCAGCAGCTCACAAGAAACTGCAGTGAACCCACCGAAGGATCTGGACTAGTAAGTCTACTGTTTCTTGGTTGCTACTGGGACCAGTGGTGTCTGGCTCAATTCTGACACAGTCTGAGGTAGAAGGTTCAACCCCAACAACCTCCTCTTCCTGCTGTGTATCTGGAGCCTGGTACTCAGGAGAGGGAGGCTTCATCAACCTCACATCCTCACTGCCCTTCTCTACCCTGGAAAAAAAAAAAAAAAGATAGGAAGGGAAAGTCAGATATCTTTTTCTACATTGGCCATACCTGAAACACTGTGAACAGCTTCATCAGAACCTGGACCCAGCTGTCACTCTGAGACCTCTAGATTACACAACAGCTGCATCCACAGGAGCATCACATCAAAGCGATGGGCAGACTGTATGGAGTCTGTCACGCTCATTCCTTATGAAGCAACTGGACAGTCCCAAGCACACAAATGCTCCCTGACATGACCACAACATACTTGTCTTCAGCATCTATCGAAGTAAAGTGGAGGTCTTCCTCCCGAGAGCAAAACAAGCCTCCAAAATCCAGTAGCTAGAGATAGTTACCAGCGATCCCGTGGTGTGGTGTCTGTAGGAACATAATCAAACTTCACCTTCCAGCGTACTGCATGCTTGCCCATTTCCACAGCTGTGACACGACCTGTGAACCACTCCTTGTTCACACGCACTTCCACATGCAGCCCTTTATCTGCAAGGAGGATGACAGTAAAGATGTTTGCAACCATTCAGATGCTGGAGAGCACATTCTGACTGAAGTCTAGAGAAGACAGCCACCCTCAGCAGGGAGCAGATCTAAACCTGTGACAATTCCTTCATATGGTATGTAAACCATAAAAACACTACTGTTGCACAGTTCAACTCCTACTTGGAAACATTTAAGATGCAAAGAAATTATATGGCATTTTCCCACGCAACAATTGCCTCTTGTCTGATCAAGGGGTTCCTGACCAAAATGTTTCATGCAAGTTAGAGTAATCTCAGGGCCTGGGACCCAAATTTACACTAATTCTTATTTTAAAAAGCTCATTAATGAAATCACGTGTTTAACCAGCGAGCCAAGTTCTGCAACAGTTCTTTTACACTGTGTTAGATACTGGAGGCAGCTCAAGGGTTCATTTCTCACCTTTCTGAGCTTTCTTCAGTTCTGCGAGCTCTTCTTCCCCAGCGCTGTCTGTGAGCTGTGAGAGAGAACGCTCAGATTAGCTGCCTCCCAACAAGATTATAAACACTTGACAAAACACCCTCTGCTGAGGAAACCAATGCACTCTACCTCGACCACCACTTCACTGGACTCCTTCCTCTCTTCTTTCATTGCCACAAATTTGCCCCGTTTAGTCTTCTCCTTCTTGTATTCCCCCTCCTCCTCAGACCCATCCTCTGTGTTGTTCAAGGTCCTCTTCCGAGTGCTGGAGGCCTGTTAGGAAGCAAACAAGCTCTAGCTACAATTCCAGCATGCTAGTAACCTAAACTTTCCAACTTTCAGTCAGCCAAGTTTTTTTTTTAAAAAAAAAAAAAAGCTCATTACTCAGTATTTAGTTTGATAGTTAATTAGCTTTTCCAGAAGGTTTTAGCAGGTGTTACATGATCATGCAAACACTCACCCCACCACTCTACCTTTTTTTTCCCCTCTGGGGAAACAAGCTAGTCTAACAGGAAAGAGATGAAAAAAGTCTTCATGAGGAGTGTAGAATGGTACCCTAACCCAAAAGTAAAGCAAAACTTATCTTGTACTGCACAGGGGCTACAGGGCAAATCCCACACGACAGGCTACGCAGAACAGTAGGTAAGGAGCTGACAGGTTTTTTCCCATCAAGTTTTACCTGTGGGGATTTGACAGTGGCAGATTTCTTTAGTGCTGCAATCTTGGCAGCTTTTGTACTGGATGTCTCACGTGAGCTTTTGGGGTTCTGCAGGGCAGAAGAGGCTGGTTTCATCGTTGTACTTGGTTTGGCAAGAGTTTTTAAAGCGCTGTTAGACTTTCCAGCTGTCACAGTGTGCTGGTGCGTCCTGGAAGTGCTGGCCTCCTCCTTGGAGAGCATGCTTGCCAGTTTGGGAGTGCTGATGTTTGGCCAAGCCGAAGAGCTCTTTTTCAGGTGACTGGTGGACTTGGGAAGAGGCGTAGGTGGTGGTGGTCTGCTGGGAGCGTTCTTGATCACATCAGGTAAAGGAGGAGATCGTGGGCGCTGAGGTCGGGTCTGTGACTGGATGTTCTGAAACAAATGAGGGTACAGAGAGAGAAAGGACGGAAGAGTTGGGCACCGCTTTTCAGAACAGCTAAGGATTGCACAGAAGAGCACAAAGCCTACAGCATCCCATTTACCTCCACTGCAGGCCGCGTGGACGCTTCCAGAGGCAGTTTCTTTAAGTCAGCTTGAGATCGAATTGGAGTGGTTTTCTATTTGAAAAATAAAAAAATAAATCAGAAAGGCCATCTATAAAAGCCACCAGGGCCTACCTGAACCCAGCCCAGAAAACAGCTTTCCAGTTTAAAATAAACAATCTGAAAAAGCTGTGTTCTGTGTCCTTCAAGAGACACCCCTCCATCTGAACACCAGCAGTCACTCCCATTTTCCTAGCAGAAAATGAAATGCAAGCTGAAATGCTTGTTTTCTGTTATTAAAACAACCCATACCCAATGAATGACCACAGGTGGCATTAGGGGCAGAGACAGACGTGGCTTGGCATCAGCCATTTGCACTAGGAGGTCCCTCAAACCTGCTGTGCTTAGCTGGAGACCTCCAGATTTACCTGCAGAGCTTCCAGCTTTTCCTGCTGCTGGCGGATTTTCTCTGACAGTTGTTTCTGCTTTTCCTCCTGTGATTTCAAGTCTTTCTTCAGAGTTCCCAGTGGTACCTTCTGCTTCTGCTCTGCAGCTTCACACCTAGCACAAAGGGAGTGCAAGACAACCTCAGCAACAGCAAAACGTGCTCTGTCTCACATGCGCAGCACCATCTCCAGATCCCAAATGCAGCAGTAAAACCACTTTACTTTCTGCAGCAGCCACAATCTCAAAACCAATTCTATTCATCTGTCTTTATCTCAGCCCACGAGGTTTTCATCTTTCCCCTCCTTTTCTCTCTACCCTACTGAGGCAGGGAGAGAGCAAGGCATGATGCTAGTTGCTGGCTGGCGTTAAGCCACAACAGGATCAAAAGTATAGTTGTTAAAAAACAAGCCATTTATGCTGGGAATTACCAATTCAGAGCCCAGGAGCTAAACAAAGCTTAGGAGCAGCTGGAACTGGTTTTCTATACTGTTTCTGTACTCTGGACTTCTACAGCAGTTTTCCTTCCTATCAGCTTGTGTCTTCATATCAATTCTTATTTTTACAGACTTACTTTCCATTTAGAGAGGAAAGCTCATTACCACTAACCTGTGACTAAGACATTGTTTACATGAGCCTTCCAACAGAAGATGCACTTTGCCTTGCTGCCCAAGGCCACAAAGTTTTCCTTTGCAATATCCTTTAAGTATTTGCTTTTCCCATCCTATTCAGCTCATGGCCTATAAAACAGTGGTGAGTATCCTCCTGGAGGAAAACGCAGATAGGAAACACATGGAAGTGGATTGGGATCACCTTCAAACCTCTGGCTGAGCAGCTGGCCCTCAAGAGTGGAAGAAGGGGACCGAGGGGCTCCCAGGCTCATCCAGTGTCACAAAACTGAGTCATGGAGAGACACACCAGGATCAGCCCCTTCAGGGCAAAGTTATGCAGGATGATGTGAGATAGAAAAACCAGCTCTTGCACAACGCAAGAGATCCGTCTGGCTCTTACACTGCTTTGGAGCCAAGCTGTTAAAAACTTCCCGCAAGTTTGAGTCTTACAGATAAAGGGAGGACCCCGCTCTTGCTGTGGCTCACGCAGAGCTCCAAGAGGTTGATGAGAAATGATTTTATCGAGATCTCTGATCCTGAATCCATCAACTGATGGGAGATCCCCCAGTGTGCAAGATACATACTGTGATCTCCTTTGGAAAGGAGCATAAGCAGCAGACTCTCCATCAGCCTCTTCTCAGCCGAAGCACTGCAGGGGTGTTTTTGAAAGAGTGATTATTGCTCAGCTAAGAAATTTCTGTCATAACTGCAAAATGACTGCTTGACACCAATTGACACCAAAAGCTGCAATTCCCAAAGATAAAGGTGAACAAGTGGCACCATACACACATTTCCCAGCAGAGAAATGCCATCTCCAGTGCCACTGCATGGATTGAGGCTCAGAACATTAGGCTGTATCTTACAGCACAAGAAAGCATGAAAGCACCTGTTAGTTCTGCCATTGGGAAAAAAATCAGAATACGCATGACATTCAAAACTACAGATTGCACCACTAAAGGCAGCAAGTCAGGAGAACAGGAATTGTCTTCAATGTCAGAACATTTTGCAACTCCAGCACCAAGACTTTGGTGATGCTCAATGAGCTCTGAGCCAGAGAGTCATCTTCAGCTGGTGTTTCAACAGCAAGTCCAAATGCCTTTTAGGACCCAACTGGATTTTAGGTACGAAAAGTGACAAGAGCGAGCCTGACACTGAAGTGACATACAGAAACACTGCCTTCTCTGTGACAAAGTAAGCGATGGTGCCGCTTAGTGTTGACTGTGGCAACAGAAGGGGTGACTGCTTTATATGACAGAGATGGGAAAGGGCACCCAGTTATGATCTGGGACAACGTGCTATCAGCAGGAACTGAGGTGTAGGTGGACAAATCAGAAGGGTGGGGAACAGCTCAGTGCAGGCAGTCAATGCTGAGGCAGCCAAAGCCACCACATGGTGTTCTGATGCCAAGAGAGAGACTGATCACCAACTCTGACAGTACTTCATCTTCAACTTGGCTGGATGAGATTCTTCACAGATCCTCATGGCGCAAAGCTTGAGGCCCCTCACCCATGATGGCAACAGCAACTCTTCCCAAACCCTCAGTCCTCCCTCAGACAGTACAAATTCCTGGAATGGAACAGCTGGGGCACATGATCAAGGCACAGAGCTGATGGTGTGCAAACCCATGGCACGAGGACACAGCAAGAAACGTTAGGCAGTAGAGCACTTGGAAGGGAAGTTCAGAAGTGCAGTGACTGCAAGGAAGTCCTTCTTTCTACTGGCACCAACCAAGCCAGAGGAGTGCTAGTGCAACTTCTGTAGAAAACCCTCTGCCTTGTGTAAAAGGAAATGACTGCACCCACTTCTGGAAAGCGCACATAAGCCTACTCAGTCCAAAACCATTCTACAGTTATTTATCCTCCCAAAGTAAGACTCCCAAGATCCCTTTCAAAGAAGCTGAAATGATCAGAAGCTTGGATCACCTGTCCAAAGCACTTCACCTGCCCTGTCCCACCTCCCTGCAAGGGGGATGTGGGACATCACCATGTGTGTGCACACTGGAGGCAACGCTAACTGGCTCCAACCAACATCCCAACATGTCCTCACATGAAACGCATCTAAACCCCTCCAAATTTTCAAGGTATTGTAAATACAAAATTAAAGCCTTTCATTAGTAAATCAAGTTCTGTTAGGTTACATGATTAAAAAGCTCCTCTGCACATACACAGAAGAGCACAAAGACAATGGCAAGTAGGAGAACCTGAGTAACACCCTTCCCTGGCTACTCCTAGGCCATCCCAGGAGCCACCAGCCCATCCAAGGCCCATTTCCACAAGCCCAGAGGCCCAAAAGCAGTTCAGGGAATGCAAATTAGGTAGAGGAACAGATACCCTGTTTGGACTCCTGGCAGGACTGTCCCAGGGCAGCCTCAGCCCCAGTGTCCAGCCAGTGGGAGTGGCTCTCCAAAGCATCTTTTGGACCGATGGGAGGAACCAAAGGCAGGTAGAGGAAGAGATAGAGGTGATTTGAGGGAGAAGCAAAATGGGAAAACAGAGAAACAGAAGGCTAAAAAGGGCCAGTTGTACATAAAGAGCTGGCTGGTCAGTACACTTGTCTTTGTACTAAACTCCATATTAAACTATTTTCCTGGACGAGGGGCTCTATTCTGCATGTGCATGTGTGTATGGGGGTCTGAGTACCAGCAGCTGGAGTGGGACCACTGGTTGCAGAGGCCTGTGTGATTAGGTGGCAGCAGCTGCAGTGACTGCAGGCATGCACATGAACGTGTGATTCACAGCATATGTTGGGCCAGACAGGCCAGTGAGGAGGTGGCCTGGGAGCAAGGGAAGAGGGTGGCGAAGGGCAGACCTGCAGGAGCTGACTCCTGGAAGGACTGGGGAGTCCTGCCTGACTGCTGGAGACGGGTATGGGGGTATAGGCAGAGCTGTGGGCACCTCTAGCCAGGAGTAGAAGATGTCTCTCGCAGTAGGCTATAAATTATTTTGTTTTCACCACACTGATAGCAGTGAAGAGTTGGACAGCCCCATCTCTGTCATTTGGAAACAACTAGACAGGCATGAGGAATGGGCCAACAGGAACTTTGTGAAATTCAGTACGGGCAAACGCAAAGTCCTGCCACTGGGAAGGAGCAGTAAATTTCCTTGCAGTAAAAAAGTCTAGGCACTGGCTGGCGGGGAGCAGGTCTGCTGTGAAGATCCTGGTGAGCAGCAAGCTGAGCACGAGCCAGCCCTGGCAGCAAAAGAACAACAGCACCTGGGCTGTATGAACAGGGAAGAGCAAGGATCCAGATCCGCTATAGGATGGACAGCACGCCCAAGGTGAGACACTGGGAGGTCTGTAGGGTGCATGTTATCTGTCCCCTGTACCCCTCAACCTCTGGGCTCATCTATCCCAGTGCAAGTAACCAGAGGGAAGGGATCCAGGGGCCAGATACAGACATGATTATTTTCACTAGTGGTCCTTCACCCTGATCAGCTCAGAGGGAAAAGGATGAGGCTGCTGGTGTGGTTTGCGCGAGTGCTGTGCATGTCCACCTGTGCTGACCTGTGTGGCCGGATGTGCATACACACATGGACTACCCGTGTTTGTGTGTGTGTCTACCAGCAACACCTTCCCAGCCTTGCTCCTGCTTCCAGCCAGGGGGCTGGAGGTGCAGCAGCCTCTCCTTGGGCTTGCAGATTCATCCCTGCCCCAGCAGTTTAGTCCGAGGACATCCTCAGCACAACCACACTCTTCATAGCTCCACACCAGGGCACAAATACATGGAGTGACAGGGAAGATGGCATCAGTATCCTTCAAATGACAGGTGCCAAAAGGAAGAAGCCAGAAAATCAATGCTTTCTAAATATAAACATTAACACTTTTTTGTAGCCTTTTCAGCCATAGATGTTAAATTTTTTATTCTAATTAAAAGTTACCACCTAAATTGTCTTTAAGCACTTTGTCTGTAAGCATTGAGCCAAAGCACCTCAAAGCCAAGCAGCTTCCCTCGTTATACAATTAGGACAAGAATCAGCTTCTAGCAGTGTTTTTCCCCATAGAGTAGCAGCCTAGAGCAACAGTTTTCCTCATTCAAATAACTAGATCTTACCTAAAGTTTGTAACTATGAAACACACCGCTGGTAAATGAATTGATGTTTTGCTCCCCCAAGCGTGCAAAACATCATTCTTGGGCTCACTGCAATTCAGAGATGTTGCTGCAGTTCACGTGTCCAATGGGTTGGAGCAATAAGGACAATTGCACATAGCACTCCCAGCCTGCACATACAGCTGTTCTTCAGTTGCTGTCTATGCTACTACATTAAAATTAATATGAATAAACTAAGGCTACAATCGTATTTCCAGTGGCAGTGCAGAAAAAACATAAAGGAACTTAATTTAACCAAATCACCGGTTGAGGTTAGAGGGGCCCCTGCAGGTCATCTGGTCCAATCCCCTGCTCAGGCAGGGCCACTTGGAATTGGTTGACCAGGATCATGTCCTGGAATATCTCCAGGATGAAGACTGTACAACCTCCCTGGGCACCCTGTGCCAGGGCTTGGTTACCCTCACAGGGAAAAAGTGCTTCCTGATGTGCAGAGGGAACCTCCTGTGTTCCACCTTGTATCCATGGCCTCCGGTCCTGTCACTGGGCACACTACTGGGAAGAGCCAGGCTCCGTCCTCTTTGCAGCCTGCCTTCAGGCATTTAAGTACATTGATGAGATCCCCTGGAACCTTCTCTGCTCCAGGCTGAAAAGGCATGTCCTCCTTCCTGGGCTTGTTCCTCTCCAGGGGCAGGACTTTGCAATTCCTCTGGTTGAACCTCATGAAGTTCCTGTTGGCCCATTTCTCCAGCCTGTCCAGCTTCCTCTGGAAGGATGCACAACCCTCTGGCACATCAGCCACCCCTCCCAGCTTAGTACCATCTATAAACTTGCTGAGGGTGCATGCTGCAATTTGTATATTGCACAAATGCTCACCAACACGTCAGCTCCAAATACACACACCATCACTACTGACTGTGAGCACAGCTTGAAGGTATAGAACTACTGCCTATCCCCTCCAATTGTTCTCAAAGAACAGATAACCAGAAAAAAAAAAAAAAGTGTGCAGATATGGCATGCTGCAGAAAAGTCTTTATATGAACTGATTCTTACCTGTCTTGTTCAGGATCAGGGTTCATAGAGCACACCCAGCTATCAGGGTAATTCTTTTCCACTGAGCTCAGCTGGAATGGGAGAGTCCGCCATTTCAGACATACATCTGTTAGACAAACAATTTGCAAGTCAGAAACGCAGAGCCTGAGCAACAAAATCATTATTTTCCATAGCACTTCTCAAGCCCATTTAATACCCAAGGACCCCACTGATTTCCAAAGTATATGCAACGACAGTAAGACTACTGGCCAAAAAGAGTGAGACAGCCACAGGATATACTAAGTCAATTCTTTCTTCATGCTCACAAAATGCTTGGAGGAAAACCTTAAATCTTGTACAAGGCATCCATAACAAGAATCTGATGAAGCCTGTCATCAGCTGACACTAGAAGACCTCACACTCACTGCTGCAATGACAGCACGTAGAAACCAAACTGAACAGCCAGTCCCTGAATTCACTGCCCATCTCCAAAGTCAGGCTGTCTCCTACTGATATCAACACAAAATAAGTCAGAGATTTATCCACTAAATAAATAAATAAATTGTAATAATCTAATAAATTTTAGATGAACCGGGAAGACAGATTTGGCTTCCAGAGCATTGCTGGCCTCCCAGGAAATCAACAGCTTAAAAAAAAGCAATCAAATTTTGCCAAGAAAATGCAAATGTTCTTAAATTAGGTTCTGGAAGGATGTCAACAGCAGGGGACAAGAAGAATGACAGGAAAGCCCCTTCTCTTTGTGAGGAACTTGAAAAGGGCTAAGAACACTGTCAAGGCAGGAGAGCCTTGCAAAATAATTCCACAAGGCTGGTCTCGCATTCCTTGCTACATCCTCATCCCCAAGTCCTATGGGGAAAATGAGGTTGAGAGAGTTTGGTGTCCCTATACTAAGAGACAAAGTGGTTGTGTTGAGATCTTCCTTACCCCAGTAAGGGCTTAGCCAGGGCTGTTTACAGGTGCACAGAAGAGAACTTGCATTAAATTTGAAAGTTGACTGTAAATGGTTCCCTCCTGTGCTCACACCTAGAAACTATTAGCAGGCCAGTGCATCAGAATACAAATTACTTGGCCACCTTCCATTGCCCACAGGGAAGTTTCAGATCTTGTTCCAGCATTGGGATGGGTGGCTTTGGCCAGTTCCTGTGACATTTTTAAGCCCATTCTCAACACTGCTACCGGCCACACCTGCCCCATTCTGTAAGGGCACCTGAAGAACACCATGGTTAGTAACTGTGCAGGAAAGGAATCTTAAGCCAAGATGTCTAAGTGCACCATCAAGTGCAGACAAAGGTAACTCACAGAAGGAGACAAGCCCTAGAAGGGGATAATAATAGCAAAGCTCATCTCACATCTCCTACCCATTTAGCTGCTCCTCAACTGCAGCCAGGAGTCCTTCCCCCCTTCCCCAGAGAGGACCAGCCTCCTAATCACAGCCTGGCTGGACGCACCGCACTGAATCGTAGTAGGGATCTCCATGGCTCTCCGGCGTTTGTAGCGCAGTTCACTAGATGGAGGCTGGTTCCAGTTTGCTGACAAATAACCAAATTCATCCCAGAACTTGATGATACCTCTCTGGGCTGGAAAACAAATAAGCCCCTGCTCAGTATGGAGCCATTACAACAAAAATCTCCACCTGCTGTCCTCCTGCCACCAAAGTTTCCACTTCCAGCCCCTGGTAATTGTTAAGCTTCGTTACCTATAGCAACATCCTTCCAATACTGAGCCAAATGCTCTCCCATGGCCTTCAGCAGGTGTCGATACTCTTTGGCATCAGCAAAGTCTTGTTTATTATGGGTTGGCTCCAGAACCAAATAGGGCACATCCACCACACCTACCACTCCACCACATGCCCTGGAAGAGGGACACACAGTCACAAACATCATTAAACTACATCATTGTTCAGAGAAACAATATTGAAAATAGCAGATTACACACACCCAACCCATTCCTGCAGCAGGACTGGTTTTAATTTATCAGCTTTCTAAATCAGACTCCAGCTGGCATGCAAAACGTAAGGTGAGCTCAAATGTTTGTATTTGCCTTCAGGACCTATTCTCCCTGTCCCTAGAATGAGGCAGTATTGCTACCAGTATCCACCAACCCCAAATACCAGCATGAAGCACAAAAGCCTCATACTGCTGCAGGTATGACTAAAATCTCTGTAGAGAACTCTCTATATTGAGAAGCCAGGGAAATATTGGGGGAATATTAAATAGAACTTGTTTGTCAGAGTCCAAACTAATGGCTGACAAAATGAGTAAGCCTCATGCTCATGAAGAACGATTAATCATAGAATCACCCAGGTTGGAATAGACCCTTGGGATCATCGAGTCCAACCATCAACCCTACTCTACAAAGTTCTCCCCTACACCATATCCCCCAACACCA
>JAOXNH010000040.1:101044-111926 GCA_028566575.1 Bartramia longicauda | reverse complement strand
TTCCTGTGAGGGTGGCAGAGCCCTGGAAGAGGCTGCCCAGAGAGGTGGTGGAGTCTCCTTCCCTGGAGACATTCAAATCCTGCCTGGACACGTTCCTGTGCAACCTGCTCTGGGTGACCCTGCTCTGCCCAGGGGTTGGACTGGATGATGTCCAGAGGTCCCTTCCAACCCCTACAGTTCTGTGATTCTGTGACTTTGAATATATTACCTGGGAAGGAAACTTTGCCTTCAAACCTGACAAACCTCCTGGCCTGCTGCACTCATCTACCTCAGCTTCAGCTGGGGAGCATCAGGTGCCAGAACCAGAGAAGAGGAAAGCACTGACTCACATCACCTCTTTCATGCATTTGGACTTTGCTACCTCTGGCCGGAGACCAAGTGAGTCCCACTCTGCTGGGAGGCACCAGCCCTCAGATAAGTACTTCAGGTCACTGACGCCCACTGGGGAAGTGGAAAGGAGGAGAAAAAAACCCCCAAGCCTCAAAAATTCAGCATCAATATCAGATTAGTAGTGCTAAGACAAGAACTGAAAGGAGGATGTAGGGAAGTGAGTGTCTCTTCTCCCAAGGAACAGGCGACGGGACAAGAGGAAACGGCCTCAAGTTGCACCAGGGGAGGTTCAGATTGGAAATTAGGAAAAATGTTTTCACTGAAAGGGTTATTAAACATTGGAATGGGCTGCCCAGGGAAGTGGTTGAGGCACCATCCCTGGAGGGATTTAAAAAATGGGTTGACACAGCACTTAGAGACACTTAGGTTTAGTGATGTGGTTTTCTGGTTTTGTCAGAGTTGTTAGGTTGATGGTTGTACTAGATGATCTGAAAGGTCCCTTCCAACCCAGACAATTCTGTGACTCTACTGATTCTTCTGTCAATTGTAAAGCTTTTCTGTTATTAACTTAATTTTTTGTTAGCACCTTAGTTAAATCTACTAAAGCAGATTATATAGCCCTGTATCTCATTGTTTCTTATTATAATTGATATGTTATTTAAGTGGAAGCCAGAGATGAAATAAAAAAGAATATTTAGTAGCAGAAAGGCATGAAAACATTAGAGGAGAAACCAAGAAATAACAGTGTCTTGGGAGAAGATTCTTGGAGTGTCAGACATCTGGAAAACAACATACCAATACACGAAGATTATCACCATTTTGATATTTCATTGTTGAAATACTGCCCAGGATCTTTATAGGATTTTTCTAATTTCATCCTTGGGACTATGAGGACAGGCTGAGAGAGTTGAGGTTGGAGAAAAGAAGGCTCTAGGGAGATCTTATAGCAATCTTGTAGTATTTAAAGGAGGCCTACAGAAAAGGTGGAAAGAGACTTTTTATCAGGGAGTGTAGCGATAGGAGGAGGCATAATGGTTTAGACTGAAAGAGGGGACATTGACATGAGATCCGGGGAAGAACTTCTTTGCTGTGAGGGTGGTGAGAGCCAGGCCCAGGTTGTCCAGAGAAGCTGTGGCTGCCCCATCCCTGGAGGGGTTCAAGGCCAGGCTGGATGGGGCTTCGAGCAATCTGGTGTGGTGGGAGGTGTCCCTGCCCAGGGCAGGGGCATTGGAACCCAATGATCTTTAAGTCCCCTTCCATTTCTAACCATTCTATGATTCTATAAAGTACAAGCTGGACAGACAGTCCATGCTTTAAGCTGAAAAGTGGCCAGGCTCTCAGGGCAGCAATCAGTGGCATGGCATTGGATTGTCGTTAAAGTAGTGGGCCCATACTATTGAAACGCTACTGCAATCTGAAATGCTAAATTAAAACAATCCTCCAATACTCAAACAGTTTTATAATTACTACTATTTTATTAAGACAAATCATGTTATGTTATCTAGAATGCAGCCTGTGCTCCCAGGGACAGAAGAACATTACCATGTTGCCTCAGGCAAACTTAAATACATGCTTTCCTTTCTCCTCCCATCCTTATAACCTTTTCTAGTCCCTGTTAAGCCAACTGGCAGCCCATCTCAGCTCACTTTTAAAATTTTTGTTTAGGAGAATTCAAAAGGAAGTTAGGGAAAGGTATTTCCCAAACTCTATTCAAACCTAGATCAGCTACACATAAAAGTTAATTCCAAAGCAACTGTTTCAGAGTGGTCAGTCTAGTTTCTTTTCAGTAATTCTAACACCCACCAGATGTATTTACTTGTCCTACTTTACAAAAAAAAAAAAGAAAAAAAAAGAACAGTTCCACAACAGTTTTGTATGGATATGGCATTTTGAATAACCAGTATCTTAATTTGTTTGCCCTGAAAGGGACCCAAATTGCACAAATTACTCATGCAATTTTCAAAGGCATTAGGTTTTTCACTATCTACCTCTTTTTCCATGATGTCAATACCACATCACACTCTCCTATGACCTGTTTCTGTGGCTTTAATGTGGAATTGTGCAGGATACACCTGGAGAGAAAAACGCTAAACGTCTTCTGTAAGGCAACTCCGAAAGGTCTCACACGTCTGCAGACTTTGGGTCCAACACTCACCTCGGCTTGTACAAGCAGCACGAAAGTCGTTTGGTTTGTACTTTGTGTCCATTTATGAAGATCCTCATTCTGGGATCAATATAAAGCACAGCAGTGTAGGCACGGAAGGAGCGGCGCTCAGGCTTTCTGCAAGAGAGAGATGCTTACAGAGACTGAGCAGTTTGTTCAGCGTTTCCTCCTAGAACCACCAGCAGACATTCTCTTAGTCTGGTCCATGGCACCCAAAGATGACTCCATTAGTTCACCCCCTGAGTAACCAGTGTCTCTTTAGTCAGTGTTCACCTAATTTATTACCATGCAGCTGCATTAAGTGAGGCTTTTCTTTTAGCTTTTTTCTGCCTATGTCTTCTACAGAGATTTTTTTATTGAGCTGTACACTTTAAACAACAGCTGTATGTTTTAATTAGTGTTGATTCTGCATGTATGTTTTAAATAAAGGTCAAACCTATGTACTTCACCGCTTAACACCATGCCCCACTTGCTAGTGCATTCTCTTACCCTTTGGTTAGTCAGGAGTATGCTCCAACAGAAACTGATCACACAGCAACGGTATCGCAAGGTCAGGAAGAAGCAGCTCCTTCCAGTGACCTGGAAGAGTCACAGGTGACTCTTATTGTATCATGGACTTCACCACTTCGGGGAAGAAGCGCATGATCTCATAAAAGAAGTAAAGTTTGCTCCCATTAAGCTGTAGGATTTAATCAAGCATTTGGCTCAGTTCAGCTCAGTTTTTCCTTTTCAGGCTACAAGTGAACAAGCAAATGCTCAGCTCTCCCTGGACAGGGCCCTCCAAGCACATCCTTCTTCCTCTGCAGTGAAGTCCAGGAGCTGGCCCCTGCTCTCAGAAAGACATGGTGATATGCCTCTCCTGCACCCACCTGTACCACTCGCTCATGGAGAATGACCTGCCCAGCACCTTGCATTTTGCCAGGTTTCATTGAATCACAAAACTGAACACCAGTTTGAGAGCAGCACAGACTCACAACCAGCTGTCATTCCAATTAAAACATCTTTGATGAATGTAGAAATATAGCTTAGGGATCCTTTGGTTTAGGTGAGAAAAGCCCACACAGGCGTTCAAGCCAAACACACAACCACAATGCCTGCGGGCCGCTTACACACGTAAACTCCAAACTGCTAAAGAACAAACTATAAAGATCTTCTGAATTCTCCAATTCACCATAGAAGAGAAGGTTTTAAAAAATACATACATACAGTATATAGTCTAAATCTACACATAATTTGATCAGAGTCCAAAGGCCTGTGACACCCATCACACTTACGTTCCCTCTGGGGGTGTTTCTGCCATCTGAATGTCTCGGGGGTCAGAAGTCACATCCAGCTCTGGCTCTCCATTATCCATTAGTTTGAGGTTAAAGATGATCACCAGGGTGCCTGAGCAAGTAACAAGTTGATCAGGTGAATCCCAGCCAAACCCCAAATACCTTAGCCATGACCAGCATCGTCCATACATACCTTTCTCCCCACGGATCTTATTAAACTGCTCCATCACTTCCCGTTCTGATTTGAATGGAGAATACTTGTAAATTAGCTCTGTCTCAATAGCAAACTTCTCCATATTGTCAGTCATAGGCTCCTGGCTTCGTGAATTCCAGGTAGGCAGGGGAACAATGACCTGCAAATGGCATTGTAGGAAGAGCGACTCAGGCTCAGACACTCCAGTCAGCCCCGTCTGTGTATCAAGGCCAAGCAACTTACCCCTTCCAACAGACCACTAAGTCACTGCACGAGTCCTTCCTAGCTTTTCAGTGGTTTGCACATCTGTCAAATGCTTGAGGACCTCTCTTTGCCAGTCTCTGAGTTGCCTTCCTACAACATCTAGTCTTAGACTGGACCATTCCCAAGTAACCTGTATGGTACTGGCTACTCACACACTCAGGTCTTTTTTCCCCTCCTCTTGTAACAACTTTCATAATACTAAAAAACTACCCAAACCTTGCTTCTTTAAAAACGTCAGCCTCTGTGCTTAGCTTCTCTTGAACTCAAATATCCCTCACTTACATTTATCCTGACCTCACTATTTTTACAGAATTCCAGCATGGTTATTTGTGTTCTCTGTCATTTAGAACAAAAACACAGATAGAATTATAGACTGCAGCTGCCTATCAAGGACAACAAATCCCGCCCTCACTCTAGAATTGAGGTCAAACCAGAATTTCTGGCTCCAGAGCCACTGTGGGAACTACATCACTATTCCTAACTTGCTTCAGCCATCAGCTGCCACTAGCAAGCGCTGCTTCCTCACCAGTTTCTTTGTAGAGCTCCTTCCACTATCACAATGGAAAATGCTTTAGATACTATCCCAGTGCAAATTTAAAGCTTTTTATTATCAGCCTTGCCTGGAAAGTACTTGTGCTTGAGCACAAAAACACTTCCATGTTAAGAGCCTGGATACAGAACAAGAACGCCTGAATTATCTATTAAAATAACTAAGTTTTCAATAGGTAGAACCACACTGGATTTTTTTATTAAAAAAAAAAGAAGATCAGAAAGAAGAGACATGTCTGGAGTTTATGACCTGTGGGTAGCAGCTTCAATCACACCTTCACACCTTTAGTTCTCTACAGAAAATCAAATCAGAGCAATAAATTTAAATACATCTCAAACTCAAATTTTGTGGGAAATAGAAAATGCAAGAAGTCTTGGCATGACCTGAACTCAGCATACGCAACTTTAAGTGATTGAAACATATTCTTCAAACTTGCTGTAGTTTAGGGAGACCTCTCAAACAGAATTAAGATCAAAAGCAAAAAAAAAAAAAAAAAAATCTTTTGATGACTTTGCAGAACCCTACAAGCATATGACCAAGAGAAAAATCATACACTGAGAAAATCATACACCAGAGTGTAACCAGCACTGACACAGACACTTATGTGAGAGCTGTGGAAGTTCAGATGAGAAAGCATTCACCACATTAGTTCATTACAAAGTAGATGCAAACCTCATCAATGCCTTCTTCCTCATGGAACGTCCGTGACAAGAGGAGGCAAGTCATGGTGTTGTCTTTCTTCGTGAACAGGATAAAATCCTTCCCAATCCGCATGGATCCCCTAGAGACAGATTTCAGGCTGCATGTTACACCTGATGCACAACACATTCTAGAGAGTAGACCACATTACTGAGTTTTCTTCCTATTATATTCAATTATGAGATGCCAAAACCAGGTAAGACTGAAGGGCTTAAAGAGCAACTACCATTTCTCTCTAAACACTTCATTCCTTTCAAAAGGCATCTTAATCTGGACATTTTCATGATGTTTCAAAACATTTAACACTAGTTAGAATCAAAATGTGCAGAAGTACAGGGCAGCTTTCCAGGCTCACACTACATAAAAAGTTTTTTTAAAAAAAAAAAAATCTTTATTTTTAAATCCAAAGAAGATGACTAAGGTGAGATGTGACAATAACCTTCAAATATATGAGTAGAAACATAAGTGAGAAAGTGAACACGCACTTCTTTTTGCTGTACACAGAATGAATAGCAGCTGGGAGACAGACAATTTACTTCCTAATGTCTAACTCAAAAAACCTACTCACTTCAGCTAATGCAACTTAGCAGCTAGTTCTCACAAAAAAGGGCAGTCCCATCTTCCTCCCCACTCTCCTATCCCTACGGTGCCTTCCCCATCCTCTTATCCTATTACCCAACTCATTCAAAAAACGTTAATAGAGAAAAATTAACATTGCATCAAAGAAAGGATTACTGTTCTGTCAATTCAGTTCTCTTTAGATTGTCTTAATGTGATACCAAAGCTCACATTTCGTATGTTTAGGCTTCAGTCTGCATTTCCCAGCTGTAATATAGTATGCCTCTTGCTCAAGGTTGAAGAAGAGGACAGAGATCTGTCCTGCAAGTGCACAGGCAGGATCTGGGATCCGTCCTGCACTGCAGCTTGATTAATAGTATCTCAAGATCCCTTACATCCTCTTTTTTCTCTCCCTCCAGATTATAGTCCCACAGATTTCCCCAGCAGGATGCACATAAATAATCAAGCCACATAAAACAGCATAAAGCAGAAGAGCCAATCAGAGTAGGCCATAAAAGTTCTCTAACTTTCCCAATGATATCAGTTCACCACAGCAAACACCTTTCTCTTTCCCAGCAAATCCCCTCCAACCAATAAGATTTCCTTCCCACCTCTGTTTGTCTGCTACTTAATCCCATCCCTCCTCTCATTCCCTCTATCATTCATCTTCTCCATGCATTTTTTTTAAGAAAAAGAAAAGAGGTTTAATTCCACTGACTTGTACCAGACAACTTCCCGAAGCGAGAGGCTGCAGCAATATTTTGCTCCAATTTTACTATCTTCCTACCACAGCCATATTAGGGTTTTGTTTCCTGCTCTTTCATTTTTTATTTTCTCAGCTCTGATCTGGATACTCTGCATCATGCAAGCATAATGGCAAAACACTGTCATCAGCTTTGGACAGAGTTCTCTGCCACTGAAGGACTACAGTGGATCTTCACAGAGCTCCTGTCTACCAAACCATGGTATCTTTATTTAGATTTCATTTGCCTTTTTTTTTTTTTTTACCTTCTGGAAAAAAAGATGTACACCTCCAAACCAAAAACATATTTACTATGTCAACTTAACTTCCATAATCTCAGGAGGTTGGCTTTTGTTATACCTACGATTTCAAGCCATTCCCATACTGCCCAATTTGAGTTGACTCAGGCGATCGCTTGGCTGATTTACCAAATTGAATAACACTGGCAGCTTCATCTGGAACAAGAGACAGGAACAAAAAAAAGTTTATTTTAATATACAGACACACACATTTTTTAGATAAACTTATCCACCACTGTAAATAGAACAGAAAGACTATAGCATAGAAGAGGCCAGAAGCCCAAGCCAAAGTCTCATTCTGAAGGTCTGTCATAAAGCCCTCTAAGATACACACTGCTCCACGGTATTTACATTATCAGAAGCTTTGTACAGATGCCATTATGCTGACAAAAAGAGTTTTAAGTTTCAGATTAGCCCAGCGCCCTGTCCAAACTGCACAAAGACATTTCTTTTTTGCACAAAGACATTTCTTTACAAAGAAATGTCCACAAGATGATCTGTTGTGTCTACCATAATTATCAACACACTCATAAACCAAAACATACCCTGGGACACTGGGACTCTGCTACTCTGCTGTTCTGCTGGCACCACAGACTCCAAACCACTGGCACTAGAGCATAAGTCAGTACTATAGAAAAGGTCTTGAATTTGGGATAAACATTACTTTTTCTTCATGGCGTTGAGCTGAACAGTATGATTAATTAATGCATTAGTAAGACAAAAGCTAATTTTCACCGCAGATTGCTGGACTCCTGACAGCTGTGGGTGAAAAGGCAGGACTAGCGAGTACTGCAGCAACTAATGGAGTATTTTATTACACAGGACAAAATGAAAGGACATGATGGCTTTACACCGAGAGGGCCTGTCATTTTTAGTTCAAGTCTTTCTATTGTTCAAGGGATAAAAGCCTTTTAACATCATCCATAGGTCAGAACAATTCCTCTTCCTTCCCCCAAGAGATAACAATCATTTCACCAAAGAGTTCACCAGGAGAAATGAAACGTAATTCCAGAGACAAGGAACACGAAGTGCCTGAACAGGAAGCCTAACAACAATTACAGCCTTCAAACGTGTACACAAGCTGTGAGGGAGCGCAGGACATCACCCAGCTACATGGAGGCTAAGCCTGTGGACAGGCTGGATTTAAGCAGACAGGAGACTTGCCCAGGTGCACTAGTACTGACAGCGAGTCTTTACCCCAACATCATGGGTGGAACATGAAATCACCAAGTTGGGCGTCAAAAAGATTCAGATTTAAAGCCCCAAATTACAAGGCGAAAATACAGAAGAAAAACTGTGCAAGCACCTCGCTGCCTCAATTCAGCATCTTCATAACAGAAGTTCACAACTATTTCAAAACCAACTTTTGACTGGATGAGAGTACCTCTTTCTTTCCTTCAGCGTACTATATTATTTTCTAGCCAAAGAAAACATTAGATTATCTCATACTTGAGATCTGGTTAAGGATATTGATGATATTATTACTAGTTCTGTGTTAGTTTTAAAGGCTGGTCAGAATAGAAGGGAAGGCTACTGGAACCCTTTTGCTATACAAAAAGTTGTATCAACAGCTATTTTTAAGAAAACTTTTGAGAAGCCTAAAAAGTGTAAAGAGTAATTGTCCAAAGCATTTCCTCTCTCAGAAAAGGTGACCATATGGTTTGTTACTCAATGCTAGATGCCTAAAATCACCCTATAAAGATTCCTCTTTCCAGGCAGAGGGACGAAGATGATGCCAAGCAGAGGGGACTACTTGGGACCAAGGAAGCATCTCTCTGCTCCAGGCTTGCTGTCTTTGGGAGAGATTTAATCTTTAAGTCCTCCCAAGAATCAAGGTACAAATGATATTTTTTCCAGCTTTTTTGAGTTAAGGCTCTGGAGGGACTTTCACTCAAGGCTATTTTAGTCACACTGTGTTTGTTTTGTTGTGTCTCAGAGTTACTAGACTTAAAAAAACCCAAACTCCCTAGCAACATCACAACTGATGTGATCTATGCCAAACAGACAAGAGAAAAAACAATTCGAACTCGCTCAAGATGACAAATTGATCTTCAGAGCCCAAGAAAAGGCATCAAGGGCTCAGATAAAAGGTTTCCTAATAAGAAACATCAGACACTTGGGATGAAGAACTGGGGGACAGAGCCGTTTGTCCTTCAGGAAAGCAAGAGAGCATGCTCTTGAAAGACAGGCAGGCTGTTACAGCACATGCAGTGGCTGACACAGCACACCACGGGCAACTGCCTGCTCTGCCTCACAAGCCATACCTCCCCTGCTCTGCCTCACAAGCCATACCTCCCCTGCTCTGCCTCACAAGCCATACCTCCCCACCTTGCCCACAGCAATGAAGGCAAATGGGATCCCGGGCTGCATCCACAAGGGCATCGCTACAGGAACATTACTACTGCTCCATGCTTCTCAGGCAGCAACTGGAGTACTGTGTCCAATTCTGGTCTCCTCAAATCAAGAAAGACACAGAGTGGACAGGAGTAGATGATCAAAGGGCTGGAGAACCTGCCCTGTGAGAAAAGACTGAAGGAGCTGTGCTTCTTCCTGGAGAAGAGGTCTCAGGGGGAGTCTCATCACAGTATTCCAGTACTTAATAGGCAGCTACAAAGAAGGTGAAGGCTCTCCCTTCACAAGGAGCCACATGTAAAAGACAAAGGTCAACAGGTACAAGTTGCACTGGGAGAGGTTTCATCTCAATATGGGAAAGAAATTTTTAGAGTGAGAACAATCACTGCAACAGCCTCCCCAGGGATGTGGCAGAGTCCTCATCACTGGAGGTTTTCAAGACAGGGTGCTAAATCATCTCATCTTGGCTCCCTTTCCCATGAAAGGTTGGACCTTTCCAATCTGGGCTGATCTATGTTTATATGATTCTAAAATACAAGTTAAAGACTTATTTTCTTCAGTCCTTTATGAATGCAATTACAGATCCCTTTCTACATTAGCATTTATACTTTTTCAACCTACAAGTTGATGCATTGAATCATTTAACCTACATTTTGATTCATTAAATTCATGCAGCACCTTCAGAGTCCAAGCAGTTGGTAAAATTCTCAAGCTTAAATATCCTCAATAGCAATGCCACTAACAATATGGGAAATCCTGACCTAAGATGTACTGCATGAGATCTACTGTTTGTTTTTCTAATTGACTCCTATTTAGTCCCTTATGAAAAAGCCAAACTTTTGCATTAGTGCTATTATGCCAATATCTCCCTGTGGGATGAGATGCTTTTTCAGAAAAGATCTGTACTCTGGTATCACTGAATCCTCAGATCTTTTGGTAACTTATGACTCTACAGCATAAGTTGGGTACAAACATATTTTGATCTTTGGACTACACAATCCAGTGTGATCATTAAGGGAGCCTATCCAGCAACTTCTGAATGGAATTGTAGTAGGAGTCAATTGCCAAACACAGCTCATTCTAAGAAATGCTAATCACACCTTTCACTAATTTTACTTGAGGAGCTGCCATGAGGTTTGACAGTCAGGCGCTATCAGACAGAACACTTAAATTTGGCCTTTTGTCTCACTTATACATTCTTTGTTTTTCCACAGCTTGCCAGACAAATCTACAACTGTCCAACACAGAACAAGACTAATGAAACTGAAGAGCAACAGGACAGAGTACCACAGAGAACATGATAATGAAATGGTTCACTTCAGCATCAATACAGGTTGGGTGTGGACCTGCTGGAATCAAGTTCTGAAGAGAAAGATCTGAGGGTCCTGGTAGACAGCAAAATGCCAATGAGCAAGCAGTGTGCTCTTGTGGCCAGGAAGGCCAATGGGATCCTGGGC
>JAOXNH010000040.1:77104-88769 GCA_028566575.1 Bartramia longicauda | reverse complement strand
GGGCGGCTGGCCGGAGAGAGCCCGCTCTGGAACCCGCCCGCTGCTGGCGGTGGCGGCGGCCCCAGGGGAGCGCGGGCTCCAGCGGCTGTCGGCCCCACGGCTGGCAGCGCCCGGGGACGGTGAGGCTACGGGAAGTCGTTACGGAAAAGCGGCTGAATGTGCCCGTACGATATATCAGATACATTGACAGAGGGTGTACAAGATCACAGGTGTTCTTGCTTCGATCCCGTGCCTTTGATTCAGCCTGAGATCTGAAGGGGCTGTCCTTGTGCCCTGCGCACGCCTCGCCCCCCCCACCCCGAACCACAGGCTCGGGCCCGAAATGTGAAAGCCAGGAATGCTTTGCTGAGCACTTTGCCCAGTGGAAAAACACCAAATTCTCCTTCTGAAATGGACTTTCAAACAGGATGGCTGCATCCCTGCATCTTGGGGAGTAGGAACCTGAACTAAAGATCAAAAACCTGAAGGAATTTAATCTGTGCGGAGACTGATACGTGTCTGAGCTATATGGTGAAAAGATAAATTTAATGATCCATTTATTGTGATTGGTGAATGGCTAAATTCCAAGCTTCATGTTTGAGTTACTTGCCTCTCATTTTGTTTGCCGTACCTCCCGGTCTGTGTTTTTGTGTGAGTTGGCTCCCCAGCAGTATGCAAGCCAGAGCTGACAGGTCTGCAGATTTGACCTGAGGACTCCACTTCCCAGCACAGGATTTAGCTCTGTTCATCCTCAGTTCAACCTGTTCAGATCTAAGGATTACTTCAAGCCAGCAAGTTGTGTCATTCCTGCTGACAGGGATTGTTCTGTGTACATGTGTATGCATCAGAAAGTCCCTCCGTATGTGCATGGAGTGACTCTTGAAGGCCGTACCTCTGAAAAGCTGTGTAGACCAGGACATCAAAGCTGCATGAAAGAATTGGAGAAATTACTGGCAACAACTGTGTTTAGGTGTCATTAAATTTATGACTGATTATAATGTATCTACTTGAGTCTTTTAAAGATTGCAGCTTCATCAATCTTTTCAGCTTTTATTTCATCATATTTTAGTCAGTGTCAGAAGTAGATGTTCAAAAGCAATATAAATCCCATCAGTGTAAGGGCAAAGTAACAATCCAGATATGTGTTCCTAGGGAACATGAACCTGGACTCATGCGTCTTGTCAACGCTTGTTGGTACTCTGGGTGTCTCCTCTTTTCCTAACGGGAAGTCTGTCTCATCATCTTACCTTTGGGGAGGAACCCAGTGTTCCTTTCCTGACACTGGAGAGGTTGACAGCATCAGCAGAGTGCTGCAGCACTCTGGATCACATTCCTGCTGCTCCTGTGGGATTTGACCTGCTAAGAGCTGGCTGGCTGATGCCAGTCCTTTCCTCTGGCCCTTGAGAGAAGACCAACACATTGCGGTTCGATTTTATTTGGCCAGTCCCAGGCAGGAAATGACTCTTTTCCGTTTCACCATTTGATGGTGTTGAATTCCATGTCACCTTCATTTTCTTTGACAGAAATGAAACGAAAATTTAATTCTTACGCTTTCCATAGCCATTCTGAGGTAGGTTTCAGACATGTTTCTGACTTCTGCTCTTTGGTCTCTCTTGCCCAAGTCTGAAAGGATTATGTCATTATTCACTGGCCCTCTGAGCTGCCAGACGTTATCCCAAGAAGTAATGAAATGAATTTGTGTTTTGCATAATAGCGTTTGGATCACAGCACAGCTCTGTCTCAGCCACCGCAGAGCCACTGTGGTGGGAACCTGTCTGTCAGCGGATGGAGAGATGAAATGCTCTTTTTGCCCGTCTGCTGTTGCTGCAAACTGCTGAGTTCCTCAGTGCTTTTGAGATAGAAGTATTCCCACTGCAAATTCACATTTATCCTCTTTTCAGGCAGCTGTTTTATCTTGGAAACTCCCTCTCCAAACTTTGTTTAAATAGGTGTCTTTGTTAATAGGTGTTTAAATAGGTGTCTTTGTTATACTGATGATGACGGGCGGCTTCCCTTTTTGTCCCATCTGCTACCAGCACCATTTCCCTACGTTCCTGTTCAGCACCAGCGTCTCTGCAGCCGTCTTACGTGCACGGGCAGAACAAGTCCGCTTCTTTGGTGTCACAGGCAATACCCTCTCACCTGTGAGGGGCTCCTGTTGCAGTTGAAAGCAGCAGTTTGCTCTGGTGCACATAACTTTCCTGATAAATCACGTGTGGCTTGGTGTTTTGTCCAGCCTGTAGATGTGGAACTTGAGGCAAACTGTACTGCTCTTCTTTAACCTGTGTCTGAGTTTCTTACTCTGAAATAATCCCCAGAATCCCTTGTAAAATGAGTCTTTTGATTCAATGCTGGTCAAATTTTGTGTTTCTAGGTTGGGGAGTGAGAGTTCATACGCAGTCCTGTATAGTGTTTGCTGTGTCCTTAGTCTGGCATAGTATTTTGCTAAGCATCTTTCCACTGGAGTCTGGGCCATAACCTGAGATCATTGAACAGTTTATTTAGGTAGCCCTTGTTCTGAAAATTGGAGATAACTGCTTCTAACACCTGTGTGGGCCCTGAATTCTTTGTCTTCCCTAATTTTTGAGAAACTAGATTGCCAAGCCACTAATTAATGTGTGAGTTGCCATAGGTGTGAGTGCTGTATTCTGCACCAGACAAGTGCCATGAGTGTAGTGAAGTGTCTTTTTCACACTCCAGTTAGGTTTCCTTACTTAGCTGTTAGTGGCTTTATGCTGTGTTTATGCATACAAAGAACTGTAAACCTCTGCATTATATAAATGAGATTTTTACTGTCAGAGTGAAATGATCAGTGCGGGCAATGGAAAGTAAATCTGAGAACATCACCAATAATCCTCAGGGACTTACTGGTCCTTACTTTATCATTCCTTTTTTCTGCAAGCAAAAATAGCATTCAGAACTGTCTCTGGGTACAAGGTCCAAGGCTTGTGACAGAAGTTGCTGAAGAGTTCTTGGTCTGTGCTGTTTATCTACTGGGTGTTCACTTTCGAGATAGTTCTCTTAAGAAATTTGGGTGCAGTTACAGGCCCTAGTAATGTAAGTGGTGTGGATCTCTTTTCCATTGCCCTGAATTTATAGAAGGAATTTCAAATCACCTTCCCTTAATGGGCTGTAAAATCATGGTGTTGGCTCGCAGCTTTTTGGTTCTTTCCTCTGTGTTGTGCCGCATGCTGGCTCTGCCAAGTAATTTGCTCTGGTTATCTCCCTGTACAGAACGGCAACTTCCTGCCGTGAAATATGCTACTCCCTCAAAACAGCATAAGGTATTTTAAAATGGACTGTGTCTGTCTCACTCACAGAGAAGAGCCACATTATTCATCAGAACATTCTGCCTTTTCTTGGGCATGAGGGAAGTCTCCAGGCCGACTCAATACAATACAAGAATACAAGCCATGAAGTCAAGAATTTAGAAGAAGGAAGTGTTTTCCCCTTGGCTTTTCCTAGTAAGGAGTTCTGCCTTATGCAACTTGGGGTACACCTGTTTCTTATATCCATAATCACTTCTGTCCGTCATTCCATCATGTCCATCTCCATCATGTCCATCTCCATCATTCATGTCAAGTAGCAGAGCAATTTGCTGACTAAATGCAAAGCAGTCATGAAGTGGGACCTCTCTTCATGGAATTCTTTTTCTCCTATGTTGGGAAGCCTAAATCCTGCCTTTCTTCTCTCAGGAACGGTCATTTAATGAGCAGTCAGTGAGTCAGTCCTTACAAGACATGCAGACCAAGATGTTCAAATGCAAGTACCTAAACGTGTATGGGAGGCGCTGGCGTAAAGTTCAGAGCCCTTTTCAGTAGTGCCAAGTATCAACCTCTTGCTTCTTTGTCTCAGGGAAAGTCACACCATGGATTTAAATTCATTATTTATTCTGACACTGGCTGTCAGAAGTCACTTTGTAAATGAGTTTGCGGAGGAATCGAAAGGGTGAGAATAGATGAGAGCAGGGAGACATCTTGAAGTGAGAACCAGGAAATTGTCATCAGAATGGTGGATGGATTCTCCACTGCCAGTCAGGCTTCCCCTGTCATGATTTGATTAATGAACTAAGCAAAGAATTGAACTAGCAGACATAAAAAAACCATAAAATGTCAGTATAGCATTACCTCACTACCTCTGGCCTAAAACAGAAAGTACTCTCTGTCTTTGTGAGAATGACATGCAGAAGAGCCCATGAGTAGAAGAGGAGCAATGGTGGCGTCTTAAAAGAATTTAGCTGACAAATTTGGAAGAGTTACAAATGGCATGAACTGATCATTTGTCAGAGATTGGATGGTTTTCCACAAGGATGCTGAAAAGGACCCAAGCCTGGACACTTCCTTCTTTCTAACCTGTGATTGCATGGCAGTTTAAGTGGCTTCTACCACCATGAGAAGGTGTGCAGGTTCCTTAACAAGGTGGCTAACTAGCAGATTATTATTTTTTTTCACGAGTAAATAGGTTTCCCTATTGCCTAGGTTTCATTATTTGAAAAGTGTGGACCTGTGGGGTTTTTCTCAGTTCAGATGGATATGCCTAATACGGGCAGCTTGGGTAATTTCAGTCTGGCAAACTTGCAAGCAAACAAAAACATGAAAGCTTATAGAAATCTCATGTGTGGGTGCCTCTTAGAATTAGCATTCGAGCAGACCGAGCTGTGATATGAGTGAAGACATGAACAGGTGTATGACCACATTGGTACAGAACACGCTTAAGGAATGCTAGGGAGGAAGCAAGGCTCTACAGGTTCTGCCCATTAAAAAATCTCTCAGTGATGAGTAGCAATAGATAACTGCTCCTCTAGCGTGTGCTGTGTATGCTACCATGTGTTAAACATCATTTGTCATCTCTGAAGGTGTTCATCTTCCCTAACTTTAGATGTAGACAGGTACAGGGTACACCAGAACTTGCTCTTTTGCATTCAGCAGACCATAGCAAAAAGCTGTATGTTAGTACACAGCTCCAGAGACTGTCCCTAGCCTGAGCAGGGACCGTCAGGAAGCCTGGAGGTTCTCAGGAGGCAAAAAAAAAGTGAAGCTGCGCGGCAATGATATTTTTTTCAGCAACTTCACCATCAAGTTATTTGTTCTTGTCACTCAGATCTTTCATCCAGACATGGTTATTTTCATTAAGAGGAAGCAACTTAAGAAAGGTTTAGTCAGTATAGTTGGATCATCTCATTGATGATTTGAGCAGTCTTCAGCAATCCTGTAATCCCATCAGTGTCCATTTTGGAGGATGTGTGGAGATGTCACTGTGCTTGTTCAGTACATCCTGAGCTCCCCTTCTTCAGGGGGCCTGGTTTGCCCTGTGCTAGTGATCTGGATAGTACATATTCTTTTCTTCTATAAGCCTAGATATTTTAAAAAGACAAAGACTTTTGCTCTGTAAAGGTGGCTTTGCCTGTGTGCCTCTACTTCTCCCTCCCCATCTAACCTAAAAAGAGCAAAGTATCCCTAGGCTCACAAGGAGTATGGTAGTGGCACGTTTGCTACAGGCATGTGGGATAGTGGGAAAGACAATGAAAAAAGACTGTCTCCAGCCTGTGCTGAAAGTTAGCTTAGATGCTGCAGCAGCCATAGCGGCACTTGAAACGTAGGAACATGCCAGCAATAATGACAGTAGCGTAAAGTTGCAGGCAGATGGCTGGCCCTGTCCTGAGGTTAAATTAAGGAGTCGGCTGTGGCCGGGTGGGTGGGTTTGCCTGGCTGCTGCAGCTGGGAGGTTGGGATGCAGCTCCCAGCACCACTGAACAAGAGACCCCTGAGAGTGTCTGCAGTGAGTGTGGCTCACGCTAGCATCTCAGTTCATCTGAATCTCAGAAAAGACCTTCTAAGGAATCTCATTTATGTCTACATCCATCTGCAGAATCCTCGATACAAAAGGACTGGCGGAAGGAGGAATGTCAAAAAGTGCTCCCTCTTCCCACCTCCTGGAGAGAGCTGCCAGGAGGCCCTTCCCCAAGCTGCTGCTGGCAGTGCCTATTTGAATTCAAGGCAATACCTCTCACAGACCGCACCACAGACACCTGCAGCACACCCGGACATTTGGCTCAAACTGGGAGGTGACCCTTGCCAAGAGGAGCTCCACCATTTCCAGGCAGCAGGGACTCATGCCACTGGACCTGTCAGCGCACCTCAGTGCCACCAGAAGCCATCCCAACTCCAAACCCTACATGGGGAAGCTGCCTGAAAAATGCAGGAAAACTTTTGCGTCAGGAGTGACTCAGGGCTCTGGTATATCGTGTTCTCAAATATTTATTTGAGTGTTCTTATAAATGTTTTATTTCAAGAAAAATATTGTAATTGGCCAATATTCCACAGAATCTAAATATTTTGCTCAAAGACAGTACTTCCTTCCCCTGCTCGCAGAGTTTTGGTTCTTTGCTGATTACGTGGTTGAAGCGCTGGGCATGACAAGGGCTTCCCCCCAGTCTGCCATCTGTTTACATGTGACTAAGGCCTTAATCCAACCACTGTCAGAGCAAGAGCGAGAAAAGGCAATTTATCCTTGGTTAATCCTGAAAAAGAGCTTTTCATCTGACATCTGACTTTTCCACTGAGAACAAGGAAGATGGGAAGAGTGCACATGGGAAGAGGATGGGACAATTTCAGGGCAAAAGCTGAGCCTCCCTGTCCCACCTGCGCTCTCCGTGCATGGCAGGGAGCATTTGCTGGGAAGGAGGTGCCCTTTCAAGAGAGGCCACACAATCTCGGAGCTCACGCAGCACAAGGAGCCCACAGAGTGGTGGGGAGCAGGCAGTGGACTATGTGCCGTGCCTGGGGCTCTTGAGTCTCTCCAAAGCTGAACAGCCTGTGGAGGGGTTTCCCTTCCCTCTTGTTTGGCAGAGGTGTTGCCAGTTTTATAGTGCTGACTGTAGTATAGACTTGGATCCATTGTATGCTCTTGGTGAATGTTGCTGATGTCCTTTACCATTCTGCTAGGTTCACTTTACCATGTGTACCTGGGGCCAGGGAATATCTTAACAGGTACTAAGAGAAGAGAAAGAAGCTTGTAACAAAAACTTGTTGATTTGCAGGATGCCAAAGGCATGTATGTTTGTAAGAATGAAAGGTAAACACTGTGAGTGGATCAGGAGAAGCTGCACTTTGTCACAGCTGGTTTTTGTGTCCTGCTGGAGTGAGGACAGGAAGGAATGGGGGACATTTTGGGTGGCTGGCAGAGCAGCTTCCTTGAGAGACCAGACACAGCATGAGGGGTCTCCAAAAGTATGCACAACTTGTGAGAAGTGTCTGAGTTTTGAAAGTGTATTGTAAGATTTCTGCATGTGCCATCACACCAATGAGCAGAGAGAAGAAATTGTGTCGTGGTAGGCAATAGCTGTCAGTCACATATTTTTGGCTGAGTTATAGAGTGCATTTTGCTGTGAAATATGGCTGGTGTTCAAGAGGTGTCTGTAGGGATGTCAGGGTAGCAAAACTCAGGAGAGAGCAAACTGCAGCATTCAAAACTATTTTTTCCCAGTGGCTTTTACAGGTAGAACTGAAAATATGCCTAGGAAAAGTCCGTCACCTCGGAGGGTGCTGAGGCATCTGATGCTGGAAAGGCTGGTGTTCCTGCGGGGTGGTTCATCACTCCTCTGCCCAGTACCGGAGAAACCTTTCTTGCTCCTTTGCTAGAAAATAAATTTTAGAATTGCTTCAAAGTCACCTCCAGTAACTTCTTTAAAGGAAATCTATTGTAGTCTTTGTTGCAGATATCAGTCTCTCCCCTTACTAAGGCTCTCACTACTGGGTTTTCAGAAGGTGATGGTGGCAGAGGTGGGAAGCCAGAGACTGCGGAGCACCTCGGACAGAAGGCAGATGCTTTTCTGTCCCCATGGTATGGTGAAAAAGGACAGAGAAGCAGTACCCTTCTGGGCAGAGCCTTTATTCTGAAGGAGGGTGAAGAGCCTCTGAGACATAGAACATACCAACTCAAGAGCAGGAAGGCCAGGGTGTCCTGCCAGGATGGTGTCCAAGCCCCTGCGGCACAGCCAGACTCAGGGCCACTGGCTACACTCTGCAGCCAATGTCCATGTCGCTGGCTCAGCCGGAGTGCACACATGGCTGTGGGGGCACTGGCAGCTGGGTGCAGCGACGCCTGGTATAGTCGCAGTGAAGAACTTGGGACTCATCTGCATCTGGGTTGTTTGCAGCCTGGGTAACTGAAGCAGGATCTGCTGTTGGACTGGGGTGCAGTGGTCAGTGTAACAAGGAGTACAGCGCTGGTTTGTGACCTGGAGCTGCAGATGACCCCAATTTAGTGACTAAGGTTGGGACGTAGAAGAACGACCTCCAGAAAAGGAAAGGGTAGGAGCCAGCAGAGCAACACGGGGTGCTTGTGGGAGCATTTGCTGTGGGAGAAGGACCTGTTTGTACTGGTGTTGCAATGGATGAATTAATCTTCCATCTCCAAAGTGAGTTTGAGACCACATATGAAATGCTGAAAGGTGTGCTAGCAATCTTTTTGTGTGTGGACAGGGCATATTAATGTGACATAGCTCAGCTTGCCTGCAGCAGACTAGACATACCGACAAGGATTAAGAGTCCAGTGCAAGACTTGGCAGAATCACAGCTGGGCAGGGAAGGCTCCTGACCGGGCGGCTGTTCGGCTCTTTCTTATATAAGCTGTCTAGACCAGACAAGAAGAAACGATGCCAAACCTGGCATAAGACTATCACTCCCTGCACAGATGGTATCCAACCTACAGCTTTCATATTTGAGCTTGTGCAAAGCAAGGGGGGGAACAGCAGAAGGATGTTAGTAGCCCAGCCAGCTGTGCATCAAGAAAAGTCTATGAACAACTATAAAAATAACGGAAAAGAACAGTAATAGTGAGATTTATTGCAACTAGGAAAACATTTGATGTTTTGCACACAGAAGGTACAGCATTTGCCAAGAAATATCTCCTCACAGTGCGTCCTGCAAGACTCAGGTAGTGCAAGAGGACACAGCACCAAGCTACGGGAGGGGGAAAGGATGGTCCTGGAAAGGAGTAGCGCTGAAGAGCTCGCGCACACTCAGAAATATTTTGCTAAGTTTTCTTAATTCGTTGTGACTGTCCCAGTGGACAACCAAGTGAATATAAGGAGAAAATATGATCAGGAAGGAGCCTGGTCTTGAAATAGTTCACATGGCAAATGAGACAGAAGAGCCTGAAGCAAGCAGAGCCATCACCATCCTCTTGGTCCATGAGGGCATGGCAGTCCTGGAGCATGGGTCAGCCATCACCTCAGCAGGCTGAGGGAAGCCTGGAGATGTGACACAGCCAGGCCTTGCACCGAGTGGCAGGACATAACCCACTGGGTGCAGTGCACCCAACAACCCTCTGCCAGCACATGATTTGGCTCATTAACAAATACTGGGACAGGTCTTACAGATTTTCCAGAACGTTACAGCTTCTATATTTCTTGCAGCAATGTGGCAATGGTGCCTGTGATGCTGTTTCCGTGCTGCCAGGGACCCACGAGAGAGCAGCCACTGAGCCACAAGGTCCTGCAGCCCCTCTGGGGCTATTCACAGGAGCAGGTTTGTCCCCAACTCCTCATCCTGGAGGAGAAGCTGTGCCCCCTGTTGGGCTGCCTGCAGCCTGCCTGCCAGAGTGGGCTGAGCAGGACCTCTGGGGTGGCCCTGCACTTGGTGCTGTGTGTTCCTCCACACAGGCAGTTTTGCTGCTTTGAGACAAGCGGACTGTTGCCTTGGCATGAGGCTGTGGAGAGGACTTGGGGAGTCCACGAGGTTGGGCCATCTCTGCCCAGAACTGTTTGGCCTTGCTTGTGGCACAGTGATGCCACTTTTGTGTTTCTTCTCTAGTCCTGGTAACCCTGAGGACCTTCCCTGGACCTATCCCTGCAAGAAGAGTTGTCCTGTTCTCAACACACAGCTTGTGAATGAAGCCAGTTTTTGGGGCAGTCTGAAAAACTGATTCCTTGGCTCCCCCTCAGCATCCCAATGGCTAAAACCCCTAACTGACTGGCAAAGTCCTTGGAGATGCAGGTGGCTGCTGTGAGGTCTTCTGGGAAGCCCCTGGAAGGGCTGGCACGTTTAGGGGTATCTGGAGCCTGAGTTTTAGGGGTGAGTTACCAGGAGTGACATCTTTCCTGAACCCCTGTCCGTTTTCCAAACTCTTTCTTTATTGGCCACAGCAGATGTCGGCATTGTGATTTGTGGCCTCTAGAGGTGTCCCAAAAAGGGAAAAAATATCTGTGTTCACTCAGTGTGACAAAGAAATTGAAAGGCAGGGGGGAGGGAGGAGCTGCTGGGGAGGGACAGGTCACTTCTTAGGAATGTCCTGCCTTTCGAAATACTGAAGTAACCTCCATCTCCATCACACACAGCCAGGGCCTCATGCAATCTCCCAGAGCTGAGGCCGGGCTGGAGCTTCCCTCTGGTCTGAAAGCACTGAGATCTTTCTCTCCAGCTCCCAAGTGGGGCTTTTGAGATGGCCAGGAGCTATGTTCTCCCTGGGGCTTGGTTCCCACAGCTGCTCTAGGTGCAAAGCACAGCAGGGTGAGACCCTGTGGGTCAGTGCTCTTGCACTTTGGGAGGGAGGAAGGAGAAAAAGCAGACAAGTGACGTTTGGAGGTCTGGGCAGGCTGGAGGGGAAGCTCTGCATCCCAGCAGTGATGGCTGTGCAGGATTGCAGCTCTGTGGTGAGTTCAGGTGCCAGCGCTGCAGAGTAGGGCCACAGAGTGCCCCTGCGGGCACTCAGCAGTGGCAGCTGTGCAGCCAGGACACACGTGCTGACGTGGGCAGGCACTTCTGGAAATGCCAACGTACAGGAGGCAAAGGAGGTGCGCAGTCTTCCTCACAGGCTGGCAGCCCCGTCAGCACCAGAGATGCTGACCAAAGACCTGGCACTTCTCAAGCACTGAAGCCCCCCAGGCCCACTGCCAGGGAGTAGGCTGCAGCCTTGGGGCTGTGTCCTGAGCAGATGGCAGCTCCGCTCGTCTCTGCCTCTGAGCTCCCTCTCCTCCCAGCAGACGTGGTGTCCTGCCTGTGGCTGTGACCTGCACTGCAGGGTGCTTTGCAATGCTGTGGTCCACCCCTGGGCTACTGTGCTCCTTCAGTGCTGGAAGTTGACCATGTTTCCTTCTCCTCTCCTTCCTAAGGGCATGGGCAAGGTGGATTTGTGACCAAGAGGTCCCCAGGGAGGAGCAGGCAGTGCCAGAGGCACTGCAGCAGGAGCAGATCCAGGCTCCCATGGTAGGTGTGGTGCTCCAGGACAGACGCTGGCAGGGGTGTCTGTGATCCTCCTGGACCCTTTGCTGGCTCCTTTGGCAAGGCAGGGAGTGGGACAGGCTGTGCTTGCTTCACAGGATCCCTGGGGGACTCTGCACAGAACAAGGGCCAAAGGTGAGCAGAGGGAAAAATACAGGCAATGGATTCACTCATCGGGGTTTAACTCCTGCTAGCCAAGGCTGTGGCAGGGCAGAGCTCACTGCCTTGGTGCTGCAGCCCCACAGCAGGATGTGAGCTGGACTAGAATCATAGAACGGTTTGGGTTGGAAGGGACCTCAAAGCCCACCCAGTGCTACTCCCTGCCCTGGACAGGGCCACCTCCCACCAGACCTGGTTGCTCAAGCCCCCTCCAGACTGGCCTTGAAGCCCTCCAGGGTTGGGGCAGCCACAGCTTCTCTGGGCAACCTGGGCCAGGCTCTCACCACCCTCACAGCAAAGAATTT
>JAOXNH010000040.1:61125-72116 GCA_028566575.1 Bartramia longicauda | reverse complement strand
AATCGGCGGGCGGTCGCGACGCTGCGGGAGCTGGGACGGAGCGGGGTCGAGCCCAGCCTGAGCGCGGGGACGCCCTGCCCTGCGCGTCTTTTGTTGTCTGAGTTCTCGCTGGCGGCGGCGGCGGGCCCCGGCCAGCCGGGCGGGATGTCCCAGGAGAATCTCCTCGGCATGGATGAGGGAGCGCTGCGGAAGCTGGTGAGTTCCCGCGGCGAGTTGGGCCGGGGCACGGAGTGCGCTGCCCGTAGCTGTTGCTCGTTGGTGGCGGCTCCTGGGGGGAGCAGGTCGGCGTGTGCCCGGTGGTGCCCCGGCTCCCTGTGCCCCGCCGAGGGCGGGGAGGTGGCGGCTCTCTGAGGCGCAGGCAGCCGGGCTGGTTCTAGGGGCCGAGTGTGGGCCTGCCCGCACCTCCCTCCGCAGGTGGTGGGCCTGCCGCAGCCCCTCAGCTCGGAGGGGCGAGCGGGGACGCTGGCAAGGAGCTGTGGCAGTGCTTGGGAGGTGCCGGGGAGCAGCACCTCAGGGGCCCGAGCTTGCCTGGGTTGGCACAAGCCCTTGTCCTGCCCCAGTGACTCCAGAGACTCTGGCCCTGCTGCTTTGGCCACACTTGGCCCTTTGTGCTTAGGCTGTAGTGTCTGTCCCTTGGCTCTATCTCTGTGGCTCCTGCCCAAGATGCGTACTGCTGCCCGACCTGCTCGCTGCTCTCCTGGTGCTGGGCGCCATTTGGCCCAGGTCTCTGGTCCTGTGTGGCCTGGGGCTGGCTTGGTGCCAGGGGCTGCTCCCCAGACCCTGTGCCCACACGGATGGGCATCCCCTCCTTTGTCCGAGTCACTTCCCTGCTCTGTTTGTTCCCCTGGGAACCAGAGGCAGAGGTGAGTCTTGGCCTTGTCGGGGATGAGTGCCTGTATGTCCTAAAGGTTGGACGCTGGGTGTTGGGCTCTGACATGCTTGGCCAGGGCTGTTTTGTTGGAAAGCCCTAAAAAAGTTCTACCTGGCTTTGGGCAGTCCCACCACCTCCCCTCCAGCCCTGAGGCACCACAAGTTGGGGCTGGGGTTTGCTGGGTGCTCCAGGAGCTGAGCACAGAGTGGACCAAGCCAGCACTGGGGAATGGTTACAGCAGGAAGCTGAGTCAGCTGGGAAGGCACGTCTGCGTGACTAGGAAAGAGTCGGGGTGCCACGGCACCAGTGGGAAGCAGGAGCTGCACTCTGCTGTGGGCAGGGGGTTGGCACGGGGCCCAGATCCAGAGCCTCCTGATGTGCTATCCTTGGCTTGCTTCGGGTGACAACGCATAGACCTGCCTGTTCCTGCACTGAGGAGCCCACCAGTCTTCATGGGATGGCATCGAGGCCAACAGGGGGCCCTGGAGATGTGGGGATGGGTGGTCTGGGTTTCTCCCCATCCCCAGTGCTCCAGCTCTGCCATGTCCCGGCTGAAGTCTCTGAGCTGAGATGGAGCCCCAGGAGCAGTGATGAGGTGTGTGTGGGGGTTGTGGTGTGGCTCGGTCTCCAGCCAGCTCGGGGAGGTGGATCCTACCCACACAGCAAATGCTGCTTCTCCTGGGGTCTTAATCTTTAACCAGCTGGGGCTTTGTATCCCCAGAGTACCCTGCTTGTGGCTCAGGTCTCCCTACGCCTCTGTGGCGTGGGCTGGGGAAAGCCTGATGTGAGGCAGGGAAGGAATTATTTTTCTTTCTGGTTAGGTTTTGGCTCTGCTCAGCTGGAAGAGGATTAGCCCATATAAGGGAAAACTGCCTCTCCCACCGCTTCCTGCCTGCTCCTTTGCTCTCCCCAGCCCTCGGCTCTGGGCTGCTTCTCCTCCTCCTTTCTAGCACGTAAGACCTTTGCAGCAGCATGTGACATCCCTAGGGGTCCTGGAGGAAGGAGGCTGAGGGACATGAGCAGGTCCCTGCAGCCCCCTCGCTGCGACTGTGGCTGGACTGGGAGCTGCTGGGGAGCCTCTGCCCCCCTGCCTCCTTCCTGTAGGTATCCATGTTGTTCCCTCCCCAGCTGCCTGCTGGTACTCTGGTCTTGAGCAGGCCAGCTGGGATGAACCCATGGTGCAGCGTGAAGATGACAAAGGGCTTGGAGGAGCCTGAGGAGGGAGCTGCAGGGAATGGGGTGGGTGCTGCTGCAGGGTGGCCCTTAGATGGGTGTCTGGAAGCACATGGTGATTTGAGCATTTGGGGCTGTGCTGAGCTCCAGGCTGTGGTCAGCTGGCCCTGGGATGGGGAATGCTCCCCTCTCCCACCCCCTCTATATCTCAGCCTGATTAATTAAACAGGCATGATGCAAATTCCTTTAAAGGCAGGGCAGGCTTGAGCTAGGAAAGTCATGGCCATGAGGTCCCCTTTGGCAAAGGCTTCGATGGCCCTGAGGAGCATTGCATCCCTGCCTTGGCCCCATCACCAAGCTGTTCTTCCTGCTTTCCTCTGCCTAGGAGGCAGACACACTCTCCATGGCTCCTTCCAAAGGTGACAGCAAAGCTTGGGGCTGCAGGAAGTTCTTGATGTGCCTGGCCCCTTCCCCAGAGCAGCTTCCCTGTGGCTGGGTTCCAGCCTCCCAAATGCTCTGTGCTCAGCCGCTCCCGGGAGCCAGATGGATGCAGGGCTAATTTCAGCACTCCCAGAGGAGCCACTAGCCATGCTGGGGCTCTGAACACTGCTGTGCTTGGGCAGCATTGGGAAAGCAGCCCATGGGTGCCTTGCTAGCACCCTTTTCACAAAGCCACTTTGTGTGTGTGCTGAGGTGGCGTTTGCTCGTAACCATTAATTTACTGCCAACTGGGCAGGGCTGGTGGGGCCCTGGCATGTGCTGATCCCCGGGCCTGCCTGTGCTGGCAGGGTTGGGCCCCTCATCCCCTTCCCACCCCCTGGCTTCAGCTGTGGTTTCTGGCATGCTCTCCCTCGCTGCTGGCCATGGAGCCTCCAAAGCCACTTGTTTGCCTTGTCCTGGCTCCCTGCTGATGTGGACTTGGGATGAGGGTCTTTCTCCTGCCCCTGCTGCTGTTTCTCCTGTGGGGGAAGCCTTCCAGGACCCAGGTGCATGTCAGGTCCCAACTGGAGTCTCCTGGGCAGGGCAGACCCTGGAGCTGGGTGTCACACAGCATGTGGGTGCCAGGGTGTCCCCTGCTCTGGGGTGTGTAGGGCTGGTGTCCTGTCATGTCCCACCCTTTCCAGCATTCTTGGCTCCTACAGCTGCTGCACCCCTGTCACCCTGAGCCACTGCTGGGGCTGAGCCATGCACCACCAGCAGCTTATTTAGGGAAGAGCCAGGGCTTTGGCCTCCTGGTGTGCAGCGGAGGAGTGTTTTTCTGTCCTTGAGGCCTTCTCACAGCTGCAGGGAGAGCCATGCTTGCCACCGAACCTCTGCCTTCAGTTCCTTATTTTGTGCTGGACCAGGCTCCATCACTGCTATCCCACGCACAGCAGAACTGAGCTTCCCGGCCAGCCAGAGTGGCCACTGTGTCTGCTGGAGTGGCAGGGGAAAGGCCCCAACTTGGTATCTTTGTCCTGGCAGCCAGTGTCCCTGCCTGTGGGAGCATCTCCAGGATGCAGAAGCTGCTTGGGGCAGACAGGAAATGGGAGGTCCATGTGGATAGAGGGACTGGTTTCCTCCCTGACATCACCCTGCCCCGGCAGCACAGCAGCTCTTACTCTTTCCTGCCCTTATGCTGGTGGAGGTGCTGGCTCTGGATAAGAGCCGTGGGGGCTGCAGCTCCAACCAGGAGGCAGATGCTTGTGTTGCTGTGGCATGTGGTAAGCAGCTGCAGCGTACTGCGAAGGATGGCACTGCCAGCCAGCATGGTGGGGGCTGCCAGGGTGGGAGGGAGCACACCAGCCTCAAGCAGCTGCCCCCAAGGTTGCACACATTTTTAGGGCTGGGCTGGCTGGGGAGAGCTGTCTTGGGGGTCAGTTGTCCTGGCTGTTGAGAATCCTGCTGGGATCTTCCCAGCTGGGAAAGGATAATGTTCCTGGCTGGGCCTTGAGCCTGGTAGGGGCTGGAGGATTAGAATTTTTGCCACCACTGGGGTGGTTCATGGGGGCTCTGTGCCTGCTGGCTTCACTAGGGTGGAAATATCCTCACCTAGTTCCCCAGTCCCTGAGGAGGGAGGGTGAAGTGCGATGGCTTTGCTGGGGTCTCGGTGCAGGGGGGTTTCTGCTTGCAGGTGGTGGTTTGGCACCCTTGGCACTGCTCAGCCTGGGTCCTGCTGAGGGACTGACCATGGGTTCCCGCTGCAGCAGAACCTGAGGAGCTTGGACAGGTGGCCTGGTGGTGGCCTGTGGGACTGGAAGGAAAGGGACTGATGCTCTTGTCCTGTGGCACAGCTGTGGCTGCTCCCTGCATGCTTGACACTGACAGAAGCTGCTTTGGGTAACAGGGTTTATTTTTAACGAGCTCCATGGGGAATCATCTCCTGGGTTCCCAGCACTGTGTTTGTCCTGATGTCTCACAGCAGGACAGTGGGGCTGTGTCTGCCCTGGCTGGCCTTTCTCCACAGATCCAGCGGCCTTCTGTGCCCCTTCAGTGTGGGTGGGCTGTGCATGGCCCCCTCAAAGCGCTTGGGCTGGTGGCAGGGAAAATATCCTCACTGGGACTGTGGACCTGATCTGGAAAAGGGGAAGCAGTTCTGGGTGCCCGTGCCAAGTCCTGGTGGGTGGCCTTGGGTGGGCTGAGGAGCACCCATGAGATGTTCATGACAGGGCTGGGGTCATGGCCACACTTCCCACATACAGAGGGTTGGATTGTGATTAAGGACAGATCCCTCTCATGGATTTGGCTCCAAGAGCCACATGCCATTCCCTAGTGCTGGATGAGGGTGGGGAGGGGTGTTGGGGGAGACCATTTCTTAGTGGGGTGCTGGGACCCTCCCAGTCAGCACCTTCTGGGGGCCATGGGGATGGGAGGGGAACAAACTCTGCTGCTGGAAGGGCTGGCATGGGTGGGAGGTCTCGTCCCCGTGTGGGTGGCCGTGGGAGGACAGGGCTGCAGGGAACCAACCCTTGGGGACTACATAGACAACCGAGGGGCGTTCATGCCATGTGCCCCTGTCTCCTTGCCCCTCACAAGCCTGGAGGTCTCAGTACCACTGTGGCAGCCCTTCCTTACCATGGCTGGTCCCAGCATCCTGCTCTTGGGGCAGCCATGTCTGCTCCCCATGGGACCTGGCAGTGCCAGGCAGCATGTGCTCTGTGCGTGGGCCCTGCCAGACAGATGGTCCCATTGTATGGCGTGTGGGCAGCCTGGCAGAGGGCGGCACCAGGGCTGAGCCAGAGGGCTGCAGTGGCCAGAGCTGGTGCTGAGCCCTGCCCTCTAACACCCAGCTGGAAGCAACGCTGGACCTGGCTGAGCGACGCCGCATTCGCTCGGCCATTAGGGAACTGCAGCGGCAGGAGCTGGAGCGGGACGAGGAGGCGTTGGCATCCAAGCGCTTCCGCACGGAGCGTGGCAGCCACCGACAGGACGACAAGGAGAACTGGCCGCGGTGAGTCTGGCGTGGGGCTGGGGTCCTGCTCACCCACTGCCTCTGCCCAAGGGGATGGTGGCTTCGATGCCTGGCCCCACTGTGGCTTGAGCAGATTTGGGTGGGTGTGAGGGTGGGAACAGGCTGGTGCCAGACAGCTTGGCATGCGAGAGGGGCCCATTGCCTGAATTTACCAGCTGCCCACAAGGGGACTTTGCTCCGGAGCTCCCACGGCAGCTCTTGGCTGCCTTCTCTCCCCCCTGCGCAGGTCCCGGCGCCTGGAGGAGGAGCAGCAGGCAACCCTGGCTGCCTTGTCAAAGCAGCTTGAAGCCATCACTGATGTGGAGGAGCTGACAAAACTGGTGAGTGACCGTGTGCCGGGGCTGACCGTGTGCCGGGGCTGACCGTGTGCCGGGGCTGACCGTGTGCCGGGGCTGACCCTGCCTCTCTCCCGGTTCTGTCCCTCTTGCAGCTGCGAGCGGCGGGTGAGTATGAGGAGCGCAAGCTGATCCGAGCTGCCATCCGCAAGCTGCGGGCTGAGGAGATTGAAGGTTAGGCATTGTCCCCACATCCTGGGGGTGGCTACTCCAGAGAGCCCAGGGTGTGGGCAGCTCCTTTCTAAACATCATCTTTGCTCCCATCCAGCTGCAACCCTGGCTGGAAACACGCAGAGCAGACGGAAGGATGGCAGTGAGCTCCCTGCTGCGCCCAGGGATGTGAAAAGCAGCCAGAGGGATGATGCTGAAACTCCAGCCCAGGCTGGGAGTGGAAAGAACAGCTCAAGAGGCACTACTGAGCTGCCGGCCCTGACTGAGAGCGGGGAGAGCCATGGTGAGGGCAGCACTGAGCCCTTGGCCACAGCTAGGAGTGAGGAGGGCAGCCAGCGGGATGATGCAGAGCAGCCAACACTGGCTGTGCCAGATGAGAGTGACCGTCGGGGGGCTGCAGAGCTGCTCTCTGCTCAGGAGCCAGAAGGCTCAGTGGTGAGTGCGCCGGGACACTGCTGGGGGGACAGGACCACCAGCGACCTCCTTGCCCTTCCCTTGGGCTCCTGTGCTAGCCTGCCTGGAGCATAAGCCCCAAGGCAAGCTGGGTTCACCCACCTGAGGGGACAGGTGCAGGTGGAGATGGGGTCTCTGGGGACATGGGGGATGTAGCTGGGCTGTGCCAGCGTGGCCCCAGAAGTGGTGAGCTGGGGCTGGGAGCTAAGGTCTGGGTGCCCCGGGCTTTTCCCTGAGGATGCAGCCTGGGCAGAACTGCTGCAGGTGAGGGATCTGCGGTGCCCCTCAGACCGCTTACTGCACCTGTCCCTGCTGTGACTTTGAGGGGATGATGCTCTTGGGAGGCGATGGACGCTTGTCCTGTCTGCAGCAGCTACTTGCATCAGTCCCCTTGTGCAGGCAGAAACCTTGATCCTCCCTGTGCTGATTGTTCCTGCTGGTCCTTGAGGGGCTGAGGCTCACTCTGGAGTGATGCTGGTGCCTGCCAGTCATGGTGGGGACTCTCAGGCTGGGGGAAAGATGAGCTCATGGGCAGGGCTGGAAGGAACAGGTGAAAGCCTGGGTTTCCTGTGGAGCAGTGGTGACCCCACAGGGGACAATGACTCTGGCAGTAAGAGGTCCCTGCAGAGACACCATGCAGGGTTGCCCTTTAGAGGAGAGGGTGGAGAAGGGAGTAGCAGCGATTGTATCCACAACTGTGTGGGAAGGTGTGGGTCCCCACATCCACTTCCATTCAGCCCAGTTTCCCACTCTGCCCCAGGGCCATGGCAAGAGTCTGTGGCGGCATGGGGGACATAGCCCTGTGCCACCTTTCAGCACTGTCTGCCTTCCCCATCTGGATGTGCTGGCACACTGCCCCTGGCCATGCTGGGACATCTTCCGAGCAGCCAGCAGGGCTCTCCCACTCTGTCTGATTATTCCAAACCCAAGGCCATTCCCCTTAAACAGCAGCTGCAGTGGCAGCTGGGTTTGGATCCTGGTTCCCTTGTGCCCCCTCAGAGAGTCACATCAGCACCTGGAGCCCCTGGTGGGCACTAGAGCCACTGGCAAAGCCAGGACTGGCCCCCTGTGCCACTGGTCACACCAGAACACTCAGGCCTGTGTCACGGACATATCTGTCACTTGCATGTCCTTGCCACTCTGATGTGAGTGTGTGGTCCTGCACCCAGATCATCCCATTGTTTGCCAAACAGAGCTGGTGGGCAGGGACAGGGTGATGCAAAACTGGGTGCTTCCTGTCTCACAGAGCCCTGAGGTGCCTGGGCTGGGGGGCAGGAGGGGACAGGGGCACTGGGCAGGGGCTGTCCTCTCCTCCCACCTCCTGGCATCCATGCTGGACAAGGCTGTTGTACTCATGGCAGGGGCTATAGAGGAATGGAAGAGCCAGCTCCATGCCCTGGTGCTTATCAGCCCCATACAGAGGAGTGCCAGGAACCCCAGAGGTGTGCTGGGTTTGGCCCTCCCCTTCATTAGACACAGTGTCCCCCTCCCTGCCCGATGGAAGCAGCAGGGTGTGAGGATGCTTGTCCCCCTGACAGCATTCTGCAGTGACCCTGTGCAGGGGTGGTCTGTCCATCCCCACCAGCATCAGGCAGGGACCTGAGTGTCATGGGAATCTGCAGCATGTCCCTGGCTGGGCAGCAGGGATGGGACAGGGTAACCCAGTCAGAGACCGGAGCGGGGCTGGTGCTGCTCTCTGCAGGCCCATGAGCAAGACGACGTGGTGGAGCAGGAGCACGTCCCAGCTGGGATGCAGGAGCTACGTGGTCGGCAGGCAGGAGACCCCCAGAAACCCAGTACCCAGGGTGAGTTCCCAAATGCCTGTGGCAAAGCCCATCCAAGTGTGTGCCTGGGGCCAGAGCAGGGCCATGGCCAGCTGTGGGCAGGGGCAGGAGGATGGAGAAGGCAGCATGGCATCTCCCAAAGGTGCAGACGGGAGCCAGGCGCCTGGTAGGGTGGCAGGAGCAGGGGTGCTCTGCAGGCAGCTGCAGTCCATGCCCTTGCAGAGCCTCTTCTCTCTCCCACAGTCATGGTCTCAGGGACTCACGTGCTCCTGGAGCTGAAGCAGGCCCCGGAACCTGGTCTGGAGCTTGAAGATGGTGGTGAGGAGCCAGAGCGGGTCCAGCTGTGCTCCCTGGGCGCTGCTCAGCCCAAGGGGCAGCACCAGGTGGCCTGGAAGGAAGGGAGCCCACACAGCCCTGCCGCTGCCCAGGAGCCCAGTGGAGGGCAAAGCCACTGGGTGGAGCAGCCCCCCACAGGCCATCCCAGTGCTGACAGCCGGGGCAGCCAGGTACAGAACTGGTGGCACAGGCTGGGGTCGCCCCTCCCCTCTTCACCAGGGCCTGATGGTCCTGTGGGTGAAGGCAGCTTGATGGCATAGGAGGGTGTGTGTGTCCCCCAGCTTTGCCCCTTTCCCTCCCTGCAGCTTGGTGTTGGGGTGCACAGCCAGGTGCCAGCACCGGCCGGGAGGCGTGGTGAGCCACCATCGGGTAAGTGCAGCCCCATGGTGGGGGTGCTGGGGCTGTGCCTCCCTCCCCCCCCAGCTGGACAGTGCCCTTTAGGGGGCCTCTACTGTGTCCTTGCCCTGCAGCACATGAATCCCAGCAGCGTGGGGAAGGGCATCGGCCCTGGGGATGTGACAAGCCCACAAGGGCTGGAGCAGGAATGTGAGGGCAGGACGTGGCCAGGCTAAGGTCATCCCCAGCTGGTGGCCATTTGCTGCCTGGCTGTGTGGTAGTGGTACCTGCCCCAGCTGGGTGCTAGGGGAGCTGGGTGCCTGGCGGGCTGTTTACCAGTCCCCCAGCTCTAGGCTGGGCAGCAGCACAGCCATGAAAGGGAAACGGTGCCTGCAGCAAACTCCAGCCTTTTGCATTCTTTGTCCCAATAAGGCCAGGAGCTGTGCGCTGGCTGGCCCTGACCTTCCTGGGGCTGCACTCACTGGCCCAGCCAGGGCCCAGTACCCTCTGGGTCCTCCCTGTAGCCTTGAGGGATCACAGTTGCCAGCAGCTGCCTTCTTCCTAGTGCTGGGAAAACCATCCCTGAGGTTGTGGCTGTGCTGGGAGGAAACATGGGTTAAAAAAACAGAGCAGCGCTCTGTCCCCAGGGTCAAGGTTCCCACTCAGGGCCACCCTTGCAGGCAGAGGCCCCTTTCCTCCAAGAAGCCCTGGGGGTCTGCTGTCTCCTGGGAAGGCAGAAACCCTGGGGAGATGCCATGGGATGGTGGGCTGCAGCATGACACACCACTGGGGTGGAGGGAAGTGTGCAGGACCTGACCCACCTTGCCTCACCTTGGGGCTCAAACCTGGGTGCTGGGCTGAGCTGCCCTCCCCCTTGGGCATCAGCAACTCCGACCCCATTCCAGAGTGCTGCCTGTTCAGTGCCTGCCTGTACCCATGTGCTCCCTGGGTGGGGATTGAGCCACTGGGCCCCCTCACCCTCCTTTTCAGAGGCAATGCTGGGCTGGCCCTGCTCTGCCAGGCCTGGTGGGTGCAGGCGTGATCCCTATCTCAGCACAGACCGTGGGTACCACTCACTGTGCTGATGTGCTGATAGGGCACAGGTACTCCAATCTGTGCCTTGCCCTCCCTTACGGTGTGGTTTGGCATTGCAGGACACAGCCGGCATCCTGCAAGTGTTGGTGGGTTTTGGCAATGTGCTCTGGGGAGTGTGGGGTGACAGGGAGGGGGACTCCAGCGTGCTCTGCTTGGGAGGGGGAGGATGGCAACAGCACCCTGTGCTGCTCTCACCCCCTGCTTCCTTGCCCCGTTCCTTGCATATCTGGCCTGTCCCTTCCCAAGTAGCAGTGCCTACCCAGGACACAGTGGGGACCCCAACTCGCGTGAACACTCACCGGTGGGAGCAAGTGCCCTCCTCCCTATGTCCGACTGGCCGCACAGGTAAGGTCCTGGGCTGTGGCTGCCTCTGCTTTCGCCGCTTCCCAGTGGACGGAGATCTGCGGTGTAGCAGCACTATGTGGTGGCAGGATGCTGCTGGCAGAGCAGGGCTGGCTGCCCATCTGCTTTATTGCCCCCCCGCTCAGCACCCACCCCTCCCCACCCATGTGCATGAGCGGCCAGACCCCAGCAGAAGTGGAGGGGCAGAAGCTTTGAAGGCACCTGGGGTGGGGCAGGAGCAGCATTATCCAGAGGGGTTGCGTGGGTGGTGGGGGTGTCTGGGGGACAGCATGCGCTGTGGGGTGCTGCATGCGTGGCAGGGGACCGGGGGATGGGGGTGGCATCATACATCGTGGTGCATGCATGGTGGGGTGCCCTAGGGCAGGGAGCAGCATGCATTGCAGAGGGGATCTGGGCTGGGGGGAGCATCATCACACATTGTGTGGGGCTGGGGAGAGGGGTGCAGCATGCGTGGTGGGGACACCCGTGGGTCGCTGCAGTCCCGGTGACCCCGCCGCGTCTGTCCCCCGCAGAGTCGAGCCCCGCCGGGCCCCTGCCGCGGACCGCCTCGGTGCGGGAGCGCGCCCAGCGCTTCACCCCTGTGGGCCCGGGGCCGGCCCTCGGCCCGACGGGGGCGGGCGGCT
>JAOXNH010000040.1:47242-61086 GCA_028566575.1 Bartramia longicauda | reverse complement strand
CGGCCCCGCCGGGACCCGCTCAAAACGCGCGCGGCGGCGGCGGCGCAGAGCAGCGCCCGGCCACGCTCCCGGTCCCTGCCGGCCCCGCTCCCGGCCTCGACGGCATGAAGACCTACTTCACCATCGAGATCAAGGATGGGCGCGTGCAGCACCACGCACCCCGCGTTGTGGCCTCCCCCGGCAACCAGCGGGCAGGTGGGCACCGGGCAGGGAAGAGGGGCAGAGCGGGCAGGGCGCCCATCGGGATGAGGAAGATGGGTAGTGCAGGCAGGTGGTGTGTGTCGGGAGACTGGGTAGGGAAGATGGCAGCTGGGCAGGATGGGCACGAGTGGGCATCAATCAGGGAGGTGGGACTGGGAAAGGTGGGGAGGTGGAGGTAAAGGGTGCCGGCAGACAGGTAGGCGCTGTCAGGGCCGTAAGCACAGTGGGACAGTGCTCCTGACTCAGTGATGTGCACAGTTGGGCAGGTGGGTACTGAGAGGTTGGTGGGCACCAGTGAGCAGGTAGAAACCAGCAAGCGTGTGGGCAGGTGGGTACTGATAGGCCAGCCAGGCACTGATGGGACCTGTCAACAGTGGCATTTGGGTGCTGGTGACCCAGAGGGTGAGTGTGGGCACTGCCAGAAGAGCAGAGGCTGTGGGCAGGAGCATTCCTGGCAGCCCTCACCCTTTGGCAGGGATGCTCAGCCTGCTCAGGGCATCTCAGTACTGGGAGGCCATCTGGCCCTGCATTTGTTTCCATTTCCACCATCCTGTCACCTTCGTGCACAGGGTCCTTCTCCATCCCCATGGCCCTGCCCCCTTGTCTGCCCCATGTTCATGCTCTGTCCCCACTGACCTGCTGGTCCAGGGGAGTCCACGCTGTCCCACCCCCACTGCATGATATCTATCCAGCCCTGCCCCTGACCCAGCCCTGCCTGTCCCCTGGCAGTTGTGGCTGGCTCGTGATCTTCCCGGGGCTGTCCCTCGCACCAGGGGGTCTTGGCTCCAGCTGGAGCGCTGCGGAAAGTGCCCTTTCTTGGGGAGAAGGGCGAGCCGGCATGGCAAGAGGGGGCTGGCTTCCCCATCCCTTGGCTGTTCCCAGAGCCCTTCCCCTATGCCAGAGCTCAGTGTCTGCCACTGAGGCAGGATGCGTGCAGCAGCCAGGCAGCCCAGCCGGAGCCGATCCCCGAGCTCAGGGCTGAGTGTGCCAGGCTGGGGCTGGGGCAAACCCCACATGCCTCTTGCTCCTCTTGCAGAGGTGACCCTGGGGCTGCGGGGCACTCCCATCCACATCACCACCATCCCCAGCAGCGGTGGCAGTGTCTGCAGCGTCAGCAGCATCAGCAGTAATGTCACCAAGGTGAGTGCCCAGAGGGGCTGAGTGATATGGGGCCATGGCTGACTTGGGCACTGGCTCAGGGGTGCTGGGCTTGGGAGCAGTGACCCAGTGTGGGGTGGGTGGGTGCTGACAGCACAGTCCAGAGGCTCTGGCTGGTTCTTTACAGCCAGGGGAGACCCCAGGGTCTGTGTGTGGATGTACAGCCCCAGCCACGTGAACCCCCTGCACCCTGGATTGTGCTAGCCTGCACTGTGTGCCAACACCGGTTGGAAGGGGTGCGGGGAGGGAGCTTTTTGTGGGTCTCCATCTGTTTTAAACACCTCTTAGGCTGGTGGCAGCTCAGGGAAAAGCCTATCACCACCCATTTCTGTTTTCCCTCCTGGGAGTGGACCTTGACCGTGGCGCTGGGGACCTAGCGTAAGGGGGGAAATCTTCCTGAAGGTCTCTGACTCACCCTCAAGCCACAGGCTGAGATCCTGGCCCCTCTTGCTTTGCAACCCTGAGCCAAGAGCAGAGCAGCTGCCCCAGCCTGCCTGGCTTGAGGGATTCTTGGGCCCCCTAGGTGCTGGGGGCAGGGATGCTGGGTGTGCATAGGAGGCAGCCCCATGCATGCAGCCCTTCGAGTGCTTTTATCTTCTCCTGCCCATCTAGGGTAATGCGAGGCGCTCGCGCACGGGGCCTTGGCAGGAGCCGGGATGTCAGTCATGGTGCTGCCTCGCTTGTGGCCCTGCACAAGCCCAGCTGCCTTTGTGGGCACTGCACCGCTGGTGGCCACGGTGCTGCTGGCTCGCTCCGTCCTTGGCTCAGCCCCCGCCAACATGAAGCAGGCAGTGCCTGCAGCTTGGCAGGGCTGCCCTCCAGTGCTGCCTGCGCTAGCTGGTGGGTTCCACTGCCCATGGGCAGCTTGCCGCATGAGAGGGGTGACTTCCCCACGCTAATGCGCTTGGGCAGGCTTGGCCCGAGCAGCCCGTCAGCTCTCATTAAGGTATTAGCAGCACTTCCTGGCGGGGTGGGGGGCTCAGGACCCATTGACTGCCTAGTGAGAGCCACGGCTGCCAGGTGTGTTTCCAGCGGGCAGGGAGGAGGAGGAAGCAGCAGCCGTGCTGGCAGCCCTGCCAGGTAGGGTCGATTGAGGGACTGGCAGGGTGTGGGGATGTGGGGACAGAGGCTATTGCATCATGGCCTCTTGCTGGTGGGGTGCTGCCTATGGCCATTGTGTGGGGACCTGGGGCATTCATCGGGCAACACAGAGGGACAGGGGCCCCCAAAAATCGTATCTGATAGCTGAGGCCTTCACACCAGTGTCAGCCTGGGGCTGGGGATGTTGGTATGTTGTGGGTAATGCTGTCCAGGAGCAGAAGGGCACTCAGATGAAAGGGTGTGTGGGTGGTCCCTGGCCCTGGAGTGCACTCAGCATGACAATGGTCTGGGGCTGCCCCCAGCTTTACCCCACCCGTTGTGCCCCACAGCCCCCCCAGGCTGGCTTCGAGGGCACTGGCAGCTGTCCAGAGCAGGGGGGGGCGCTCGGTAGGGCTCCCCCTCTCCAAGCCACCTGGTCCTGGAGGTGGAAGTGTTGCCAAGTGTCAGTGTCTGCCTCGGCACCCCTGTGTGGGACCCTCAGCTGCTGCGACAAGAATAGCACAGTGGGCGCGGAGCTGTGCCGGGCCAGCCTCCAGCTGGGGGTGGTGCCCCCAGCACCCCTATAAAGGACAGAGGACAGCTGAGCGGGGCTCGCTGCAGTGCCTGCTGGCTCCAGCGCTGCCACCATGCCGGGGGTCACCCTGGAGGGGCTGGTGCAGGCCGGGGCAGCTGAGCTGGTGGAGCTGCGGCAGGAGCTGGGGGCTTTCTGGGGGGTGGTGGATGGGCAACTGGAGCAGGCGCTGCGGCAGGTGCAGCCCCTGGCGCGAGCGCTGCGGGTGCTGGAGGAGGAGCACCTGGAGCTGCGAGCAGAGCTGGTGTGCCTGGGCCGCCACCTCGACCTGCTGACACGGCGGCTTGGGCCCCAGGAGCCCCCCAGGAAGGACCTCAGCACCCTCTTTCTGGAAGCACAGGACCCATGCGCCCACTTTGAGGGCACTGAGGAATCCACTGGCCCCGTGGCCCATCCACCCACTTTCTCCAGCACACGCCAGCAATCAACCCTGCATCTCTCCCGGAGCAACAGTGGCGTGAGTGTGGGCAGCCCTGCCCCACGGCAGCGCCTGGTGGGGGGGGAAGGGAGGGTGGCACTGGCCCATGGGGCTCCTGGCAGCCCTGAGGGTGTCTGGAGCCAAGGTGAAGCCCCTGGCATGAGGTGGGACCATGGCTGCCGTGCACAGGCAATGCAGCGTCACTGGGATCTGCCACCATTTGGGCTCAGTGCTGCAGTGAACAAACGGTGTCTGCCTGCTCTGCATTGCTGGCATGCCAGCCAGGAGGGCAGGTGGGCTGTAGACAGCTGTCCTGCACCCCCTGTCTGACACAGCAGTGGTGAGGTGCAGGTGGTGGCATGGCTGCACATGGCCGGAGTCACCTCCTGCCAGTGGCTTTGCCATGGGCCAGGTGCAGGGTCATGGCAGCAGGACGCCAGACAGGGCCAGGTGTGTGGCAGAGCTGCTTCAGCCCAATGCCAGCACCTCCTGCCTGCTGCTCCCTGCCCTATTCTGGGCCTGGCCCGCTGCCTGCCGCACATTGCTGGGGGATCGTGCTGAAAGGGACTTGGCGTCCCGGCTTTGCTCTGGCGGGGGCCGAGCTGGCCCAGATCCTGAGTAGGGATGCGGGGGAGGCTCTTGATCTCCTGCACAAGCTCTTCTCTCTGTTAAGTCCCTTAATTCCCTGGAAATCCCTTGTGCTGCTAACGGCACGCACTGGCCTTGCCAGCACCTTGCCCGCTGCTGGGCAGCAGGCACTGCCCAGCCTGGAACATCCGGGCAGCTCCTGCCTGCCGGAGGGCCCTGTCAGCCTGCTGTGATGGGGGCTGGGGAATATTTGGGGCCATTTTGGCAATGAGACTGGGACTGTTGGGCCCTCCCAGGGCAGGGGGTGCTGCAGGAGGTTGTTGCACTCCCCTGCCTGACTTGGTCGACATGGATGCCTGTACCATCCCACCATCTGTGAGCTCTTGCGTCGCATGTGGCACGTCTTCTTCAGGGTCCCCACTGCCTGTGGCACTGGGCAAGTGTCAGGGCACTGGGGAACTTGGACCCTGAGCAGCATAGGGAGGAGTGGGAGGGTAGCCAAGCTGGCGGAGGCTCAGTCGCACTGTGCTGTCCTTGTAGATGGAGCCGAAGGTGGTGGAGCAGCCCCAGGCGCCAAGGCTGGAGCCAGAGCTGCCCAACGGTATGGAGAAGGTCCAAGTGAGGGAGCTGGAGAGAAGGAGCAAGCTGAACATCGAGGAACTGAGCAGGATCGAGGATGAAGATGTTCTGGATAAGATGGTACCCCTCTGCAGCTGGGGCTCCTGGGGAAAGGCGAGGAGAAGCCTCAGCTGGTGGCAGAGGGGTGATGCTGACCTCCACCTCCTCCTGCAGCTGGATCAGGCAACGGACTTTGAGGAGCGACGACTGATTCGAAATGCCATGCGGGAGCTGCGCCAGCGCAAGCGAGGTACTTGGGGATGGTGACCCCCACCCCGGGTAGGGGCTCTGGCCCCATTGCAGGTGGTCTGCCAGCATTGCAGGTGGAGCTGGCAGGGTGCTGGAGTGGGGCCATCTGGTTGTGGTGAAGCAGGAGGGCGCCTTGGGTCTTCTGGGCTGTGTCAGCCTAAGGACATTGTCCTTCCCATGAGCCAGTTCTGGACTGGCAGCAGCCAGCAGGGACTCTGCCCACTGCCCCTGCCTCTTGCTGATGCCATCTCCCACCCGTGTTTGCAGACCAGCGGGAGAAGGAGCGGGACCAGCGGCTGCAGGAGACGAGGAGCCAGGCTACAGCAGGGAGACCCGGCCACACCACGGAGACCACCACCACTCAGAGCACCCAGTCGGCTGATGGCTCGGCACGCAGCACCGTCACCAAGACTGAGCGCCTCATCCAGTCTAGTATGGGCTGTGCTGGGGGGGCAGAGGGCTTGCTGTGCAGTGTCTTTCCCAGTACTCTGCCGCTGCAGCTTCTCTCTGCTGCTCTTGACGCTTGTCCTGGGTCTGGCTTGACAATGCTGGGAGCAGGACTGTGGTCCAGGGCTGAGTTTTACTGCATCTCCTCTGGCTTGCCCAAAGCCTGCCTGGGGATCTTTAAGGGATCTGCTCTGGCAACTTCCCACCTGATCCTCTGCCACATCAGAGTGGCAGGGGCCTTGTCTGCACCTTAGGCCTGTCTCCTGTCCCCTATACCTCTGCTCTCCCAGTCCTTGGGTGGCTGAAGTCAAGAGTCACTGCAGGGGACTGAGGGATGCTCCAGCTCCTTGCTCCTTTGCACTGGCCTCTTTGCTCTGCCTGAGGGGCATGTGCCCTGTGTTGCCCCTCTGCCACTGCTCTGGCTATGGCTCTGCCACCTGGAACTTCTCCCTGTTGTGCTATATGGATTCAAGGGTGCTTGGCAGCAGTGAGTGCTGCTGCCCTCCACCCCAGCTTATCCCCCATTGCCTTGACCCTGCAGGCGATGGCAGCAAGACCTCCCGTACCACAACCATGGAGTCGAGTTACGTGAGGAGAACGGACAGTAAGAGCTTTCACTGCCCTTTCCCCGCAGCATCCTCTGGGCGCAACACCAGGGTTATTGCTGCTGTCAAGCCATCTCTGCCTCTGGTGTGGGTAGAGCCCCCCACCTGCCGGGCACTGCTTTCCTCAGCTCCTGCCCAAGGCCTCTCTCTTTCTCTCCCTGTGCAGATGGCAACAGCACATTCGTTCAAACTAAATCATCCTACAGCTCCTCTTCCAAGAAGACAGGCAGGTGAGCAGCGGTGCCTTCCTGGGGCCAGCCCCAAGGAGTCCCTGTCAGCCATCTGCTTGTACAAACCCTCTCTGCCCAGCTTGCAGTGTCCTCATGCAAGGATGTCCCCGAAGTCTCCTGGTCACTGGGGCACACTTGCTGTCTCCAGCAGTCCCCTTAGGTCCCTCCATGGGCATAGAGATGTGTCTGCTAGCTGGGGACCTTAAGCCACCCTGCTTCTGTCTCAGGGACATGGAGGTCTCCAAAGCACCAGGACTGGCAATGAGCTGAGGCCACAACGTGCCTTTCTCCAGACTGCATGTGGCCCCCTTAGTTTTGTCTGTCTCTCTCCCAGCATCTTTGACCGTGAAGATGAGAGTGCCTCCAGGCAGAGCAGCCTGGCTGCACTGGAGCGGCGCCAGGCTGAGAAGAAGAAGGAGCTGATGAAAGCTCAGAGCCTGCCCAAGACATCAACCTCGCAGGCTCGCAAGGCCATGATGGAGAAGCTGCAGAAGGAGGGTGGGAGGTGAGGCTGGGCCAGGGACAGGCTGGCTGGGGTGGTGAGTGCCACGTGAATAACACCCTGTGTCTTCTGCTGCAGCTCGCCAAACCCTGCAGCAGCACACACTGCCGTGCAGCGCTCCTCCAGCTTTGGTGTGCCCAATGCCAGCAGCATCAAGCAGATGTTGCTGGACTGGTGCAGAGCCAAGACCCGGGGCTATGAGGTGAGTGCCACCTACCCTCCCACTCCCCAGGGCCAGTCACTCTGCCCCTTGGTAACTATCCTGCCCTTGCAGCACGTGGACATCCAGAACTTCTCATCCAGCTGGAGTGACGGCATGGCCTTCTGTGCCTTGGTCCACAATTTCTTCCCTGAGGCATTTGATTACAGCCAGCTGACACCCCAGAACCGCCGCCACAACTTCGAGGTGGCCTTCTCTTCCGCAGAGTATGTAGCTCCTATGCCATCACGTGGGCTTAGGGTGGCTCAGGGTGGTTCTCTTGCTCGCTGCCAAGGGCGAGGGGGGCAATGGCACTGGAGGCGGGTGCCCGTCAGCATCATTTCCTCCATGTCATGCAACAAGGTTTGGACACCAGGGGGAAAGCAGTGGCTGTGTGGACAGAGCCATGAGAGGCCAGCACAGCCCAGTCTGGTGTGGCGAGGGTGGGCATGGGGGTCTGTGCTTTCTAGGGGGGAGGCAGAGCACCCAAAGGCAGGGCAGCAGCCCTCCAGGCCTCCCTGGCCACAGGCAGTACGTTCCATCCTGGTGTGCTGGATGCAAGACCACAGCCCCTGGGGAGTAGGGAGTGGGGTTTGTCTGTGCCAGGTGCCTCCTGTTACAGTCGTAGGAGCTCAAACACCGTTGCAGCTTCTCCAGTCTCTTCCCTTCCCCTTTTGCTTCTGGTTTTCCTGGGTGCTGAGAGTCGGGAGTGCATCCAGCTGGAGGGCTGGCAGCCAGCCCCTCTCTCCTTCCTTCTGTCTCTCTCCCACCCACTCCTCCTCCCCTCCAGCACCCTGCCCAGGGGCAGGGCCGGGCGGGTGGGGGTCCCATCCCAGCCAGTGCCCGGGGCGGTGGTGTGAGCTGGGAGCTCCCATGAGCTCCCTGGGTGCTGTGGTGCTGTTCAGTGGAGCGAGAAGGGAGCCATGTGCCTGGCTCTTGGTGCTCCTGATAATGGACTTTTTGCCTTAATTGGGGAACCGGTGCGTGGACTTGAGAGAGCCATCGATCTCTCCAGCCTGGAATCCAGGTGGCCTCTCGTCCTTCCTCCTCCAGCTCTTGTGAGCGTCTTCTCCCGAGCTTCCTACACCAGGACTGTGCCATGCGGTTCCAAGCGGAGCTGGGCAGGAGGGCTGGGCTTACCGCCCCCATCCTCCCGGCGGGTCTATATAGGGGCTATATAGAGCGCCGCTCCACTCTGGAACCCGCTCCCCGAGCACCTGGCGTGCCAGAACACCTCACTTCTCCTCTTCTGTCTGTCCTTCCCTCTAGACCTCACGCCTCTCCACGCTGCTCACCTACCCTTCCCCTCCCTTGCTTATGCCCCCCCAGATCTCACTGAATGGCCTTGGCGCGGCGGTGCCTGGAGCCCTCCTGCCCCTGCATCGTGCATCCCCAAGAGCATGCGATAGCAGAGCAGCATCTGCCCGGGGAGGGGGATGGGAACTGCATTGATCCATGTCTCTTGTTTTCTCTCTTCCTCCCCTCCCCGACTGGGCTGCGGTCACTGGCTTGCCCCTCTCTCTCCCTGCCCCCAGGAAGCACGCGGACTGTCCACAGTTGCTGGACGTGGAGGACATGGTCCGGATGCGCGAGCCGGATTGGAAGTGTGTGTACACATACATTCAGGAATTCTATCGGTGCCTGGTCCAGAAGGGGCTGGTAAAAACCAAAAAGTCGTAGCCCATTTTCACCCCCCCGGGAGCGATGGTGAGAACCTTCCCCTCCAAATACCTGCCGGTGTCGCACCACCACCCCTTGGCCAAGGGGCCGGGGAGTGGCCACCACAGCTGGGGTAGAGGCTGGGGGATGCCGGTGGGTGAGGGGCGAGTCCTGGTATTGTTGGCTGGTGGGGCCAGGAGAGGGGTGGAGGTGGCCGGCTGGCCTCTGGCCTTCCAGAATAGCACCCATGGGGTTTGGGGAGGAGGGGACTGTCACCCTGGGGGCCTGTTTGCTTTCCAGCCACAGGGATGGCACTAGCGAGAACAGAGCTGTCGCAGCTCTTCCCTCCCTGCCGGTGGGGGCTGACCCAGGGGATCAGCTGCTGGGGACGCCACTCTGGGTGCTCTGCAGCAGCACGAGCCTCAGCAGTGCTGCCTGGGTGGGAGTGAGTCCCCCCGGGATGCCCCCAGCATCACTGCTTACACTTGCCCCCTCTCAGTCCTTCCCCCTCCCCTGGGGTATATGGGGACTGCTGGCTGCAACTGGAGGGGAGCTGCAGCCACTGCTGCGGGGCCAGGCGTGGGCGACGGTGCCCTGCCTGTAAGGCGCTGCCTGCTCATATATGGGCAAGAGTGGGGAGCCTGGAAAGTGTGAGTCAAGGCTTGGGTCCTGTCTCGTCTTGCAGTATTTGTGTCTGTCTTCAGGGGCATCCCAGCTGGCGCTGGAGCCCTTGCTCCCCCAGGCTCCACCCAGCACCAGCACACCGGGACCCAAACAATGGCTTTATAAGGGCAGAGCTGCTTTCCTTGTGCTGCTGCTGCTTTGCCATCACCCCCTGAGCCAGGGCTGGTGGTGGGCCTCTGGAGCTCAGGTAGGGGCTTTCCCAAGGCCCCGTTCTCCCAAGGGTGACCAAATCATGAGGTGGAGGCTGGTGCCTGCCAGGCCGTGGGCTCAGAGCCCATTGCTTCCATTGACTCCGGTGCAACAGAGGCCCCGTGGGGAGAGCTGGTGGGGCAGGGTGCAGGAGCAAGGTCCTGGCAGAGCCCTGGGCCGGGTGGCTCTCCTTGGCCTTGCTGTTCCCCGGGGGGCTGGGACGGGCTGTGCTGCGGGTCTGAGGTGTGCAGTAGGGTTACTGCAGCCTGGGGAGATGGGGAGAGGGCCTGGGGTGGGGTTGGTGGTGGTGTGATGGTGGCGGGCAGACCCTCCTTGTACTCTGAGCTGCCCAGTGCACCCTGTCATTGGGGCAGAGCCCCTGCCAGAGGGTGGCCCTGAGGCCAGAGCAGCTGGGCAAGCCATGGCATCAGCAGAGGATGCTGGTGCGTGCCAAGCAGCCCCTTGGTTCTGGTGCAGCCCCTGTCCTGGGCACTTATGGCCACATCAGCCACTATTGGCAGCAGCAGCCTGGGGTGCTCTGGCACCATCTGTCCCCTGCCCAAGGGGCTGCAGGGACCCAAGCAGGGCTGAGGAGTGGCAACAGAGGTAGAGTTGTTTCTGTACCTCATCCACCACCCCCCAGCAGAAAGGCAAGAGGATGCAGGTGGCCAGGTCCTCTCTGTGCCCTGTCTGGCTGCCGTGACTACCCAAACGGTGCTGGCAGCCCCCTCAAGCTGGAGTCCCCCTCAAGCTGGAGTCTCAGCTTAGGGGGAGAGAACACCTGCAGCCCAGGGAGCTGGATGATGAGGGCAGGGCTGCCATCTCCCAGAAGGGGCAGTAGCAGAAACCAGAGGCTGCAGGGATCAGGGGGACAGCTGTGGCTGCTCTGCCAGGGCTCCCCAAGATTGACAGCTGTTGGGGCAGGCCCTGCACAGACCCCAGCACAGCACCAGTGCCCAGGATGGGAGGTGGTAGGCATAGACCAGTGCTGAGCTGGTTGAAGCTGGATGGTGCCCACCCCACCAGTGGTACTGTGCTGTGCCTGGGCTCCAGTCCGGGACCAGAGTGGGAACTGAGCTGACACAGCTGATAGCAGGCAGTGGAGCAGGGTCAGGGCTTGTGGCAGGAGCAATGGGCAGCGTGTGACCAGGACACTGTACTGGCCCTGGACCTGCCAGGAGAGAGCAGGGGAGGGCAGGAGCATGGCACAGACACTTATGGGCAGGCAGGTCTCTCCTTACAATGTACTAGCATCAGCTGGAGGAGAAGGAGGGTGGGACAGCCTAAGCAGTGGATGACTTCCAACACCAATAGCTGCAGCAGAGAGCACCAGGATGGTGAGGGGTGCAGGTGCGCAGCCCCCATTTGCAGGCAGCATGTGCTCTTCCCAGTGCCAGGAGGGGCAAGACTGCAGGTGCTGAGAGGTGGGCCAGAGCTGAGTGAGGCTAAGGGCAGCAGTGCCTAGTGTCAGCAGGCCCAGGGTGCTGTGGGACCCTGTCCCAGCCCCCGTGGTGGAGCAGCCCAACTATAGTTGTGCTGAAGGCTGTGTCTCTGCAGGATGCTGGCGGACTGCGTGCCTCTGGTGGAGGTGGAAGACATGATGATTATGGGGAAGAAGCCAGACGCCAAGTGTGTCTTCACCTACGTGCAGTCCCTCTACAACCACCTGCGTCGCCACGAGTTGCGCATGCGGCAGAAAGAGTGCTAGAGCCTGCCCTGCCTGCCACCCCGCTGCCCCCTGCTCTCAGGGCTGCTGGCACACAGGGGAGCTGCCTGCCCCAGGAGGATCCAGGGGGACCACTGGACCGGCACTGGGGACAGGGGGCTCTGCCACTGGGGCATGGCTCTGCCTCGCTGGAGTTCCCTCTGCCCTGTCTGGCTGCGGGCTGACCCTGTGGGCAGGGCCAGGCAGGTGCTGGCAAGGATGCTCCCCAGCTTGGCTCGCCTCCTGTGCTCCAGTGTGTTAAGTTATTTGTTCTTCAGGAGTTGTTTGTCCTATGGGAAGCAGCCCTGTGTCCCTGGGGAGGCCTGGGCACGGCTGCACCCTTAGGCCCAGGGCTGGCAGGGGTCAGCAGCTGAGCAGGGTCATGCAGCCCAGCCGGGTCATGGTATATCCCACAGGCATTGTACCCGTAAGTGGTTCTCCTTGCCCCCCTGCAAGGAAGTCCCTCTACCCACTGCAGGCCCTGCTTGGTGCCACCTCCCTTGTGACAGCTCCATGGCCCTGTGCTGACAGCCTGCTTCCCACTGCACATATGCATCCTGGGGCAATTCCACACCGTGGGGGCTGCAGCACCCATGTGCTGGGGAGTGGGGGGGGAGGCAAGGGGTCCCAGGGGAGTGAGGGGCCCAAGGAGAGAGCCAGGACAGCAGACCCCACTCTCCTCTCCAGCTTGGGGCACCACGTGCTCAGCGCTGCTTGCCCCTTCATCACCGCCTCTACACCCACGTTGACACGTGTACCAACACCAGCCAGACAATAAAGGTTTATTCTATAGGGTGATGCCTCTGCCTTGGGTCCTCCTCCCCAGCTGCACCACTGCTTTGTGCCACCAGTGCAGGGCACAACACAGCACCCGGGGAAGGGAAGGCAGCCGGCCCCTCTGTCTGCAGGCCCACTGCTCACCCAGCCCAGGGAGGGAACATAGGGCATACACTGCTCCTCCTGCTCAGGGACAATGCCCGGAGCTGAGGGGCACCATCCACATCCCACCCTGGGCAAAGGCTCTTGGTTTGCTGCCCCCCCACCACTCCCAGGCCTGGCATGGGGAGAAGATCTCATGTTGTCACTGAGGCTGTGCAGAGCCAGGTCTGCAGATGGTGCAGCCACGTCCCGCTCCCTTCCCTAGCTGAGGGCCAAATGTCCCCACTGGGCCACCACAGTCACTGGGCTGTGGCTCACCACTGCAGGACCCATTTGTGGGGTCACACCTATGCCCCTGCACCCCAGTAAGGACAGCTCATCCCAAGCTGTGGTGCCCTATCTATCCACCAGGAAAGGGGTGGCACAGAACAGCAAGGCTAGGCCATGGGACACAGTTTGTCAGCCCACCAGTGGTGGTTGTGCACCCAGGGTGACTCTGCCATCCCCTCCCACCACTGTGAGGGGCTCTGGGGCACCCAGCTCCTCCTGACACCCAGTACAGAGCAATGCAGGATGTGCCCCACCAAGCCTCCCCGCCTTCCCCCACCCCGGAAAGACAAGACAGCGCAGCCCATTGTATGCAAGGGCTTTACTGGGAGCTGGATACAAGACAACCCCGCTGGAGAGTAAAGCCATACCCCCGGGGGGCAGCTCTCCCACCTCCAGGACTCAGCACATCTACCCTCAGCACCTGGGGCTTTCTGCTGAGGGTTTCATCCTGTCCCATGCAGGTAGGATACCACTGCCCAGCACCAGGAGTCAGCTAAGCCTCAGGGCATGGCAAGGGAGCATGAAGAACGCTGCTCCTCCAGACTGACCGGGCTGCAGGGGAGGGAGGACAACAACAGACACACAGGACCCCTGGGATGTCCTCAATGCCCAGGGAGTCCCTGCCCAAGGCTAGAGCCACCCAGGCCAACCTCAAGGGCAGAGGCAGCACCAAGAAACAGCGAGGGCAACTTTGCCACCCCAGGGCACTGTCCCCAGCTGCTGTAATGCCCTCATCCCTGTACAGTGAGGACTGGCTGCAGGATCCTCTCCCAAGTGTGGCACCCCCTGCTAGAGGTCTGGGTGTTCTCCCTCATCATGTTCAGGTGGGATCTTGCTGACAGCAGTGGGAGCTTGAGGGGGCAGCAGGATAGAGGGAGGCTTGGCAGGGGCAAACTGGAACTCCTCAGGCACAGGGGCATCAGGTGTCTCCTTGCGGTAGAAGCCCAGCTCCTGTACCAGCTGGTTGATCTCCTCACGGGTCATGTCGCTCAGGGGGATTCTCTGCACGCAGACAGGGATTGCAGCCTGGTGCCTGTGGGACACCAACTGCCCCAGACCCTCCAGTGGCAGAGGGTGACATGCTGCACGCTCACCTCCAGCTCCTCGTATCGATGGCTGAGGAGCACAAGCTCGGGGTCAGCGCCGGGCAGGTGCTTCATCTCCAGGTTATGGCTGGGTGGTGTGTTAAGGAGCAGACAGTGCTGGACAGGCTCATGTAGCCCCCCATTGCATCCTCTGTAATATCCTATTCCCTCCCATCCCGTCCTGTCCTCCATCCAATCATGTTCTGGCCTCATCCCATCCCAATCTGTCCTATCCCATCTCATCCCTATCTCCAGCTCACCTTTCATCCCATTTCATCCTGTTCCGCAACCACCTCATCCTCTACCCCTCATCCAAACCTGTCCTCCAACTCATAGAATCATAGAAACATCCAGGTTGGAAGAGACCCTTGGGATCATGGAGTCCAACCATCTACCCTACTCTACAAAGTTCTCCCCTACACCATA
>JAOXNH010000040.1:12531-28840 GCA_028566575.1 Bartramia longicauda | reverse complement strand
GGGTACCCCCGTGTCAGACTCCCGCCCCGGCCGTGCACGTCCAGTCCCGGGCACCCTCTGCCCGTGTACTCCCTCCCTGGGCACACCGGGACCGACCCCCCCCTCGCCAGGTGCAGCTCCGTGGGGCAGCCCCAGCCCCTGCCGGTGCAGAACCCCCGCCTCACGCACGTGTGTACCCTCCGGGGAGGGTGCGCACAGGTGCCCATCTCCCCCGCATGCCCGATCGTGTGCATTCGCCTGCAGGGGGTGTAGGCCCGTGTGTGCACACGGACGCTGTATGCAGCACAGGCAACACAGCCCTCACCCTCTCCCTGAGCCGTGACCCTCTCCAAACCCTGCTGAAGCTGCCTCACAGTCCAGCACCGTCCGGCCACAAGTGTCTCGAAGGAGGGAGACACTGTAGCCTCCCTGGGCACTCTGTGCTAGTGCTTGAATGTTCACCATACAAAAGTGCTTCCTGCCGTTCAAAAGGAACCTCCTGTACTCCAATTTGTGCCCATTGCACTAGTATCACTGGCCACCACTGGGAAGAGCCAGGCTCTATGCTTTTTGCACCCTCCCTGCAGGATATATTCATAGGATCACCCCAAACTTCCTCTGCTGAGCGGACCCAGCTCTCGCAGCCTCTCCTCCTAGGACAGACGCTCCAGTCCTTTCACCACCATCATGGGCCTTTGCTGGAGTCACCCCAGCAAGCCCATGCCTTGCCTGGGTGAGCCCAGGCTGGAGAGGACACAGCAATATGTCTTTCACACACCACCCCCCCCACCGGCTGGTACTCCCCTCCCCTGCTCTGACAGCACTCTGCCCATGGCAGCCAGGGCCACTGGTGGCTTCTGTTGCGAGACACATCCCTGGCTCCTGCTCAGCCCAGCAGGATCCCAAGGTCCAGCCCACAGAGCTGCTTTCCAGCTGGTGGCCCAGCCTGCGTCGGTACATTTCCCAACTGCGAACCAGGATGTCTCTCCTGTGGAAATACCCTGGGAGTGTGACTGGGCTGTGGGGCAGTGCTCGCCTCCCCTAACCCTCTTCGTCCCCACTACCCTGGCCTGTTAGACCCCCTGTACCCTGGGGCAACCTTGCTGAGGGTGGCTGGTGGAGCTGAGAATACCCCCATTCTGCAGCATCACTGCTGCATCCCAGAGGGATGCTGGCCTGGCCCTGGAGAAGTGGCCCACCAGGGGTCATCTTCACTTCTTTCTGCCAAGAGGGGCCAGAAAGGGCAAGGAAAGAAGCTGAGCTGGCCACTATTATTCCTCTGGTGCAACTTGTGCTTCCAGATCCAGGCTGGGGTTTATTTACTTGCCTGGGATGATGCTGTACCCTGCTGGGGTTCTGCATGCTGATGGATCGGGTGTGTGTATGTCTGTTTGCAGAGCCCCATGCGCCCGGGAGTGCTGCAGGGCAGCCAGGGGCTGGCAGCCAGGGTTTGGCAGTGCAGCCTTATCTCACCTTATCATCATTTCCCCAACAGCACAGACAGAGGCCAACGCTACAGACAGTGCAGAGTCCACTCTGCAGCTGTGATATGGCTGCTGTGTGCCACCCATGACATAGCCTGAGGTGTCACAAAGGTCTCCCAGCTGCTGTGTCATCTGGCGAGGCCACCTCTAGACTCACGTGGCCCCTGTCCTGTGGAAGGACATTTCCACCCTGGAGGCTGTGTTCAAGTGGGATGAGGGGTGGCATGCTGGTGCCAGGGAAGGGCTTTGCTGGGGGATGCCCTGGCCCCAGGGGAACGAGCCTTCAGCCACCCCACTAGGAGTTGCAGAGCCCTCCTGCTATGGGCTCCACCACAATGTGCTGTGTTTCTGTCCCCTGCACCCCTAACACACCCAGGACTACCCCATGCTGGGGCTGTGCCCTGCACCCCCGGTGCACCTGGGACCACCCCATGCCAGCCTGCAGGGCCCCTATGGGGAGAGCCTCAGGCTGGCAGTGCGGTGCATCCTTGGCTTGCCAAGTGTGTGAGCATGTCAGGGACTCAAGACCCAGTTTGGTTTTGTCTGGGAGATAACGGAGGATAAGGAGGGACGTCTGATGCTGTGGCTTTCACCCACCAAGCAGCCAGTGGGGGGAGGATGGCTGGCCCCATGGCGCAGAGCACCCCACTGCCTTACCAGGTGGCTGCTGCCCTGCTGGCAGGGTGAGGCTGGGGTCTGGCTGGCTGGGGCGTGGGTCTGACCCTGGGCTGGCTGCCCCGACAGGCAGCATCGTGCAGATCTGCGCCTGGTGCTGCTGACGTGGCTCAAGGCCGTGGGCAAGGCTGGCATGGGGCTGAGACGCCAAGGGCTCTCTCTGCCTGCGCTGCCGGTGGTGCCACAGCACTCGGGGCACCACTGAGCCAGCAGTGGGGGAGCATTTGGCTCTGGCAGAGATGCCAGCAGCTGTGGGCATGAGTGGTGAGGGTGGCCAGCAGGCCCCGGACTGCGTCGGCAGGAGTGCAGGGATGGGCTGGTGAAGGAATTCTAACCCCCTCTTCTGTGCACCACGTTCCATTTGGGGCTCCCCAGCACAAGAAAGACATCTTATACTGGAACGAGGCTGGTGCAGGCTACCGAGCTGTTGGAGGCTGCTGGAGCTGGGCTTCCTTGGGCTGGAGGAAGGTAGGAGAAGTTGGGCTTTATGTGCCCTGAACTTGAGGTCATGGCAAGTCTCGTTCCTTCTCCTTTTGCACCTCCAGGCCAGCACAAGCATTGGGGTGATACAGGGATATCCTGTGGCAGTAGCTGGATAACTGGATTCTGTGGGTGACTGCAGACCAGGGCCTTGTCTGTGTCCCAGAGCTGACACATCCCCGGCTGCCCCCTTGTCCAGCCTTGCCCTTTGCCCGCACTGGCCAGGAGCACGGGCCCCCTGCAGGCGTGCGAGTGTGTTTACCGTGCGTGCTGCCAGTTGTGTCCTGCTCATGTCCCTGCAGGAGAGGCATCAGTGGATGGCGGGGCACGGCGCTCCCTTCTCTGGAGAATGAGCTGTTGCCCTGCCCGGGACAGAGCCAGAGGAAACTGAGCTTTTCACAGTTTGAACAGCGGTGGAGCTGGGCTCAGCAGACATTTAGGCTACCCCAGCCAGGTCCTGCATGTGAAAAATGGAGTGGCTCAAGGACTGCCATGGGATGCTGCCTGTGGTGTGGGGCATCTACAGTGGCAATGTGTAAGGAATTGCTGCAGTACTGGATAGGAGCCTTTATATGTTCCACTGCTCCAAGGTGGAACTTTTACAATTTTATGGAGATAAAAAGAAGAAAGGATGAACACATGTCCATCCTGTTCAATAGGGCATCCAAGGCTCTGGACACGGAAGGCAGAACAGAGAAACAACTTCTTTATGTGGGCAAACAACTTCTTTATGTGGGCTTCCTTGGAAGCCAAAACAAGAGTTGGAGCAAATGAAGGGATGATGCAGTTATTTCTCACACTTGAGCTGAAGTTATAAATTCAACCAGCTTCCAGACTCAAGGGAGACTCTTGAGGGCTGGTGTGAACTCTGCCATGCACCCACAAATTCCTCCATCCACTCCTGGAACACAGTGGGCTGGCACTCCCCAGCTGGCAGCCGATACTGCCTCTGCCTGGATGCCACCACACCCATTATCCTCCTCAGCCTTGGAGAGCCTGGGTCGAGCCATGGCTCCATGTCACAGTTTGTCCCACCTGGGTCCCCTCCTTCGGTACCATGCTGGGGCCACCCTGTCATGCTTTTGTGGGCACCCTCAGCACAAAACAGCCTCAATCCCAGTCTGCTGGATTGGGGTGGCTGGAGCAGAGTTCAGTCTTTCCATCAGTCAGTGGCAATGGGGTGTGGTGGGAGTCAGGCTATTCTGTTGCTTTTGTGGCACCTGTCTGCTCCCTGGCTGCCACCTGGGAGCAGAGGCTGGGCTGGGGGGCTCAACTTTCCCCTACCCTGCAGCCCTGGCTCTAGGGGAGAGCACCATTTTGATCTGGGGTTACACTGGTGTCCATGGGTGCTCCAGCCAGGCCTGGCTCAAGGGAGGCTGCAACTTCAAGTCAGGATGTGGTGTGCTTCCGGAGCCCCTTAAGGAAAGGGCCATCCCTCTAGACTGTATTTTCTAATATAGGTTAATGGGGGAAGGGATTAAAAAGGGGGAATTATCGTCTCTCTTGCACTTGCCAGACTCTCAGCGCAGAAGCTGGGCTGGATTCATCAGCTATTTTCAGTGCAAATCTTGGCTGTGGAAATGATGGGGAGTCAAATCAGGCTCTACGGTCATCCACAGGTCCTCTGACTCACTGCAGTCCTCTCCTGTCCCAGGTCCTCAGCAGGGAGTGCAGCCCCCTCAAGGCCTTTTCCAAGGGTCATAGAGGACCCTGAAGGTCCTGAGAAGCTTGGTCTAGGTGACTCTGCTTGAGCTAGGGACTAGACGATCTCCACCCTCAGCAAGGCAGGCCTGTACCAGGCTTCTGGAGTGGCTTCCAGCAATAACCAACCATGGTGTCTGTTAAGCAGCCATGCCTGTAAGAAAATACAGAGAGGCCCAAGATAAGAAAAAAAAAGATTAAAACTACCCCAAACCTCCCCAAGACACATAGGTTCCTTGTAAGAGGTCAGATCCTGATGCTGGAGGAAATTCCCACCATTTTCTACTTTCCCTTAGCACTTAGACAATTCTCAGTGCTTTTGTATACTTGGGAGGTGCCTGGTTTTACTGCCCTCGTGAATGCCTTCCTTTAAATTGTGGGAACTACCTAGAAGGAAGCAGCTCTGCAAGCATAAGCTGATACCTGGCTGATACATATCACTGCACTTCCAGGTGAAGGTCAGGTAAGTGATAACTCAGCAGGACCCGGGTTGACCTACAGCATGAGGAACAGCAGCTCAGAAGAAGGGATCCACTTGTCAGCAAGTGTTGAGGCTTGGTAGAAATCATGTGGGCTGGTAAGCTGGAGTGCAGAAAAGGTCACAGGGTTGGAGTATTTCTGAAAAGCACAGTCTCCTTTCTTTTGGTGTCTAAGATAAGTCACGTGATATGCTGGTATTTTAATCTCTTTGGAAATGGGATGAAGGGACCAAAGCAGCTTGACAGGAAAAAAATATTCCTGCATGACTTCCATTAGCTTAGTGTTGTGTATGTTGTCTCTGACTGTGACCTTCTACAATTGATGGGGAGGTTTTAATGCCTTTAATGCAGCAGAAGTGTTGTATTGTGCTAGGCGAATCATTAACCTGCAGAATAAAGCTAACAGATTACAGCATGGTCTCCATTACAGTAGGTCTGCATTACTCCTAGCATGGGTAGAGTCAGGGATGGCTGGGTACCCAGCTCCACCTGGAGCACAGCAGCCCCATGGGGTCCTTCTGCTGGCAGAGCTGCAGCCCATCTGCCCTGGACCACAGCCAGCCACATCATGTTGACATCGTCACGTACAAGCAAAGAACAGGACTAGAAGTTTGAGGTTTCCTCGTTGAACCTCACACATCTGCTGATAAAGCCACTTTCCCCAGTTTTGGTAAAGGAAATAGCCAAATTCAGTGGGCCTTGGGCCCTAGGGGATTTATCCTTTCTGCTAGAGCTGAGTCTTGTGTGACCAGACTCTGGGCTTCTCCTGCTCAGTCCAATGAAATGCTTGTTTTGTTTCCCATTTGTAGGTCCAGCCTAGAAACAAGGTACACACACAGATACACAGGCATGCAATTTCTATGGCAGTTTCTACAGAGGGTGAGTCTGAGGAACAGCTGCACCACCGAGATTCCAGAGAAGCTGCAGATGTTTACCAGCAGCAGGATGAGGCCAGCTGTGTCCAAGGGTGTTAAAGGGTGTCAGTAGTGACAGACCAAGGCAGTAACACAGAGCAGTGACTCATGGAGCGAGCCCCTGAGCCCAGAGCCAAGGCAATGATGCCGACACAAGGGATTGCATGAAGGGAACCAGGACTCAGGAGCTGCCTTGACCCTGGCCAAAGACCATGTCCTGTGCCTGTACCACTGTCAGGGATAGTGACTGTGTAGTAGCACCAAATTTTCATGAGCAGCAACAGGAGCCCGAGGATGAGGAGTGAACCTGGCATAGAAAATGACTGAGCTAATTAGCAAATTCAGCTGCTCTTCCAGAAATCTGCTATTAGAGTATCCCAGAAGTGCTGGTCAGAAGGTGGCTTGTTTTTATTTTGGATACTGCAATGGATACTCCATTGTTGCTTTAACTCATCCTGATTCACGTCAGTCAACTTGGAGGATGAGGGCAGCTTCACAGGCTCTCAAGCCTTGGGACCTCCTCTACCAGTGCGGCCACACCACATGTACAGTCAGTCTGTAACCTGCCACCCTCTTGAGCCAACAGTCACCTCTTCTGTGCTATGTGCCAGAGATTCTCTCACCAGGTGATCACCAGAGATTTCACTCTCACCAGGCCCAGGCTCAAAAATCGGAAACATCCAGTGATTGCTCCCACATGAAAGGTGCCAGGACAGAAAGCTACTGCTTTTTTTTTGCTAGCGGGGGGAGAAGGGAAGCATGAGGAGGAGGAAGGATGCAGGGGGAAGAGTCAGGCAGAGGGGAGAAAATGGCCAGGATTCATACCCAAATTATAAAGGGTGAAAAACATCTGCTTAAGAGAGCAAGGTGCCAGCTATGTCCCTTCTCTAGCCAATCCTTCTGTATCTGTGTTAAAACGCTAGTAGCCTCCCACTATTTTTTCAGAAGCTGACAGTATTATTTTAATACACACTATCCCATCTGCATTGGCTGTATCTGTATTAAGAGAATAAACCAAACTTTGAACATGCTTTAAGTCCATATTCTTATGGCACTTAGCTATTCTCGACAACTAGGTAATCAGCCTTGGAAATACCTACGGCTATGACACATACATGAGAAAAAAAAACTCATATCACTGCATCCAGGGGGTTATGTCTTAAATGGGATGATCTTTCTCTTGTTTTCTGTTTTTTGGTTTTTTTTGTTTTGTTTTGTTTTTCAGGGGGTTTATAATTCTTAGTAGTATTCTACTTAATGAGTATTTCAAGCATCAGGGAAGACAAAACCGAGGTATAGGAGCAGCAAGTTCACTTTAATGATCAATACTATCTTGTGTGACCAATTCCTCTGTCATGACCTTGAGAAGGGTTCTCAAACTTTTAAGCCTACCTCGAAAAGGTAAGCTGGAATGTTCTCAGAAGTGAGGGGAACAGTAATTGAAATAAGAGCAGTGTTTGTTCCAGAGTAATGTTCCACTCATCAATATCCACCCCTGATAAAAGAGTTCAAGAGGTTTTCTTTTTAAGGTGGATATTTGATAGCTTTATATGATGGTGTTCACTATCTTTGTTTCTGTACAAGCCACATGTGAATCCCAAATGAAAATACTGTTGGCATGGAAATAGCTGCAAAGCATTTGCAAGACCTCAAGGGACTCTCAATTAGACTTCTAATTATTCTTATCGCTGCAAGGCTGCTTCTTTCTGCAAATTCCAACTGCTGTTGCATTAGCAAAAGCCTGGAATGCTGAGACCCTTGGCCTTGGCTTCTGTCTCTGGGGAGTAGAATATGAGTCATCTGAGAAACTCAGCTCTTCATATTTTCTTGTGGTTCAAACAAAGATTGTTAGGAGCATAGTAATTAATTTGTCTATTTTATTTTCTTCTGGTCCTATAAATGCAGTGGAGTATAAAAAGGAAATGTTGAAAGAGGGAGAGTGAAACAGTTTAATTAGGTCAGAAGAGAGCCAGCAGACAAAAAATTTGTTCTTTTCATGCCTCTTCCATCTTCATAAATTTTGGAATTTCCAGGACAGGCCAGCTAGTACTACTCCATACATGTAGTAACATACTTTCAAAATATCAAGCACATCTCTACATGTTTCATCTTAAAATGAACAAGCTAAAAGTTCTATTACCCGGATCCTTGCAGAAGACTTTGGGCACTGAGGCTACATGCGTATCTATCAGCCCTACAGCCTTCCTGTGTCTATACTTCATGGCAAGTCTCCATGCTGTGGCTCCAGTGTTCTGAGATCTGCCTTCACTCCCTTTACAAAAAAACATTGTACATAACAATGTACATAAGTTGTAAATAACAGAAGACACTGTATACAAAAATTCAAGTGAGGCAAAGAATTGCCTTAGTTCCTCCAAACCCATCAGAAACACAGGCTCACATTTGATAGACGGTTCAAGATACTCTTAATACCTTGTGGCCTTTCTAGTTTATCTACAGTCTCTTCAGTCCCTGAACACCAAGTAGCCCAAGTGTATGGCACTTGTGCATTGCCACAGGCAACTACTTTGTCTTATTTGAGAAGTGTTTTGTGTTGCTGCCTCCTTCTGGAAGTAAGCTGGACCAGTTAAATGGCATATTAAAAATGAATTGTTTAACATCAAGAAACATGCATGCTCATAAGCTTTTGGAGGTAGAAGATACCCACTAGCCCAAGCATGAAATTCTGTAAACAATAAGGAGAGTACTGCATTATCCATTTTCTAATTCAGACCTAATTCAGTTAAATCTGGACAATCAGATGTCACTGGTGGCCAAGGGGAGCTTGCTGGTGGCCACAGAGACTTTGCTGTTGGACATGTGTCACAGGCGGAATGATTAACTTCACTCATAAGAGAGAAGTAGTGAAATATTTATTAAGGTGAAACAGCGATTTAACAGAATCAGTAGTAAATGTGATGTTGTTTTATGAGATTTGATGTCAAGGTACACTCTATTATTTACTGCATAGAGGACAGGGTCAGACAAGCCATCTGGGAGACCCTCCCATTGAGTCACAAGGTTCAGAAAGGACCCCCTTGCTTTCTAAAATCCTTCTCAGAGAGGAGTCTGGGTGCAGCTGGATCCAATCCTAGTTCCAGACTTGGTCAACGGTTTATGTCTAAAGGATTATATATGCACAATCAACCCTTTATATTACTTAGCTAAGATTTCAAAGTTCAGTCACTTATCAAGAATCTGTTACAGCGAGGAATGCAGCCTCAAGGAGTAGAACCTTAAGCAAGCGTCCCTACTCAAGGGGAGATCCTGGCGTACAGCTACTGCTATACAGGAGAGCTCAAAGGGCTCTTGGGCTGTCCACTATTTATAGAGTAAGATAATTGACCTACAGTCATATTCTCATGGGAACAAAATATCTATGTCCCCACTCCAGACAGTGTTTTGGCTGCTGTTGCCAGCCATCCCCCAAAGTCCAGGTGCAACTCATCCCAACTCCCGCTGATGGTTATGGCTTGAGCAGGAGCTGGTGGGGAACAGAGGAAAAAATGGGGAGAGCATATTGCCACAAAACGGGGATATCATTGGTGGAAACCAGGTCTTCGGTGGTGGCCACGGAGACCTTCAGGTGGCCACAGGGATGTCACCTTCCTTCTGGCAGCAAGCTCCAGATGATCGTAAGTTTTGAGGTCGACCCTGAAGAGACCTAAACCAGCAATGTAGGTGGTGCTAAGAAATCAGTTTCCAGAGACCAAGAGAACAAGTACCACGTTTTCTTCCCAGAGCATACTGTGTCAGACCTGTCTCCAGACTGTTTTTTTTTTCTGATCCCAGCTTTAGGGAGAGTGAGAACCTCAAGATATGTGGTGATATGAAAGCAGTTGTTAGAGAAAGTGAGAAAAGGTTGCCCCTGGAACATCCTTGGTGGCCACAGGGACAGCCATCTGGCCTCCCCCAGAGCCTGCTGCAAGCTGGGGTCCCCATCCAGGGCCTCTGGCCGCCATTTGGCCTCCTGGGGTTTGCTGGGAGCCGGAGTCTCCACCCGTGACCACCGGCATACATCTGGCCGTTGGTAGCCCACTGGGAGCCAGGGTCCCAACCGTGGGCCACCGGTGGCTATCTTGCCTTCCAGGGCCTGCTGGGAACTGCGTTACCTGCCGGGGGCCTCCAGTGGCCATCTGGCCTCCCCAGGTCTGCTGGAAGCCAGAGTCCCTGCCTGGGGCCTCTGGCGGTCATCTGGCCTGCTGGGGCATGCAAGGAGGTGAGGTCCCCACCCATGGTTTAGGAGTGCCATCTGGACTCCTGGAGCCTCTGGGGCTCCTGGGTGCCAGCCTGGGGCTCCCAGCAGCCATCTGACCTCCTGGGGCCCGCCAAGAGCTGTGGTCTCTGCCCGGGGCCACCAGCGGCCACATGGCCTTCTTGGGTCCCCAAGGAGCCGGGGTCCCCACCTGGGGCTCGCAGTGGCTATCTGTCCTTCCGGGGCCCGCCATGAACCAAGGTCCCTGCCTGCATCCCCCGTGACCATCTGGCCTCCCAGGGCCTACCAGGAGCCTAAGTCCCCACTGGTGGTTTCCAGCGGCCATCTTGCCTCCTGGAACCTCCTGGAAGCTGGAGTCCCCGCCCAAGGCTCTTGGCAGTCATCTGGCCTCTGGAAGTCTTTGGGGTCACCTGCCTGGGTCCCTCGGTGGCCATTTGGCCACCCAGGGTTTGCCAGGAGCCAAGGTACCTGGCTGGGGCCCAGAATGGCCATCTGGCCTCCCGAGGCCCGCCAGGAGCTGGGGTTCCTGCCCTGGATCCAGGACAGCCATCTGGCCTCCTGTAGCTCGCTGGGAGCCAGAGTCCCTTCCTGGGGCCTCCGACAGCCGTCTTTTCTCCCAGGGCCTGAAGGGAGCGGCAACCACAGCCTGAAGTCTCTGGTAGCCATGTTGGCTTCCAGGGCCTGCTGGGATCCAGGGTCCCAGCCTGGAATCTCCAGCAACCCTCTGGTCTCCTGGGGCCAGCTAGGAGCTGTACTCATAGTCTGGGGTGCCCAGTGGCCATCTTGCCTCCAGGAACATGCTGGGAGTCGTAGTTCCAGCCCAGGGCCCCTGGCACCCATCCTTGCTCCCAGCGCCTGCTGGGAGCACTAGTCCAGGCCCAGGACATGCATCATCCACGTTGGCTCCAGCGGACTGCTGGGAGTAGTAGTCCAGGCCTAAGGCACCCAGCAGCCATCTTGACTCTCAGGGCTAGCTGGGAGTGGTAGTCTCGGCCCATGGCCTCCAGCAGCCATTGTGCTCCTGGTGCCTGCTGGGAGTGGTAGTCCCTTCCTGGGGAGCCTAGCAGACATCTTGGCTGCTGGGGCCAGCTGGAAGCTCTAGTCCCAGCCTGGGGCCTGCAGCAGCCATTGGTGCTCCTGGCAGCCATCTTGCCTCCTGGGATCCATAGTCGCAGCCTGGGGCACCCGTCGGACATTTCCAGGGACATCTCTAGGGACAGAAGCACCAACCTTGCTAAGGCATATGGGAGACCTGGAATCCACTTTCCCCATTGTCTGAAGTCCTTCTATTGCAGTTTATGCCAACTACTACTTCCCAATCCCAGCGCAGATTATTCTTCTGGCTCTCTTGGCAGCAGCCTTTCATATATTTGAAGACTGCAACCATGAGAGCAAACTACAGAAACATGCATTAAGCTTTTTCAAGGTAATTTTGAGTCAACACAGGGACATAAATTGCAAACAAGTAACTACAAGCTCTACAGTTTCTGTATGAAACATTGATTTTATTTTGGTTTATAGAGTTGTGCATGGTTCTACAGTGTATGTATGGGATGAGGGAAAACAAAATGTATCAGACCCAATTTCCTAAGTGTTATTGGGTCAAGGAAATCTCTGAAAAGAGGCATTGAAACCCTGAGGGCTGTGTGGGTGGCTGCTCAGTACTGGTGACTGAGAGGAGGGACCTGCTTGACCATCCCTAAAGGCCGTGGGGCTGACTTGGCAGACAGGGCTCCTGGTTCTCTTCCTGACATGGCCCCTGCCTTCCTGGGGCACCCTAGGCAGAAGTCCCTGGCCCTGAAGGGCTGCTCCTTGCCTGGTGGTGGGCATTGCCCAACCTGAGCTCATGTCTGAGTGGAAGAGCTGAAGGTGCTCATGGGCTGTGTGCAGTTGCATTTGGAAATGTGACACAGGGAAACTGGACTCTGCCGGGGAGACACCAGGGCCCACCCTCAGCCACTGAGACTTCCGAGAAGCACAGCACTGTGTCCTCCCTGGTGTGGCAATCTGCTGCCAGTTTCCTCTGGGAGCATGTCACACCCTGGGGAGCTGCACCTGAAAGGAAAGGAGGTAGGCTGAATTGTCCTTTGGCTCTTGCCTGGCTCTGGAGAGACCATCTGAAATGCTTGTGGCAGAAATGCATTGGTCCTTGGACAGGAGTGACCTGAATGGTTTTGAGGTTGCTGCTTCAGACATGATGTGTCTTTCCCTTGTTTTTCCAGAGTTTGCTAAGATTTGGGACAGCACATCACATTACCTCAGCCAACAGCTGGCTCTCCACCAGGTGGGACTTACTTCCCTCCTTTCCCCCCACATCTTGATGAAGGTTGATGAAGTCCTGACAGCCCTTTCCCATGGAGTGCGATTGTTCTTCCCCTCCTTTGAAAGCAGGCTCAATGCCCCAGCACAACACTGCAATGCATCGCAAGATGTGCGACGGACCACCTTCTCTGTCCATTCAGATCTACAATCAGGTCCAGGCCCAGTGTCGGAAAAAGAGTTGGACTTTTTCTGGGGCTTCTGGAGTCCCCACAGCCAGAGTTGCCTGACAAAACTTGGAAGCCTGGGATGCTTTGGGGTTTATTCCAAGGATGGGAACCCCTCCCCGCCTCCCACCCCTTGCCTTTTATCTTCTTGAACCAAAGGATTTTTGTCAGCTTTTCCTGAACTATCTTGTTCTTTGTGGGTGAAGGGGAGTGAGGGAAAAGCGCAGACCCTGTTTGTCTTCTCCCAAGGTTTCCAAAGAGCCCATCTTGCTCCTTTGTAGCTCAGGCCCGGGCAGGGCACTAAGCTCCATCACCATTCTCCTGGCAAGTCATGCGTCTGTCCCTCCAAGGCTTCTTCTGATCCACCATCTCATCTGTTTCAGGCTGTCCACATTCCTGGACTTGGCACTTTTGCAGTTGTCAAAAAGTGAGTCGCCAGCAAGGAGAAAGATCTGGTGGTTGTGGAGAGACCCGTGTTTTATCTTGCAAAATCTACTGCATGACATCATGACCTCCGATATGCTTGCACACACGTTCCTGGTAAGCAGACAGACTGAAAGTGGCGCTTGCCCTTGAGCAGCGCGGGGAGGTGTGCTTTGCTGTTTGGAGGTGACTGCATAACCAAACTCCTGCCGCATTCCTGAGAACAGCTTCAGCTCAACAAAGCCAGCCTGCTGCGAGAAGGACCCTGCTTACCTATTTGTTTTAAAGAATCATTAGGGGATACTACAGCAAAACAGCACTCTCTCTTTGACCCGCTTCAGCAACAGGTTTCCTTCCAGTTGTATTGGTGCTGTGTCTTCTCGTTCCATTGTGTTTCAGCTCTTGCTTCCCCAGTTTGCTGCACTAGACCTTGTACAGGCAAATGCCAGGGCTCTTCCTGGCTCTCACAGCCTCTTTGCAAGGGGGAAAAGCAGGGGAAACCTGTGGGAAAGACAGTTTATTCCAAAACCCAGTGCCCACGATGCCTGTGCTTTCTAGCTGCTGCTGCCATTGCAGTATCCCTCTTAGGGCCCTGAGGGCCACCAGGAGCTTGGGTCTGTGTTTGAGGTGGGTTTCTCTCTAATGACAAAGAGAGCACTGAGTGTGGACATGGCCCCAGCGGCCTGGCACCCTCCAGCGTAGCATGGCACCTGGCACCTTTCTCCCTGCCTTGTCCTGCAATCGCAGCTCTTCTTCCTGCTGAACACCTAAGACTCTTTCTTTCCCTTTCTGTATCAGAGAAACCATAGCTGTCCACTCCACACCTCACTTCCCACTTCTAACAGGAAGGAATGACCCAAGCTTCTCCTCAGAGGCGTTGTACCAGCTAGACAACTCAGTAGCAATGTATTGCCTGAGGACCTGGAAGCTGGAGAGCCTTGTTTGTAGCCTGCTTAGCAGCTCTGGGAGTTCATGTGTTGCTCTTCTCTTGTTTTGCATGTCATCAGCATTGTGAGCAACTGCCATACGCTCAGATAGCCTCAGACAACGCTGTCTCTCAGAGCACGGTGCAGCTTTGCATGCAAAGGACCACATGTCTTTTCCATGTCTACCTGGAGGACAGGAAGAACATTGCCCTCGTTTGGAGGGACAAAGGCATGCTGATCATCCAGAGAAAAGATGTAAAAATGACATTTTACATAGACTTTTTGAAAAGGCTGAATGGGACTGAGAAGATGTTGCAAGCTGTTCTAGAGGTAGGATTTTCATTTCCCAAGCACCACTCCTGGTTCTTCTGAAATTCCTTCTGGGGGCTGGGGGACAGCTTTCTCCTGGCTTGCCATGCCACTTCAGCTCCTCGTGGTCTATAGTACAGCAGGCTCTCTGTAGAGCCCTTCCTTTGCATGCAATGGCCTGGCTTTGCAAGAGAGACACCCAGAGGGGCCTCACTTTGTGACAGAAGGCCAGCGTTGGTGGTGGGGAGCACTGCTTGCCCCGCTCCTGGGGTAGGGAGCAGAGGCGAAGGCTTGCTGAGGCCAGAGCCTCTTGGCTGCTCTGGCTCTTTGCTTGCTTTGGTCTAAGGTGGACTGGGCAGCTAGCCCTTCCCAGTGTCCCCTTCTCCGTCATCCATCTCTGTCCTCCTTGCAGATGCCAGATGAGGGACTTGGTCGTCTCACACCAGGACACTGCTGCTTCCCAGACCTCTTCTGGACGTGTTACCATCCTGCCAGGGTATGTTTGCTCTTGCAGCCCTTGGCTGAGCCAGCAAGCAGCTTCTTGGCTCATGTGTGGGAGTGCTGCCTTGCCAGGCGCTGAGAACTAGTTTTGTGAGGGCATCAAGGAGTGAGTGTTTTGGTGGCCTTGTTGGCAGGGAACTCCCTGCTTGCCCTTGCTCAGTTTGACTTCACGTGGAGGAACATGGGACAGGCACAATGCTTTACACACCCGTCCTCCTGTGGGCCTCTTGAGGCATTAAGGCAACATTTTCCAGCAGGTTTCTCCTGCTCTTTTTCCTTCTTGTGTGTGAGACTGCCTTCTGCTTGGGGCCAAGGGATTCCCTCTTTACCAGCCAGGCGTGCTTTGAAATATCAGAGCCTTTGCTGTGGTCTGCCCCGAGTCTGGCACAGGTCTAGCCTGTAGCTCCCGTGCACCCCCTCTTCATTGTTCCACAGCAGCTGCCCCAGGCTGAGCAGGCCCAAGGAAGTGAAGATGGCAGAAATCTTGCACAGCCCTGGAGCTGTCTTTTGGTGATGATGTCTTCCCAGTGACTGGGGACTTAGCGAATGTGCTTCCCCGTTGAGACGAGCCATGGTAACACTGAGCTGAGGACACAGGAAAGGGTGTGAGTGCAAGAGTTTCACGGGCAGCGCCAGTGAGGGTAACTCAGGCTGTAGCCCTCACTCCTGCTGACAGCACGCCGCTCTGCCTGCAAGGCCCACGCTCCTGGTGGATAGCTGACCTCAGCAAAGCCCAGACCTCTTGGATTATGTTTGCTTCTCAAGTGGGAAAGCATTTTCCTTGCAGAAGCAGAAGACAGCAGGCTGATGCTTCTGCTCCCCACCACTCCCACAGGGCCCTTTTTCCTGGCTGGGCCTGCTGCTGGGCTTATGCACCAGCCAACACCTGCAAGGAATGGTCAGCATCTTGATTTTGTTGATGCGCAGCTTTCTGGTGAGCAGTGTTTCATTCTAACTGCTGAGGGTTTAGTCAGCTATGTGCCCCAGCAACTAAGAACAAACCACTCAGAGATGACAGGAGTTTGGGCCTCCCCCTTGAACCAGACCGCCCTGGACATGACCAGGAGCTTGCTGAGTTCCAGGAAAGCAGGAAGACCCAGAAAGGCCGTGGCCAAAAGAGGTTCAAGCCCTGGCAGGATTTCCATTGTGAAGGGAACACTGGTCCCATGGTAGGGACACTCCCTGTGTAGCCCAGGGTATTTTTGGGAGGTCACCTCTGAACCACTCTGGCTGCCCTGTCCTCACTGTAGCTCCCCACAGTAGAGCCTTGCACACGCTGCGTTGCTGCTGACTGGGTGCATAAGGCACAGAGGCTTGGTCCCAAAGGTCCTTTTCACCCCTCCCATGCTCCTGCCCAGCTCACTTGGCTGATGGGGATTGCATGGGTCTGCGGCCGGTGGGCTGGGTTTTTCTGTTGGGTTTGTCTGTTTACAGCTGCTTACAAAAATCTGTTAAAATCTGTTCACAACTTCAACCCTTCAGAACTCTCAAATTAAGGCTTCTGGTTCTCCCAGCACTATTTGAATAAAGTACAAAGTATCAGGTTAAGTGCCAAGGTCGTTAAAATGCCACGCTACCTGCCAAACTGTGTTAAAATACCGTTATACACCAAATTTGTTAAAATATCACATTAGGTGCTGTCCTGGGTCTGGCGGGGAAAGGGTTAATTCTCCCCAGGACCTAGCAGGGACACAGGTATTCCATCCCACGTGAGCCATGCCCAGGGGGTAGCAGGA
>JAOXNH010000039.1:70108712-70118987 GCA_028566575.1 Bartramia longicauda | reverse complement strand
AATCCTGCTTCAGCAGGGGAGTTGGACTAGATGATCTCTAGAGGTCCCTTCCAACTCTGACAATTCCATGATTCCATCCCATCTCTAATAAGAAAAGCCTCTCTGGTCACAGAACTGTAGTTAGGAAGGGCAGCCAGCCGTACAAAGAACAAGTGGAATGACCGACGTGCTTAGGTTATTCCACTTACACGAAGCTAAGCTATTAAAGTTATTAACTGGACTTCAAAGAAACGGTCTCCTCTCCTGGGTCCGGAGACAGTTTCACGGCACTGCGGAAACAAACACTCCGGTGTTGCTGCCTGAGGGAAGGTAGGGCCCGGGATAAAGCCTAGACTATGGTAACTGCATCCAGTCACCAGCTGCCTAATTCCTGCTGCAAGTACCCACTGAGCCCTGGCATGAAAAGAGAAGGTAAAATAAAAGGTAAACAAACAAACAAACAAAAAAAAATGGCAAGGCAAACCCAAGGAGAGTAGCAGACATTTTAAGAGAGGAAACTTCTGGCTGCAGAAAGAGAAATGGAAGAGAGCAAGCATCCTTCCTGTCTGCCGTGAGGAGGGCGGATGGTCCTTGGAGTGCCACCAAGGACCAGCATCGGCAGCTCCGCAAACAGAGGGAACGATGCTCCAGGGCTCCTCTGTTTTACACTGCAGCAGAGCAAAATAAAACATTTTTCTGCATAAAAAAATACGAAAGATGTGGAACACAAATGTTCATGTCACCAAATCGCATCGAATTACCTCAACCTCCTTCCCAGCTGGAGTCGCCCCCCTGGCAGCTAATGGCGAGGAGATGCTGGGGCGGCACGTCCGTGCCTGCAGAGGTAGCTGCCATGGGCGGCCGCCTACAGACCCCATGATGCTCTGCTCCCCTGTACGCCGGGAAGCCACGGCCCTTCCGCGCATGGCATGCTGGGACGCGTATTTTTCATCCGAACAGCGCAACCCCCCAATAGCGGCTTCCCCTCGCGGGGGCGGGTTTGAAACGCGGAGCGCTGATTGCCTGTTGGAGCAGCCAATCCTGGCCCGCCCCGTTGCCCTGACAACCGCGCAGCGCCAGGGACGCGGTGGGGCCGGTGCCGCGCAGGTAGGGGCGGCCGGGGGCGGAGGGGAGGCGGCAGCGCGGAGAGCGGCGATGCTGCCGCGCATGCGCGGGTCCCCGGCTGCGGTACCGCTCGCCGGGGGCAAGTCCCCGCCGTCCGCGTGCCCCCGCTACGGGAGGCAGCCCCGGAGCGCTGCTGCAGGGCCGCTCCTCCCATCGGGTCTGCGAGCTCAGGCCCGGAGGAACCACCGCGGAGCTGAGCCCGAGAGGCGGCTAAAGGCCGGCAGGGAGCCATCCGGTCCCTAGAGGTGCCGAGGAAGCTCTGCTAGCCCTGGGACAGGGCTGGGACCTGGGGGACACCGCTGTGTTGGAGCCACTCTCGGGGAAGGCTCGGGTCGGAGGGCGAGTTGAGCCCAAGGACCTGCCCTGCAGGGTGTAGAACCCAACTGGCCGCGGAAGGAGCTGACAGTCTGTTCCCACCGCTATCTGCTCCAGGCATGGGGCAGCACAGGCTGTGAGGTGAGGTTGACCCCATGTCACAGCCAGAACAGAGCTGAGGAGGAGCAGCCAGCTCATCCAGGCTGATCCTCATCGCCTCGTCCTCCTGCGGGGACAGCACAGCCTCCTCTGTGTCCCCGAGCCCACCGTCCCTCGCCCATCTCCAGGGCATCCTGCCCCACTGTCAGGGTGAGACCCCTCACATGGCTCTCTCCAGAACTGCCCCATGTGTTCATTTACAACAGAGCCTTTTTGAAAAGCAGCAGCTGCACAAATCCCAGCCCTGCCACTCCACAGCATGGCAGCTGTGGTCAGAGGCAGAGCTCCTCAGAGATGAGGACACGCTCCTTTACCACTAGCAAATCTTCTCCAAGAGCAAGGGGGAAGTGTTTCCAGTCAGCACTGCTGCAGGACCCCGGGTGCCATGGGCCTAGGGGCCAGAGAGCTGCAGTGCTACCGCAAGGACAAGCTGTCCTGGCTGAGCATCCCTTTCGATCTGGAGGGTGTTAAGACAGGAGGATGGCACAGCCATCTGGGCTGGCATTCCCTGTGGGAGTCCAACACAAGGCCATTGCCCTTGCAAGTCTGTGTTCCTGGCACTGCCTCCTTGAGAACCACCACCTTTACCTTTCATGGCCTGCCCTCAGCTCCACAAGGATTGGATGCTGTGGTCCCCTCTGGCGAGACATGCTCACTCCTCCTGTCTGCCTTTGGCATCCCTGAAGGTATGCTGGCCATTGCTGGTCCCAGTGGTGTGGTGAAACTGTCTCCAGGGGACTCCTGGGCTCCTTGCTGCTTTTGCAGCACTCTGCTGGGGAATGATCTGACCCTGTCCAGATGGTCCACAAAGCCCTAAAAATTTCAGGAGATCACTTGTAGAAAAACAGGTTGTGGCTGACTTTAAGGAGAAAGGGCCTTTCTGTCTGAAGGTGCTTTGAGTTTGAGTGTCTCTAGGAGGCAGGTCTTGACACTGGATAAAATGACCATCTTAATGTAAAGACATTAATTAAAACAAGCAGCCAGGACCACACTTACAGTCACTCAAGTTATACGTGCATCTGCATCCCACTTTGTCTCTTTCATTTATCAGACCGTGTGCCAGGCACAGAGCTCGCAAAATTGCTCAGGCCCGCTTTCTCCACAGAAATCCACAAATTGGGCCCCCTCCTTTACCAACTGCTAATAGTCACAGCTGGAAAAAAGGAACAACACCGAAAACATAGTTCATTTTGACAGCTTTTGAACTCACATTTCTCCGCTTCTCATTGTGACAGGATTCTCCAAGCTTTGCCTAAAAATAAAACAACAATGAGGACAAAAAGGTTGCTTCTTGTAAAAGTATCCACTCCCCTTTCTGCATAGCCAAGAAAAGTTTAAATATCTATACGTGTGTGGGCATATATAGAGACACTCTCTCTATTTATTTATTGACATGATATATACACTGTTTTTCATCAAGCCTAAGCAATTTCCACACTCTGGTGCTGCCCAGATCCAAGCCAGCAACTAACCACTGGCTGGCACAAGCCCTGCTGGCTATAGGATACCTCCTATTTTCCTGGATGATTCCCGCAAGCACTTAGGCTCATATTGCTCAGTGGTTACAATCTGTGGCTTTCCTGTTCACCAAGTAACAATTGCTAATTCCTCCCACCAGGAACTTTGCTACAAACTGTTTTATTTATTAGTAGTCTTTGGGCATTTTTCTAAGGCCACTCACTTTTTACAGCCAGAGCACTTTTAGCTGTGCTGCATTTCCAGCTTAATGTATTCTCGACTTGCCAGTGCCAGGAACAAGCAGCAGGAGGAGGATACACAAAGTGGCAGGAGGAGGCTATACAACTGCAGGGAATCCCGGCCCACAGGAAGCCCTGGCATGATGATGATGCATGAGGCTGGCGTGCTCGGCTGCTGTGTCCTTGGAGCTTGGACCCAGGTGGCCAAGGGTCCCTGCCAGACCCAGCAATGGGGCTAGAAGTCAGCCCTGGCACCCAGCAGCCCTGAAGAAACACCAAAAAGGTTTTACATTGCCTCCAACCATCCCAGGCCCTGCTGATGTTGGTTCCCTGAGTGCTGTGGTTTGCTACGAGCAGCACACCCTGCCCTAGCCCAGCCCCAAGCATTTAATGGCTCTGCTGTTTTCAGAGGGAGGTCCAAAGCACATTTTCCCCTCCTGCTCCAGCACCTGCAGCTACACTGGTGGCCATCCTCCCTCACTTCCCTGTTCTCACCCTCAGGACCGTTGCAGCAGCCCTGCCCAGGGCTCTCTGCCTCCCCTCACAGTGCCCACCAACTGGTGAGCATGGCTTGTCTCCCGCTTCAACATTTGCTCATGCCCCCCAGCTGAGTGTGGTGGAGAGGTTTTGCCTTGCTCTGCCACGTGTCAGTCACCATGGGATGGGATGGCTCACAGCAGCAGACACAGTATGGGGAAACCCTGGTTTCTGTTTGGGAGCTGCTCCTGCACAGTGGAAAGACAAGGCAGATCCTGTCTGCCCCACAGCCACAGGGCTTCTCTCCCCTTCTCTGATCCCAGGGGCCACAGCCACCTCGGCCATAGCTCTCTGCCAGCTGGGCCACTGCTTAGGTTTGGAAGTTGGGTAGCAGTGAAATCCATGCCTGGATTTTAGCTGAAGTGACCTCACAGCCCAGTCTGAAGTGCAGATGGCTCTAGGTTGGTGTGGGAGCCTCCAGCAAGCGGCTCCTCACACCAGCGTTTTCCAGATATTCCAGGCCCAAGCCCCACAGTGGGGCAAATAAGACCATCCCCAGGCATGTTTCTGCCATCCATTACCCCCATCTCTCAGCATTATCCTAGCAAAAACACACATGCATCTATGCCGCCCCCCCCTCCCCCAATCAGAGCTCTCGCTTCAGCCTTGTCCCATGCCAGAACTGTGCTGAGAAGAGGAACAAACAAGCAGAAATAGGGGAAGTGAGCCTGTCCATATGGAAAGAGTCACAGCTTTCACAGCAGAAGCTGTTTTAACTGTTTATTCCCCAAAATCCACAGTAGCTGCCCTGTGCTGCTGAAACTGGGGCCCAGCCACACAGCAGCATCACTAGGCAGAGCTGGCTCGGTAGCACTGGGACCAGCTTCTCACGGCCCGGCAACCGCGAGCAGGAGGTGCTTTTCCCAGCTGGGGGCACCGCGGACCCTGGGGTAAGGACAGGGATGGGGTAGAGGAAGCTAGAGAGGGCCCTAAGGCAGATGTTGGTATGGCAGGGGGACACCTGTGCCATGGGCTGGCCACCGCGGGGGGGAACCTCCAAACCCATCAGTGTCTGCCCCAGGGTCTTGGGCAGCCTCTTCCCCTGGCAAGAAGGGAGACAAGCATTGTAGTGTGCCCCACACTGAAACCACACTGCACCACCTCCCTGCTTCCTCTCCTCACCTCTGACGTGGAGGAAACCCTTAGAGTCAGCAGCAAACTCCATGAGACAAGGACCAGGTGGCACCCCATCATGTGAGCAGGACCCCAAGGCAGTGAGACCAGGGACAGGTCCCTGGCATGGCACAAAGGAGCCAGGGTCACCCAGGGGCAGGGGGGGATTCATCTGGGGGAGTCCTTGAGGCATTGGCAGAGGGAGATTCACACAGTGAAATTCCCTGGGCACGGTGAAGCGCCGAAGGTGAGATTTCTCCTGCCCTATCCCCAGCAGAGCAGTTTCATGGGGAAGGAGCTTTTGCAACAGGGAGGCAACGAGCTCCAGGCACCTTTACTTTCTGCCCCCACCCGCTTGTCTCAGCTCCACTCAGTTGTTTCTCACATTCATCAGTTCTCACTTCTCCTTTCCCTTTTGTTAATTCAACCCCCAAAAGGAGGAACCACCTCACAGCTGCATCCCCAGCCAGCTCATTTCCCCAGCTCCCATCTCACCGATCGGACGCCTGGTGAGGGCCCTGCGCTGGTTCAGCCATGGGGTGGGTGTTGTGCAGGGTCCTGCTCGCCTGGGTGTCGGTGGCTTGGGTGAGAGCAGCTGAGCAGTCCCAGGAGCTCTCCTCCTCTGCAGGGTTTCCAGACTGCAAGAAGACCCTGAAGCTCCCAAGTCTGGAGGTCCTGCCAGGGGGGGGCTGGGATAATCTGAGGAATTTGGATATGGGCAGAATCATCAACCTGGGCTACTCACTGTGCAAGACCACAGAAGATGGATCTTATATCATCCCAGACGAGATCTTCACTATCCCTCGCAAGCAGAGCAACCTGGACATCAACTCTGAGATCATTGAGTCCTGGAAAGATTACCAAAGCATCACCTCCGCCTCCATCAACCTGGAACTGTCCCTCTTCTCCTCCATCAATGGCAAGTTCTCTTATGACTTCCACCGGACCAAGACCCACCAAGTGAAAGACCGTGCTGTCACCACCCGAGTGCAAGTCAGGAACCTGGTTTACACTGCCAAGATCGACCCAGGGGCAGTCCTGGACAAGGGCTTCAAGAAGCAGCTGCTGACAATCGCCAGCCACCTGGAGAACAATCAGACACGGATGGCTGATTTTCTGGCTGAGGTGCTAGTGCTTAACTACGGCACCCACACCATCACCTCTGTGGACGCTGGAGCCAGCTTGGTGCAGGAGGATCAGATCAAGGCAACCTTCTTGAAGGACAGCTGGGCCACACGGAGTGCTGTCACCGCCTCAGCCGGCATGGCCTTCCACAGCATCATCAGTGTTAAAAACGAGGAGTCCCTGGACATCAGCTCTGGTTTCACCAAGCAGTATATGGGGAACCGCACCAACTCCAGGGTAGAGAGCATTGGTGGGACCCCTTTTTACCCAGGCATCACCCTCAAGACCTGGCAGGAGGGAATCAGAAACCAGCTGGTGGCTCTCGACCGCTCGGGGTTGCCCCTGTACTTCTTCATCAACCCCAGCACCCTGCCAGAGCTGCCCACCCCCACGGTGAAGAAGCTGGCCAGGCGAGTGGAGCTGGCTATACGTCGCTACTACACCTTCAACACCTACCCAGGCTGCACTGACGCCACCTCGCCCAACTTCAACTTCCATGCCAATGCCGACGACGGCTCCTGTGAGGGTGCCATGACCAACTTCACCTTTGGGGGAGTCTTCCAGGAGTGTGCTGGGCTGGCCGGCCCCGACACCAGTATGTTGTGCCGGGGGCTGGAGCAGAGGAACCCCCTTACTGGGGCTTTCTCCTGCCCCACCACCTACACTCCAGTGCTGCTGGGGGTGCAGGAGCGGGAGGAAGGCCACAGCCATCTGGAGTGCCACAACAAGTGCATCCTGGGCATCTTCTGCCACCACGAGTGCAGGGACATCTTCTGGCTCTCCCGGGTGCAATTCAGTGCCTACTGGTGTGCTACGAGTGGGCCAGTGCCCCCAAATTCAGGATACCTCTTTGGGGGGTTGTTCAGCGCCCACAGCGCCAACTCCATCACCGGTGCCCAGTCCTGCCCCTCAGGGTACTTTCCACTGAAGCTCTTTGATGAGCTCAGAGTGTGCGTGAGCCAGGATTATGAGCAGGGCAGACAGTATGCGGTGCCCTTTGGGGGCTTCTTCAGCTGCCAGGCAGGGAACCCCTTGGCAGGGCGGCACCAGGGCACTGCCGAGGACCCCCATGCCAAGAGCTGCCCCCCAGGCTTCAGCCAGCACTTGGCGCTCATCAGCGATAGCTGCCAGGTGGAGTACTGCGTCCAGGCTGGCATCTTCACAGGGGGCTCACTGCCACCTGCCCGCTTGCCACCCTTCACCCGGCCCCCCACCAACCTGCCGACCATCAACACCGTGCTGGTGAGCAGCGGGGATGGGGACAACGCCTGGGTCAGGGATGGGCAGAGCCACACGTGGCGGCTGGCGCGACCAGAAGAGGTCCAGCACGCAGCAGAGATGGTGAGGGGCCGGGGGCTGACGGGGGGCGAGGTGGCGGGTGTCACTGCGGCAGTCCTGGCAGGGCTGGCCACTATCCTGGCAATGGTCTGCTACAGTCACCGGAGGTACAAGGCAAGGGGGTATCACACGGTGGCTGAAGGGGACAGCCTGGCCGCTGCAAGCCCCGAGGACAGCACCGTGCTGAGGGTGGGCGAGGCGTACCAGCAAGAGCCAGAGGGGCTGATGGCGTGAGCCTTTCCCCCTCCCTGCTCCCCACAGTTGCCAGGCAATGCCTTCTGCCCCAAAGTCCCCTGTTCACCACCCTTTCCAGGGACAAAGCTATGCAGCAGCACCAGCCCCCTGCCCTTGCTGCCCCGTGGCCGAGGGTCCCTGTTCTCACAGATGCCCCAGGCTCTCCCCTCCATGAGGCAACACATACTTTCACCCTCCATCGGATCCCTGGTCTCCAGCCTCGAGTACCTGGGAGGCTCGGTGGCCCTTCAGACATCCCTCCCCAACTGACCTCAGAGGCCAACTCCCAGGGTCAACCCATCATTGGGACCCACCATGATCTCCCTCTCCCAGTCCCTGCACCTCTGTGGTTGCATCTCCCTGCTCCAAGCAGTGCTGGGGCTTTGCCCCTTCAGAGATAAGTGAGTTTCCCTTCCACTGCAAGCCATGCCCCAGCTGTCCCCACCACCCCAAATCCAGAAAAGGGGATCTAGGGCTCTTCAACAAGCCACTGGGGACACTGGAGTGCCCAAGGAGAATGAAATCCTGAGCACAGCCACCTTCTTCCCGCCAGGCTGGCCCCAAAAAGCCAGGGGAAGCCATGCAAACGCCTCCCCTGACACACAGGAACACCAGTGGGACTCAAGTGCATCCACAGTGGAGACTTGCTACATGTGAAAACATTGGGTGGGGATAGAAGATGGGGCCCAGCGTCTGGGAAAAGAGCCCCCAGCCCTCCAAACCCAAAGAGCCTCCCAGCTACTGCAGACACCCAGGAGTCAGCACAGAGGCCCTTAGCAATGCTTTGCCTCACGGGAAAGGAGGGAGCAGAGGGGTCCCGTGGGGACACACAGAGTTAGCCACCGATTCCTGCCCACAGCAACTGGAGGGCAACCCCTGTCTCCATGTATATCTATCGGGATAGATATACGCACGCATGCAGAGAGGCACGGATCAGTTTTATTTCAGCCAGCAACTAATTGTGTAGGCAACACAGCATTAAAAAGGAAAAAAAAAAATCGTGTTGTGTAAAGACCGTGTCACATTAAGAGCTGTCAGGCCAGCAGCTGGGGAGGGTGGGGGAACCCCCTTCCTTCCTCAGATCATGGGAGGGTTTTGCATAGCTCCAGCCAAGGTTTTTCTGCAGTGCGGGAAGCCCAGGGCTCCAGTGGAGGAGAAATCACACTCCTGAAGCTCCCCAGCTACAGAGCTGCCCGAAAAGGGGTTTTCCTGGAGAAAGAGGTTTTCTCTTTTGAGGTAGAAAATAACATCCCATGCTAAGGACAGCTGGGGACAGAGCCGTGCAAAGGGGCACCAGGGGGATGAGAGGTGCCTAGCCCTCCCCATGGTGCCCCTTCGCTCACCTGGCCACACAGACGACGGACAGAAGACAACAGAGAGGCCAGGCCATGCAGGGACAGAGAGCGTCCCCTGCCATCCGCTTTATTGACTCCCCCCTCCCCTGGGGGGCAGCCAGCTGGGGGCAACATGCCCCCTGGGCTAGGGAGAGGAAAAACAGTGACAACAACAGAACGGTGCACAGCAGGACAGGTCCTCCTCCCACACTGCCATCCCCTGGGACAGAGGGCAAGGTGACTCCCCCAGGAAAACCGGGAGGGGAATACAATGAAACAGGCCAGGAGGCCCCAGTCCCCCAGGGAGCAACAGTGCAGGTCTGGGGCAGCTTGGACAGTGGTGGGTGCTGCCCCCGACTCCACTCTCCAACCACAGGGGTCTCACAGGACCGAGGCATGAGTGCAGCCAGCCCCCAAGGCTGCAGGCATCTCCCCGGCACCCCATCGAAAGTGGCTCTGAGAGGGCCCTTATGGATGGGACTGGATGACCTTTGGAGGTCCCTTCCGGCCTGGACCAATCTATGAATCTATGAATCCTTTTGTAACATTTCGTATTGTTCATACTTGGTTTCCACTGGTAATGCTCTAATTTTCTTGATGAAATTTCTTAGTCTGAGCCAAAATAAGAGCTGCACCGTTAGGAAAGCAATCATTAAACCCAGCACTAATGACAATGGCTGTATCAGTGCATCCAATACTTTCGTAGCTGGAGGAGAATATCCAAAAAACAGTGATATTCTCCATCCTTCTTTACTCTTTCAAAAACAGGGTGTATCTCTTATGTGTCGTGCTGAACGGTGATTAGAGTCTCATGTCCACTGTTTCGGACTCGTTCTAGCAGCTGATGCAGGTCACCATGTTGCAAAAGTTTCTTTACTAACATAAGACTCATTCCAGTAGGAGTTGGCAACAAATCTCGCATTGGTGTATAATTAACTTGCCATAATTGATAAGATTTAACAGGGGCTGTATAATTAAAATCACATCCTGCAACCCTGCTGAAATTACAAGTACAAACATTTGAGCGATTACTTGTGTTTACAATAGCGTTATCTACGACTATGGTATCTCTAGGGGTTCTCATACAAACACATCCCTTTCCAACGTATATAAGTGTATAATTATATCATGATGATAAGTATATATCATCATGATATATTTCAACATTATAAACATTTTGATCAGCGTCAAGACAAATGTCTCGGGCTTTGGTGGTGTTACTCTCACAAATAAACCCTTGTTGTTTTTGTACGACATGTGCGCTAACGTCAATGGTCTGCCGTTTGTTCCCATTCCATTGGTTTCACACTCTATATTCT
>JAOXNH010000039.1:70075546-70094666 GCA_028566575.1 Bartramia longicauda | reverse complement strand
CCCCCCACCCCACACCCACCTTCAGGGGCTCTCAGCCCAGCTGGAGTCCAAGCTGCTGCCTGGGCTGGGCTTGGCGAGCTGCCGCAGGTCCCGTGCAGACCTGACAGCCCACTGGGCCAGCTCCCGCAGCACCCCCAGGCCCCGCAGCTTTTTCTCAAAGAGGCCGAGGTGGGGGGCTGGAGGGGGGGCAGCCCCCTCCTCGCTGGGGGGCCCACGGCTCTCCAGCCGCAGCAGCTCCTCCAGGTGGTAGGCGAAGGCTGAGACCTGCAGCAGGACGGCTGCCAGCCCCCGGCCCAGGGTGGTGTCGGCCTCCCCCAGCTGCTCCCGGTGCTCCTCCAGCATCTGGGCCAGCAGGACACGGAAGGCCCGGTATGCTGCCAGGTTCTCCAGCAGCCGTTGGGTCCCTGTCTGCTCATCCCAGCGCTCCACTGCTGCCACCGGCACCCCCTCCACCGCCGCCACGCTGGCCGAGGCATCCAAGCCCTGACGCTCCACCTGCAAGTAAGAGCAGCTGGGGGTCAGCAGCGGCAGGGGAAACAGTGGGACCCTCCCCGTGCTGAGCCCTGGCTCTGGAGGTCCCTGGCTCAGCTTCGGTGCTGGCAAGAAGCCATTCGGGGCAGTGTGAGGCCCAGTGCTCAAGGTTCACCCAAGCATTTTCCAGCAGTGCCAAAGGTGGGACACTGGCAGCATTTCATCCCCCTTCTCTCCTGTGGCGCAAAGCCCTCGTGCCCCCAAACGGCTGCCCGGAGCCCCTCAGACCCCAGCAGCGCTCCCAGCCCGTGAGCAGCCGGAGGGAATGGGCTAAACTCACGTAAGTGTCCAGGAGGTCGATGACATCCGAGCGCATCTTCCCGGCCAGGCGGATACCTCGGCTGCAGAGGTCGCGTCGCCGCAGGGTGGCCGAGGGGCTGTCTGCTGCCGCCATGGCCTGGGCAGCCATCACAGGCACTAGGCTCCCAGCGTGGTGCCCGTCCGGCCCAGGGAGGACAATCCCTTGCTGAGCTGGTGCATTCCAGCTGGGAGCTCCGCTCACACATCCGCCGGCCTGGCTCTCCCCCTCTTCCGCGCCTGGGGCCTGGCACAACGCTGCAAATTCCCGCCACTGGGATCAACAGCAACAGATTATTTCCCTAATTCCCCCACGCTTTGCTGCTCCAAGCGCCTTGCCCAGAATGGTCCTGCCCGGCAGCACCAGGCTCCCAGCCCTGACCCATTCCCCCTCCCAGCTGCACAGTGTGATGAGCAGCACACTAATCCCCCGGCTCACGCTGGAGCGCGGGAAATGGCGAGCAAAGCCCAGACATTGCTCAACACCTCAGCCCGGGCAGCAGCCTGGGGCCTGAGCGGGGCAGGGTACTGGGGGTTCGCCAGCAAGGGATGGAGGGGATCCCCAGCACTGGCCAGGCTGCAAACCAAAACCCAGCAGAAGGCTGCTGAGGTGACTGTCTGCCTCCAGCCCCCTTAGACCCCCATGGCTGCTTGGGACTGGCACCCCCCCCAGGTCTATCCCCCCTTTCCCAGAGGGACCCTGCCCCAGAGGAGGAGGTCCTGGCCGCCCCAGGGCAACACCAGCCACTCACCACAGCTGAGCTGCGTGCACCAAGACAAAAACAGCCCTTTTGGTTGGTTTGTTTTTTCCTCAGTACATTTATTTTGGTTATGTATTACCCAGATTAAGAGAAAAAACAGGAGTTGAAAAGCAGTTTCCCTTTCATATCACAGTACACTGAGCCTTGCTCAGCCTGGCCAGGGGACTGCCCCGGCCCCCGGCCCCAGCTCCCAGGGCCGGTGGCCAACCCAACAGCGTGGTTGCCACCTGGTGGCTACTGCAGAAAGCGCTGCTGAGCTGCGGGAGCCCCCCAGCTCCAGCGGCAACAGCCCCCGGCCCAAACCCTGCCCGCATGCCGCTGCCCGGGCACAGCGCTCTCTGGGGCACTGGAGGCAGGCTAGGGGCCCTGTGCCCCCCTCCGTGCCCTCCCCGGGAGGAGGAAAAAAAAATAAATACAGGGAAAAAAATACAAAAAAGTTTATTGCAAACTACTACAATAATTTATTGAAGCAAACTGCATGCGAGTGAAGGAGAGACATCGAGGGGAGGAGGAGCTGCAGGAGGGCTGTGTCAGTTTTAGGCTTTCAAACAGGAGTGGGAAGGGAGCTGCACCAGTCTCTCCTGCACCGGGGTTAGTTAGCAGGCTGTGGTTAAAGGACAGACAGGCAACTGGCCGAGACCAGAAAAAGAAAAAGGAGAGCTACAAGAGGTGTGCATGGAAGGACAAGGCAGGGAGCAGAGGTGTCTGGGCCAGGAAGCAAATGAGCTGCTTGATTCTGCGTCCCAGGAACGCAGCCAATGGCAAACTCGTTGCTGGGCTCGGATGGGGAGACGCAGGACAAGGCAGCCTCCCCTGCCTCCCAGCCAGGTGCCAAGTGTTGTGTCACTAGAGGTGAGCAAGCCCTTCACCCAAAAGCATTTTAGTGCCATCAGAAAATAAACCCCCGAGCTCTCCGATTAGTGTTCTGTGCAAGGCTCTGCTCGCTCTGCACCCCCACGGGGCAGGGCATGAGAAGCAGCTCCAGCAGCATGGTCTGCAGCAAGCGTGGGGACAACATGGCTGACCAGCACCACAGGAGCACATCTGCCACTGACGGCCCGGATGCTGGGCCAAGGGACACGTCGCCACACAACGTGGCTCGGCCAGAAGACTGCACTGCTTGGGGGGTGAAAACATCTGAGTTGGGTTTGAACATGTCTCATTGTGCTGCCGCTCTTTAGTTTGCAAGGGGAGGGGACCGGCGGGCCACCCAAAAGCTTCCTGCTGGAAATCAGAGTAATTTGATCCAAGCAAAAATTTGGAACGTGCCAACTGAAGAAGCTGCTTTAGTTCAACACCGTACCACGACAGACCTGACATTCACTGACCCCAGAGACCCGCGCTCGGGTACCTGTGCCCACGTCCTCATCTCCAGCAGAGCCTCGTGGAGTCTCGCCGCTGCCACAGAGCGTGAACGTGGGATGCCCACACCCAGGGCACAAGACACCAGAGCTGCAAACTGTTCCACCATGAACCGCCCCAACACCAGAAGTGTTTCAACTGGCTCTGACAAAGGTACTGGTGTAAGGGGGGAAGGGAGGGGGCAAATCAGGACAATTAGCCCAATAAAAGCCGTCAGGCTCAAGCCACAGCTGGATTTCCAGGCAGCACAAGGGAACAGAGTGGGTGCTCAAGTCAGTTTACTGTAAAAGTTTCCAATTAAATTCCATGTTTTATCGCCATTCTCCAGACCCCAGGTACCCGATTTTGCCTAGCTGCTGGGTACTACAGACCAATTTAGCTGATCTTGTGCTCGGACAAGATACTTCAGCTCTGCTCCCAACCACATAAACCCAACCAAAAAAACAAGCAAACAAACAAAAAGCCCAGGTTATTCTTCACCTCTTCCAAAAACACTATGAATTCAAGGCCACTGAATTTCCACACAAAGTTTCAGGTAACAGCAAAAAGATCCAAGTCTCCATAGCAGACACATCATACGCTATGCGAACTTTTTCAAGGGCTCAGAGCTGCCCTCACTGCACTAGTAGGCAACACCTGAACTGCCACATTTCACTGCAAGCAGGGGTGTTTGCACAAAAGAGAAGCTTTGAAAACAGGGCTGCACAACACCCTCCATCCAAAACGGGGACAGGGAGAGAAGCTGACAGTCCCTTAGTCCCGCGTCAGTCTATTGCCTTGGGTAAACAAGCCTGAGACAACCATATCCTGCTTCTGTATGTCTGTCTAGAGCTGGAGAGGAGAGGCAGAGTTGGATGAGGAGCACAACATCCCCCAGCAGAAAGCAGCTCACAACTGTCCTAAGTCACCAGAACAAGTTCCTGACTAATGGTGTCCTTTCCAGAAAGGCTGGGGAGCAAGGAGGAGGCAAAAAGAGCACTGAATGCAAGGAGCTTGCCCCAACCTGGGAGGGAAGGAGATGACAGCCGTCTCTTCCACCACTCACCTCATCCTCCTGCCAAAACACCGCTGCAGAGACTCCCTCCGCAAACAGGCTCTTCTCCCTCTACTCAGGAAAAGCTGCAAGAGACATCTGACTCCAGAGGGCTGCCATCACCTCAGCTCTCCCAGCGGCTGTTAGAATGGCACAGCATGCTCCCTGCAGCTCGCTAGTGCGGAGGAGCCTACTGGGAAACAGTGTGAACCCCTTCCACCCACGCCCCCTAAGAACATAACTTAAAAATACCGACCCTTTTTTAATCAATAAATAAGGAATCTTGTTACCACAACACAAAAACGAAACATGTTCAAAGTGCAAATTACTGTCGTCAAACTGGGATGCTCCTCCTTGCCTCTCCCACGCAGGGCTCCCGTAGCCCCCGGGCCTCTCCAAGCAAACATGATCTATGAGCCAGGGCGTTCCCTCAGCTCCTGCCAGAGCTGAGCAGAGGAGCGCGGCAGGGAGCAGGACATGCACGGCTTCACAGCCCACCCTGCTGAGGGGGGCTAAAGTGCCAAGCCAAACCCCCAGCCCCGGAGGAAGAATGAGACTGCAAGGACCGGAGTGCAGTGATGCATAGAAGTTGGGACCAGGGGCCAGAGGGAGTCCTAAGAAACTTTTCCAGAGCACAGCAAATGCTTTCTCGTTTGCAAGTGGGGCCACGTCAAGGAGCCAGAAAGGCATCTGCTTTGGGGTTGAGCAAAGGGTTTCAAGCAGGCCCCACTCCCTTGGAGAAATCCATCGCTCAGTCCAACTTGCTCTGGTAATGGCAGCATGTGCCCCTTTCTACAAAGGAGCAGTGGGAGAGAGAGAAGTGGTTGGGAGAGAGAGGATGTGCTGTGATCCACGCTGGAAGGGAGCAGACCCTTCGGTTATTTACTAGTATTGTAAGTTTTCTCTCTTTCAGTAAGTGTCTCCTCTTTTTTTTTTTTTTTCTTTTCTTTTAAATACAGAGTCCAAACTGTCCCAGCACCCACGTGCTCCCCACCCACTAGGGTCCAGTGGAGTCTGAATCTTCGATGAGCACCTCCGTGGTGGCTCCCAGGATCTCTGTGTTCATGACCAGCCCCTCTGGGTTTGTACTGCTGCCGCTGCCCACAAAGAGCTTGCCATCAGCCACCAGGCTGACACGCTCTGCACCACCGCAGTACGTCTTCGGCATCCCCTCGGGATTCAGCAGCAGACAATCTGCTGGGGCGGTGCTTCCCAGGGGGTCAGGAAGAAGGGGGAGGCCCTGGCCATCAGTGGGTGGCGCAATGGCCTCAGGATTAGTGCCCAGAATGTCGGTGCTGGTGATCAGGGCACCCGCATTGGCAGCCAGCGCTTCAGCAATAAGCACTTCGGGGTGGCTCTTGGCTTTGTGGGCCACGACGCTGTCCTTCTTCTCAAATTTCTTGCCACAAATATTGCAGGAGAACTGGTAGAAGGAGTCCGCATCATGCTTCTTCATGTGCCAGTTGAGGGAAGCCTTCTGCCGGCAGGTGAATCCACAGATCTCACACCTGGGAGGGGAGAAGGGGGAGGTCACAACAAAGGGACATCCCCAGACACTTGTGGGGACAGCAGCAGCAAAGAGACAGCCCAGGAACACATCAGGGGCTCACTAAGATGGGATTTCACTGCAGCTCCAGCTTTTCCAGTCTTATTTGCAGAGGTCTTATGTTCCTCAGACCTCTGCTGAGAGACTGCCTCAAGGAGCAAGTGAGACAAGAAGCAGCTCAAACGCACCTACAGGTGTGTGTTTTTAAAGAGAGCTGGGACACCAAGAACAGGTTCTGAACCTGACTTTGGAGCTGCCCTGCTCTTAGTGCAGCCCAAGAATGGGTATATCCAAGGGTCCCTCAAAGCAGGAGAGCAAGAGACAGGCAGAGGTACTCACTGCAAGGGCTTCTCGCCCGTATGGATCATTCGGTGCACCGCCAAGTTATGAGAACTCTTGAACGCCCGGGCACAGTACTCACAGATGTAATCCCTTTGATCTAAAAAGCAAGAGCAGTTGAAGCATTACTCTCCCGCAGACCTGCTCCCTTTCCCAGCTCTCACATGTTGCAGGTAGAGCTGCCCAAGAAGCAGGAGAACCAGAAGTGCTGGGAGGCCAGCAGGCAGAGCAGAGGAGGAGGTGTCCCACAATACTGCACAGCAGCTGATCTGGAGAGTTAAGGTGTGATTAAGACTCTCCTAAGAGCTAATTATCCATTCTGACCAATACAGAAAGACTGGCAAGTTAGGATAAAGCTTGGCTTGTTTTATTCCTGTACAAAATCCCTGAGTGACGCTTGCCAGGGGCGAATTAAGAACTCTATAGCCTATTTCTTTCATTTCCTTAAAAGATGATAATCCAGAAGGAAATAATACCCTGCTGCTGGGGCAAATCTATGCCATGTGCCTTGGCTTCACTCTCGCCTTAAGTCCTAGAGGTTTTTCATTGTTTTTCCCCCCTCTCTGTTCACTGACCTAAGGAGGAGTCTGTATCTATTTCCCCCCTCCCTGTACCTGTGTGGTGTTTGGCATGCCGCAGGAGCTGCTTCTGGAGTCGGAAGAGCCGACCACAGGAGGGATGAGGACACACGTATTTTTTCTTCAGCAAGTGCTGGTACTTTATGTGATGCTATAAAGGAAGAGGTGAAAGGTTGCAGACTCTCTCCTTACACAACTAAGAACAGCTGAGACTGATCCCAGATGGCCCCTCAGTACACCACCAGGCTCCAGTCACAGACAAGACACCCTTATACCATGAACTCAAAGGCTTTGATCTCCACTGAGAGAAGTAAGCCAAACAAACATGGACATCTAACAACAGTACAGGTACAGAGACACATGTGGCCACAACTGATTAAGTCTACCAAAAAGGCAGCGTTAGAAACGAGTGCTTCAGTGCCAGTGGAGGATTAGCCGCCTGTTCCAAAGGCCCTTCCCTGCGCTCACACATGCCATTCAGGAAGGAAAAAACCTCAACCCACCTGCAGGTAACGCGGGTGAGCCAAGACTGTGCCGCAGCCTTCCATCTCACAGCGGACATACTGTATCGGAGGCTTCTTCCTAGGGAGTCAGTAAGGAGATGGGCAGTGGTGAGCTGATGCACCTGAAGGCAGGACAGCAGCCAGATAAATGAGTGCCAGGGCACTCAGTGATGTGACAGCAAAGGACTACTGGATTCCTGCTCCAATAGTCCTGTTTGGGCTACCCTGACACACTCTGTCCAAGAGTCCCCTCCACTTCCAGTGCTACTGGAGGGCTCCCCCCAGAGCTGAGAAAACGCCAGGAGCCACAGAGTTCCCAGAACCTTATTGCTGGGCAATGTCAGGCTAGCGATCAACTTCGAAGTGGGGACAGGGGAGGCCATTCAGTTGGCAGAAATCAAACCCACACCTACAGGGAGAAGGGGGAAGGAAAGGAGGGAAGTCAAAGTACGCTGCTTTTTTGGGCGTTGTGTTTTGGTTTTTTTCCCCCTTTAAGGCAGATTTCTATACTGTGCAAGAGAGAAGGCTTTGAGACAATCAACATCTCTGTGTAAACCACAATGGTAACAAGCATTCAGAACTGAACTGAGGGGATCACTTACCTCCTCTTGGGCACCCTTGGGCTCTTGTCATCCTTTCTCCTCCTTCCCCTCCTGTAACAGGGTTACAGAAACAGAATTGAAAGAAGCTTCTTTACATCATTAGTGGGCAGAGCTTTTTTGAAGCATATGCTATAAAGCAGGAGCATGCTACAAGAAATACTACAGAACTCTTCTACACTTTTAGGCTGAAAAGTAACACTGCACCCAGCAAGTCAGCTGCTCTGCTAAGTCAGCCACCAGCTCTGGATCAAAATACCTGATGAGTTTCTAAGGAAATGTTCTTGTAATAGATGGGCAGGTTCCCTAACGAAGTTAAGTAACCACATATCGTAGTCTAACCCCAGCCAGTAACCAGGACCACACAGCCCCTCGCGCAGTTCCCCCACTTCCCCCGGAAGGGCAGAGAAAAGAGGGAGAAAAGGAGGGGAACGGGAAAGGAAAAAAACCAACCTTGTGGGTTGAAATAAAGACAGTTTAATAGAACAGTAACAGAAAAGGAAAATAACAATAACACAAGTCACTCACCACTTGGTGAATTGGTACCTTCCCAAGCAGTGATCACAAGTACTCCCCCTGCCCCGGCTATCCCCATTTATATACCACAGTATGGAATATTCCATCGGCCATTCTATCTTTCTGTCTATAATCCTTCTCAGCTACTATGGGAAGCTGAAAAAAGTCCTTGAAAAATATAAGCATCACCTGGCAACAACTAAAACAATACACATTATTGACATTCCTTTCATACCAAATCTGAAAATACAGCAACCATTAGAAAATTAACTCTGTCCCAGCTGAACCCAGGACACCAGGCCTCCATGCAAATTGTCCCTGCATTTTGCAGAACTGCCACGTCAGACGGAAGACCACTCCCTGTGGAACTGCAATCCCTATGTTTCTGATACCTTAGTGACACTTTTTTCTGCATTACAATTAGTGGCATATGGCAGACCTGAAATCATCCTGCCCCTGCAAACACAGCCAGGCTGTGGCTGCATGATAACCTGCTAGGTGTAGCACACTACACATTTTTGAACATGATTGCCTAGCTCAAGTATGTCTTACCCCACAGGTATCAGACAGCCGCAGATCAACAGGCTGCAGTTTGAAATTACCAGCTCTTCTGCCACAACGGAGTGAGGAAGGGCTATTTTAAAAATCCCTGAACCAGACATCACATGCTTCACATTTTTTCTTTTAAACCTGCAACTGCTCAAACAACTTGCAACCTTATAATTAAATTCATCCCTTTCCAGGCTGTGCATCAGCACATGAGATTCTGCTCTCATAGGTTTCTGCTGCAGACGTTTCGCAAGCTATTGCCTCATTAACTGCAAGCTCTAGAAAAATCAATCGCGTGCAAATTGGAGGCAGATTCAAAGGCAACATTCTTAAGGAATAAATGCTTCATGTGGTTTGCTCTCACAACCCCTCCCATTTCCTAATGCGTTTTTTATAAACATGTAATTTTGCCAGCACAGTCCAGGATTGATGGTGCACCCTCTTTCTTCTGCTCTGTTGGGTAACGTCTCATACCATGTGAAAAACATCAATCTGCATGAGTAGGAGGAAAGGGATTAACGATCAGCTATTTTACAGTCCTCTGAATTAACTATAGCACCTGGCAAGACAAAATAAAAAAAAAATCTACGCTCTGTCAAGCTTATATGTAAAACGCACCCTCCCAAGCAATAGCTCTGCCCAGAACATCATGCCTGCTTGAATGTATTGCTGCAGAAACACTTACAGTAGGTTGTTGGAAGTCTTTTACAGACTGCACTGAGGTATCTTTATTGATAGCAAGACCATGCCAGTAAAATGCTGAACAGACACGCAGCATTCAAGCCAAGCCTTCAGAAGATAGACTTTATTACGCACAATAGTGTCTGATCCAAACAACACAACCACAAGCCTCAGAAAGCCATCTCTAACAGAAAAAAAAAGTTCTCAAAAGATCATCATTCTTACTCCTCTCCAATGTAAATCTGCTCTGCAGCAGCTTAGAAACAGCAAGAGAAATAAATCAAAGATGTGCAACCAACCCATGATGCAGACCAGCAGAGGGAGCCCCATTTGTTCTTATAGAGGAGCTTAAGTATAAAACCTGCTTTTTTTCCCCCTACGCTATCCCAAAGAACACCTTTGACACACACACAAATCCAACCTGCCTCAGTTGCCAGAAGTGAAGCTTCAGTGTTGAGTTCCAGTGGCAGCATACCCAAAGGTGTTGAGTCTCCACTCAAGCACTAGTGACTCACTATGTAGCAAAAGTCTGTTCTTTTATTTCTCCAAAATGAGGGAGAATCCAGCTGTTTCTCCTGAGCTCTGGCATGTTAGCCCCAAATGTAGAAAGACACTGACCACACAACATGTACAAAGTATTCCTGTCTCTGCCTCTAGGCACACAACAGAAGAGACACTGCCTGCTTAGACTGGCTTTCTAATCCACTTCAGACATTGCACCAGAAACCAATTTTAAGAATGCTCTAAAGTATTTCACACTGTAAGGCCATATCCAGGTAGGCTGACTAAACCACAGTATGGAGAAAAACTCCTCAACTTAAACTAAATGAAAATAACTACTTGTTTATTCTTCCTTGCCGAACACGCACAAGATACTAGGCAGCAGGACTTCTATCAGAATAAAAGGTTCTCCCCTATTATCTTTCAGGCCCAGAGGAGGAGGGGGAGAAGCCAACAGCACCAAAACACTGTTGTACACCAGCAAGTATGCAAAATATACAATGCACAGTGCTACATAAAACTGCAGAGCTTTACTCACTTCCTTGGTTGTTCTTCATCTTCCTGAAACTCACTTTCTTCTTTCACCTCTACTTTAATTTCCTTCTGTTTCTCTTTTTCCTCCTTCCCCTTGCTAGCTTTTCTCCTTTGTTTTGGTGCTTCCCTGCAAAGATACAAATACAACATACCACTCCAATACTCTCCCCAGTTGTCTGCTTTTTAAAAAGATTTAAGCAAAAAACACCTGATGGAAGCTCGGGTGTATTTATTGTCCCACTTCTAAAGAGAAGTACGAACAAGGATTAAGGAAGAACCTGGCAGCCAGCAGGGCTCTAAAGGCTTTAGTCTGTCAAGAGAAGAACAGTCCCTATAACTGCAGGCAATACTTAGAAAACACTGTGTCCATTGGGGGCCATTCCACCTCAGCAACTAGCACAGGTTCTTTGGGTTATATTGAGTTCATTCAACTAAGATGTCACTATTTCTTTTTGGTCTAAAAACACAGTAAGTAAGTAATCCAATATACTTTTCTAGGTGGGGCTTGTAGGTTTCATCTCTTGGATCATCTTTGAAGGGAACTTCTTCCTCACTGATGAGCATCTCCTCCTCATCATCACTGCTGGGAGAAAAGAACAACATGGGACTTTAGCAGCAACAGCTTAAGCACTACTGCAAGAATATTCACGCATCACCCCCTCGGATGGGAGAGATACTATTACACAGCGCTGTCTCATCCAGCACGACTGGGGAGAGCTGACAGCTTGTACTAACAAAGGAGCATGATGACAGCCAAAACAGACAGCCTGGGCAGAGCAGTCTCCTCTTGTGAACCCACCTAACTACAGCATCTGCTCCGGAAGCTATAAAGCCACCAGGTGAAATGCCTGTATCAAATCTTACTATCCACAATATCTCCTGTCCAGCTCCTGTCCATCCATAATCCAGACTGAAAATGCAAAGGTGCAGGACTGAAGGAAAACAGAGTCACTACCCATCCCATAGATCCTTTCACAGAAGCATTTATTTTGAAAAAACTCAGGCCCTTACTTCCCCTTCTTGAGACACTAAAGAGGAAGAAATATCACAAAATAAAGGGTTTCTTACCTGATTCCAGCGGGAGACTGATGCTCTTCTGTGACCTCTGAAAGGAAAAGTCACCATTAGGTTTCAATCTGTTTGCTGCAGTGAGCTCATGTGCCTCAAGATACCTCCGTTGACATTCAGTGCCAGGAGTGCTGGTGGCAGAAGGTACTCGTGACCAAACAGCACCACGCCTGTACCAGCCATGTCTGCGTACAGCTCCAGTGTGACACCCACACCCAGCACCCTGCAGAGGTTCCAGATTATCTCCAGACCTGATTATCTCCAAGCACTTCCACGCCAGGGCTTCCCACGTACCGTACTCAATCTGGTCCGTGTTCGGCTCTGACTTGCAGATGAGCTGCAGGGAACCGGTCTTGGATCTGGAGGCACGGGAGTTCTCGGCATCACGCACACCAGCTGATCTGTTGCTGCGCCAGCTTCTGCTGGGCCTGCTGACAGCAGAGCCATGGCTGAGGACACTAGAGACTTCCTCCTCTTCCTTCTCCTCTTTGGGATCTGAAACACCCATGGCAGTCATTTAATAGCAATAAACAGCATAAATCCTGTCATGAATTCACACTCCTCTCTGTTGCAGGATGTTGAATAGCATAACTGCCCTGTCTGCTGTGACGGGGGAGCCATGGCCTCGCAGAGCTCTGCAGCGTGGCTCTGCCGAGACAAGACAGGACACAGCCAAGGGCCCTCTCTCAGCAAGCCTTCCTTTAAAACTCTCATCACAGCTCCTACTGCTTTTAAGTGAAGACACAAATATTTAAAAACAGCTTAGATTTTCCTCTGATAAAGACTTTGATGGCTCTAATCTCCCCTAAGCACTACAAGACAGACACCCATAAACCTCAGCAACTGCTTTATGAAAGAGTAGCTTCAAAATTGGACCACATTAAAAGTCATGTTTGGAGAGACCCCCAAACACATATTTAATCAGAGGTGTATACCTGGTAATAACCCTGAGGAATCTTGAGCTGGACATTTCTGGTCTTATGCTAGAGCAAAAAGCATCACAAGCGCTGTTAGCCCGAGGTCTTTGCACTCATTTATAGCTCCTACAGGTGGCTTCTTTTCGGCTGATGGCTGATCTCCAGATACATTTTGGCAAGATAACATAATGGGCCAAAATGTCTATATGAGCAACTTCATCCCTTAAAAACTAAAATTCCCAAGAACAGTTCACTTGATCTCACATTTTTGGTGCGACACTACGCCTTAATGAATTCGAACGCCTTCTGAAATTCTGGGGCTGATGCCCAAGTGTGTGTGTGTGTGTGTGTGTCTCTCCAGAGTGGAACAGAGGGGCAGAATCCTCCCCCTCGTCGCCCTGCTGGCCCCGCTGCTGAGGATGCAGCCCAAGCTGCAGAGGGCTTTCTGGGCTGACAGCGCATGTTGCCGGCCCATGGCCAGCTTCCCACCCCCAGCCCCTCCAAGCCCTGCTCTCCATACCCATACCCAGCCTGGCCTGGTACCGGGGTTGCCCTGACCCTGGTGCAGGAACCTGCACTTGGCCATGTTGGACCTCATAAGGTTCACATTGGCCCCCTTCTCCAGCCTGTCCAGACCTGACTGGAGAAAGCCCTGAGCAACGTGATGTGAACTCTGGTGTTGAATGCCGCTGTGCTAAGTGGCGACCAGAGATATCCCTGAGGTTCCTCACAACCTGAAATCTCCAATTTTGCATCAAGCCTTTTGAACCAAATTATCCTTTTACTTCTAGCACATAGTTTGCTTTGTGTGACTCATTCACCAATCCTTGAATAAAAGGGTGGGAATAATCAACATTTGACTGAAAAATAATCTGACTGGAATACAGGATGTGAGGCATCACAATTTCACTGTCAAACAGCAACCAAGTCTGATGTCTTGCACATATAAAGCCACTTCACCATCACAGCATGAACTACTCCCCCTTTTTGGCTTCCTACTTTAGCAGATCTCAAGGTGAACTATGACTGCTTTATGTTTTTAATCCTAATTGTGATCATCCTCAGTTATTTTTGAACATTAAACTGAACCCAAAGATGCTTGAAACCCTTCTCTAGAAAATTCCCTCTCAAACACTACCATGCCACCAGTGTCAGCACACACTGCTGTTCCTGAAATAGGTTTATTTCCTTGGAAGATCAGGCATTCAGCTGATTTCTTAGTAAAAGCTACTATTTTTAAGATTAGACTTATTAGTTGAAACAGACCTCACTCAGAATACATTTCTACAAAATAAACCACTCACTTGGCAATTTTACTTCATTGCTCTGAAGCGAAGGTGCTTAATAAGCCCTTCCCTATGATTTCTCCTCTTTATTTCTTCCTCTACTTCAGCATGCTTGTCTAACAGATTCACTGTATTTTTGCATGCTGTGAATACCTACGTACCTCCAAAAAAACCCTGTAGTTAGGATAAGCATCAAATATGTACTTTGCAGTAGAAGCCATAAAGCAATATAGAGCTCTTAGTTGAAAACCCTTGTAATTCTAGACCCTCCCTACAGGGGACAACAGGTCCCTATGCAAGGGCCAGAGCTGCACCAGGAACCTTGTATTCAGAAAGTATTCAGCTGCAGTAGCAGCTCGAATCAACACTCAACAAGGCTTTGCCCAAAATCTAAAATTGCAAAAGGAGAGTCCTAAGTTTTTAATAAGTTTTATGTCTCTTTCCCACACCTAAATTTCCTTTTTCCTTCACAAAAACAGCCTTCTGATGCATCCAGCCTGCCTCTCAAAAAAACAAAACAACAAGAAAACAAAAAAACAACAATCAAAATAATAAAAAACTCAGCAATAAATACAGAGATAGCAACTGGCTTAGAGAGAAAAGCCACACTTCCTCCTCCTCCTGCTCCTGCTCTGTTCCTGTCCCACACCCCTGACCTGGCGTTAGGGGCCATCACAAGTCTGTCGCTGGAGGTGCTGCAGTTTCACCTGCCTTTGAGGATTCCTCCCCAGACTTATGACCTTGGTTAGGAAGCAACAGGACTCACACGGCTGCCCGCCTCTCTGTCACCAGTGGGAGGAGTTGGGAGATACCTACCTCTCCCAACGGACTACACAGGAACCTCATGGCTATTTTCAGTCCTGTCTTGGGTACCACGCTTGGCCTGGTGAAATCCAGGGGCTGTGGATGAGCACAACGTTACCTCTCTCCTCTCACAAACGCCTCTACACTGAAAGCCATGCTTCTCAGTTTGCAGTATTTGGCTAACAGCACAAAGAAGCAAGAGAAACAAGGTAGAGGGAACAAACATTGCTATTATAGATAATCAGGCGCTGCTCTTCCAACCAAAAAAAAAATTAAAAAAAAAAAAATCCTGCTTTAATCTCTTGAGACTAAAACATAGGAAAATTTCAAATTAGAAGGGCTGTGATCAATTCTGCATTTAAAACTGTATAAACTTGTTAAGACTGCTAGCTCTGGCTAGCTGCTATTTCTCTGGAAGGTTCCTGTCCGCCCCCAGATGATGGACGGAAAATGGATTATAGGCCAACATCCTGTTATTTCACTGCAAGTGTCACCAGTGGTGATGGACTCTGGGTCACAAGAACTCAGACACCAGGAGGACAAAAGAATACATGAGACACAATAGGTAGAGGCAACCCCCCCTGCAAAGCAAAAAGCAGCACTGAGCATTTTCTTTTCAGATCAGCCACCGGCAAGAGGAATTCCGAGCCCTCCTTTGGGCAGAGCCTGTCCGCCAGCTGGCACATGCAGCCGTGGACTAAGGCCCAATGCTGCTCTCTTTGCCTGAACCACATTTCACAGAGAGGGGGCAAGAGAAGCCACAACTTGGCAAACGGAGTCTGCCAAGAAATGCCCCCATGCTCACACTGCCTCGCGACTCTCCAATACTGACACTAATTGTTATCCTCCGCATCCCACAGCCTCTGCAGGAGCTGGTTTGGGGAACTGTGTGGATGCTACATCCCGCAGGAAGTCATTCAAGAGAGACAGAGAAACACGCTTTCTGAAGTCCTACTAATACTTTTGGTCTTTTGGCTCCTGGGGATCTTCCTACCTTGAATACTCCCTTAAGTCACTTAATGACGAACGTCTTGTATTCTGAGGTACTTTCATCACTCTGCTCATTCTTCCAAACAGCCTTTAAACTTAGCAGCGTCCAGAGCAGAAAACATGCACAGATTTATTTGAGTGATGGTACATAAGAGGCATCCAACATCTCTTAATCTTAAAATTTGCGAAGCAAACACCAGTCACTGACAGAAAGGACAAGAAAAGGAAACCTGAGAGGAAGCTGGTAACAAGGCTGTGGCTCTGTTATAATTATTTAGACAACCAAAAGACAAGTCTCTGGGCACTGCTCTGCTTCCTAACAGAGCTTATCCCAGTAAGGCTCCATCTTTACTCAGCATCCTACTCAGCAGAGATCCCCACTTCAGATGGGCAGCAGAAATATGCTCTCACTCATACTCTCTTCCCACCCCTGGAGTGCCACACGCAGGATTACCAAACCAGCAAAAGCATCTCTCTCAGAACCTATATCATATTTTTCTACATATTTTTCTACCAGCATTGCCATGATCTGAAACAAAAGGGATAACTACCAAATTTGAGCACTATCTCCCAGATCAGGAGATGAGACTCGTAAGAGTAAGTTTAATTCCTCTCTATACCATAAATGCACTTTGCAGGCAAGATCCTCCAGCCGCATCAGTCCCCGGACCCTCAGCACCTTCTTGATTGAAGACTGCTCGAGAATAGGGCACTTACTGGGGACGAAGCACAGAAACCCCCTGGAAGCAGAGCTGCTTGCTTCTGCTGCTCACAGCACAGCCTGGCATAAACCAGCCCCCTGTAACTGGCACATGGCTCTGCACCAGTCCTGCTGCACTGGAGCTGGAAAATCCACCCACCTGCCCTCGGATGTGGGAGTTGTTTGGGGCTCCACAGACACTTCTGCAGCCATGCTTGTCCAGATGTTCCAGCTCCTATTCACCAAGCCCCTTTCCGCCTGCAGCTCACGGGTAAGCTTGCTGCAGTAACAGATTCCTGTCTTTCTGACATCACCACAGTAACAAATACCCCTGGCCACTTCATCTATCCTCGATGTGTAGAAAAATGAGCTTTCAACTGTTACAAATTAACAGGTTGCTGATTACTAACACGAAATTTTCTAAACTTTGATTTATAAGGCATTCGAAAGCATACTACTAACCCTGCAAAGTAGGTGCTTCCAGAAAATACCCATGTACAATTAAGTGAAATGAAAATAAAGTATGAATTAAGTTACAAACCATCTATTATGAAAATAAATGCACTACAATACATACATCTCAGACTGCATCTTAGATTTAACATAGTAAGCAGACAACAGATAAGGCATTGAACACATAATTTTATAACGGCACAGACAAAAATGAATCTCAGGGAAAAAAATCCGGTGTAAACCTCTATTGAAATGTCTTCCTCCCAAAAAAGCTGTGAAATTGTGCATATTGGACACAGGAAAATCCTTTTAGGAGTCAAAGTAGGTTTGGGCAATCGGAGTTATTTAAATTCAGCACCTTTTTATAAGGTTTGATTTTAAGTAATGCCATTTCTCTCTCAAAACTCTGACAGAAAAGCAGTCATTTCCAGAGAAGAATGAAGCTTTAAGAATACAAATAATGAGGTATAATGCAAGTTATCTATGCTACAAAACCATTTTGTACAACTGGAGTCTTCTAGTTCCAAAAAAAGTATTCCATCTTTTTTTTTTTTCTCTTTTTTTCACCTGTGGGACCTTACAGCATTTCCAGCAGTCAGAAGTAGACAGACCAAGCCCGTATTTCCCACCCGTTTCCTTCCTCAGCCCTCGAAGGACCAGCTCCCGCCCCTGCCCCCCCCGGGAGCCCCCGCAGTGGGAGACGGGCCGTGACTCCAGACACCCACAGAGCGCGGCTGCAGGCCCACAGGGACAGTCCGGGGGGGACAACACACCACAGAACACGTCACCGAGACAGTTCTCCACGCATGCAGATATCTAACAAAAGTATTCCAGGCAGGAATCCCTTTCTAACACAGGGTTTCTATAACCATGCGCCAAGGTATGTCAATACTGCTGGCACCATCCTCTAGCCCAGACTGTGCAAAAAGACTTTGATTTGAGGATGGACTTCCAGGGAGGTGACTCTCCATGTAGGCACTATATCCTTTTGATCACAGCTTTAAGTAAATAAAGGTTTATTTACTTAAAGGCCCATGTGGGCCCTGTTTTACCTCTCCAACAAACTCTTCTTTCCACCCTTTAATAGCAGTACCACACAGCTGTGCACCTACACGTACTTCAAGAATTACATTGCATCTTGTTCTTGCCATTGCAAAAAAGCATCAATATCAATGTAAAGTTGCAAGACAAAAACACACAAGAAAAATAGCTTGCATAAACAAGGGTCCACATGGAGCACGTTTGCACGACACAAGCAGAGCAACATTAGAGACGGAGATTAAATAATCTGAGTGTTCATTCACAGTGTACTATGCTCATGTAAATGTTGCCAACCCCACCCTCCTCCTCCTCGGTGCGGGAGAAGTCTCTTCCTGCAACCTGCAGCTCTAAAGTCTGGAAGATGAAGCACTTTATGAACACAGTCAGGCAAGGGCTCTACCACTAAGCACAAACCCGGTGCCTTTATATTCAGCCACTACTCCAACACTCCCTCCAGAACAGCTACACAGCCTGTTTTTTTCAGCTGTCATTGACTGAAAAGACTTCATTCAAACTCTTAAGAGTGATTACTAAACAGCAGAGACAAAAATCTTACAAAAAGGTGGATAGAGTCAGAAACTGGTTTGAGTGTAAAATTAGGTCAGAGAAGCAAGTTTGGTTTGACTGCTGACATGGCTTTAAGAGTGACAGTAAGCACTGAGTTTTGAATTCAGTGATGGAAAAACATGAAGTGTATTCATTAAATCTATATTCCGATAATTAAAATTATTGAGGCCTAACCAAAATGAAAATTATTTCCACAGGAACGTATAGAGTCATGGGAAGTCACGTGAATTATACTACACAGCCTGACTCTAGCTACATGGATTCATTTATAAGCTGAGATTAAGTGTTCTACTTATGTAACTAATATTTCTACAGCAACGCATTAGGGAAATATTGCAATTGCATGACTAAGCAGAGGAGACAGGAAATATAATCAGTGTGGCTGACTTTGCAGCTGCTTTCGTGCACACCAGTACAGTGACTATCGCGTACCAATTGACACAATACACACCTTCGACTTTACCCTTCCCGTCATCGTCCCACCAGACCTGCACAGTCAGACCTTTGTGCCTGCGCTCCCACGTTGCCGAGCAGAAAAGTCTCTGATCCCACAGCTCTGTACAGAAGAAGCTAAAACTTGGTGAGAGGCTTCCCCTTGTTAGAGCACCTTGGTTATCCTCAATAGCACAAATTTAGCCATGATCACACTCATCACCTCTAAGCTTTCTTTACCAGCAGCAACACTGGTGATTTTAGTTCAAAATATAATCCTAAACATCAGGCAATAAAACTTACTGAGCAAACTTTGGCGCAGCAAGTTTTTCCTTTGTCCGATAGACACTGAGGATGTGTCACCAGGTACACCTCACCTCCACAGGTCATTTGCCTTTATGGTTGAGCTCACGCGAATTTAATATTCTAAACTGGATTTAGTATTTTCATAGAACCATAGAATGGTTAGAGTTGGAAGGGACCTTAAAGATCATCCAGTTCCAACCCCCCTGCCCTGGGCAGGGACACCTCC
>JAOXNH010000039.1:70044676-70063395 GCA_028566575.1 Bartramia longicauda | reverse complement strand
TGATGGTATGTCCCAGGGGACTAGTGTGGGGGTCCTGCCCCCATTGCCCCCACCCCAGGTATCCCCCCCAACAGCCCAGCCCTTGCACCCATCGCTCTGACATCCCCCTGTGGCCTTCCCCTTGCCTTACCTCCTATCCTGCCCCCTCCATGGCCATGCCCCACCACCCCCCTCTGCGAGCCTTCCCCCAGGGGGATGCTCACCCTGATGCTCCCCCAGGTTTCCATGAGCGGAGTGGGAAGCCGTACTGCCGCCAGGACTTCCTGGCCATGTTTGCCCCAAAGTGCCAAGGCTGTGAGCGCCCCGTGACGGACAATTACCTGTCAGCGCTGCAGGGCGTCTGGCACCCTGAGTGCTTCGTGTGTGCAGTGAGTGGGTGGTGGGCTAGGGGGGACGTGGGGACACAGAGGTGAGCGTGTCCCTGAGGCTGTGCCAGCCTTCCCCATCTCCTCCCTTCAGGAGTGCCTGAGCAGCTTTGGCAGTGGCTCTTTCTTCGAGCTGGAGGGTCGGCCCTACTGCGAGCTGCACTTCCACCAGCGGCAGGGCAGCATCTGCCATGGCTGCAGCCACCCCGTCACCGGCCGCTGCATCACGGCCGCAGGGCGTAAGTACCACCCTGAGCACTTCATCTGCGCCTACTGCCTGGGCCAGCTGCAGAAAGGTACCTTCCGCGAGCACGGTGAGAAGATGTACTGCCAGGTCTGCCACGACAAGCTCTTCCTCTGACCCCTGGCACACGGCCACCCTTCCTGCCTGCCTGGATGTCCCCTCTATCATCCCCACCATCAACATCCCTGGCACCTTCCCTGCTAGGCCAGGCATCCCTAGCATTGTCCCTGCTGAGACAAACATCCCTTGTATTTTCCCACCCATCAATGGCCCTGGCATTGGTCCAGCTGCACCAAATGTCCCCAGCATTGTCTCTGCCAAGCCGGGCATCATTCTTTTTCCCCCTCCACCCAAGACATTCCTGGCATTGTCCCTGCCAAGCAATACGTCCTGGGCATTGTCCCCTCCACCTGAAGCAATAAAACACCTGGCTTTGCCTTTGTGCTCCTCACTGGTGTCTTTGTGGACAGGGCTGCAAGGAGGGAGGGCTGGAGCCCGTATATCCAAGTGCATCCATCAGTGCTCCCCACAGCACATGGGTGCACCAGGCCCTCATCTCCCAGGGTGCTGCAAGCCAGGGTGACTCTGCCCCAGCTGCCTTTCCCCGACAACCTTGAGGACACAGCCCCGGCCTCCCTGAGGGAGCAGCTCAAGCTCCAGCCACGCAGAAAACTGACACCACCCCAGCCCTGTGTCACCACAGACCCAGGTCCTGCTACCACAGGGCAAAACCTGCTGCTCCGTGGCCCAGTGAAATCTCTCCAACAGCAACACAGCTTCAGTAAAAAGCTGGTTTGAAGCAGAAGCCAGAAAAATGCTTCCAAATAGGAATTTCCACAAGTTTACAGAATTTCTTTCTGTATTTATTTTCACACGCACATGGGTGAAAGTGAAGAGCATTAACACAGTGTTTCAGCCTGGACTCGGTACTCCCCAGGAAGGGATGAGCGTAGTTGCAGCCCTTGCTCCAGGTTTTTTTAAGGATGCACTCAGCACTAGAGAAATGATGGCATATCTCCACTTGTGCAAAGTCTACCAGCCACCACAGGAGAGGGAAAATTCAGGGAAAGGCTTCCCAGCAGGAAGCCCTAATGCTCGGGGGAGAGCCCACCTCCTGAGCAGCCCCAAGCACCCTGCAAAGACAGTCAGGAGCTCAGTACAAAGTGAAGTTTTGGTGCCTTTTATTTTTCCTCCAGTCTTTTGCTAGAAAGAGGAGGAAATGTCACTTTGTAAAGTGTTTGCTGCACAGTGGCATGTGTTAGAGCCACACACAGCCAAGCAACACTCAAGAGCGCAGCCCAGCACCTGGAAAAGACACTTGGTCCCAACTGCAAAGCTAAAAATGCCAACGTGGCAGCCACAGACACACTTTAAAAACTTTATTTATATAAAAAAATCATTTTGTTTCAAAAGCGTTACAAGAGTGTGCAGAGGAATCAGACAAGGAACGGCTGGTTGCTCCCTGCTCCCCTCCTCCCTTGCCCCACTCCCCACCAGGGCAGGGAGGAGGGGAGTGGGAAGCTTTTTTTTTTTGGTTCATTTGGAATTAAAAATTAAAAAAGGAATTAGTGTTTTACATATTTAAAGGAAAAGAGAAAAGTTAGACCCCAGAACAGAACAAATGTGAGCTGAGGTGGGGCTGGAGCGAGAGAGGGTTCAGCCGGATCTGGGAGGCGAGTTTGGGCAGAGGAGGGGGCAGGAGCAAGGCACCAGTTCTACCTGTTGGACCTCCCCCCCACTCCCACCCATGGTTCGGGGGGAGTCTCAGGCTAGGGAGGGTTCCCGCTCCAGTGTGCAGCCTCCTACAGAGGCTTCCAGTTGCACAGGGAGCTCATGGGCTCCCCGAAAGATCACAGCACTTATACATGCCCCCACCACTGCAGAAGGGAGGAGGAAGAAAATGTTTACGTCCTAGCTCCAGTGGCAGCCCAGTCTTCCCAGGACAGGAGGCAGAGGGGGCAGGGGGGCTGGGATCCCCCTCAAAGTAGGCTTCCAGCCCCACTGCAGACAGTGAAGGCTCCCAGCAGGGAGAGGAAGCGCTCAGCCCTGCCAGAAGCCCAGGAAACACCCCTTCCCAGCGAAGAAGCCAGACAGTACGATTCAAAGAGCTATTTCACAGTGGCAAAAGAAAGGCACGTGTCAAGAGAAGTCCGAGGGGCACTGCTGTGGCAGCTGGTGCACAGGGGTGAGGGGAGGTCCTGGCTCTGCCCGCCTGCAGCCCTGCCAGCGCCTGCTCCTCACACAGTGCACCCCAAAAGCCCTGCCACATCTCCTCCTTCCACAGGGACCCATTGCCCCCTATGCAGGGAGGTCCATCCCAAGCCCCCCACGCTGACCAACCACATCAGGATCCCTCCTCGCACAGTCACTGGGTAGGGGCCAGCAGCCCCGTCCAGACCCCTCCACAGGATTCAGAGCCAGATCCCCCTTTCCCATGCCCCTGAAGCCTCATCGAGAGCAAAGCAAGAGAAGTTATTGCTGTTTTTCCTTCCCCTCATCCCCTCAAGACTCCAGCCCCTCCTCATCCTGGTCCCACTGCGACCAGGGGAGGGATGCTCCCATTGTCACCACAGCCCTGGTTGAAGAGTGATCCCGCACAAAAATATATCCTATAGACAACAAAACAAAACGCGGTGAGTGAGGTCCCAGTCTCTGTCCCTGCGGACGTCTCCAAGCAGAGGGAAAGCATGGGAGAGAAGGCAGTTCCTGGTCAAGGCAGAGATCCAGAGTCCTTTTGCAGCATCCACACCGGTCAACCCGGCAGAGTCAGGCAGGAGGGTTTTACTCTCTGGAGGAAGGAGGTGGCGGAGGACAGGAAGGAAGAGTTATCGGTCGAGGTGTCCCAGAACGGGGAGGTGCGGCGGTCTAGAGGAGGCAGAGTAGCCCGGGCTGTCCCTGGGGGACCAGGCCCAGTCATTTGGCTGGCTAGTTGGCACAAACAGTCCAGCAAAAAATCCCAAAATAAGACAAGGTAAAAGTCGGTCCGTTCCACCACGAAGAGTTATATATATATATTTATATATATAATATATTATCAACCCAAACTGAGTGGAGGCAGGGACGGCAGCTAGATCTTCTGCTGTGGAGAGAGAGTGAGACACATTAGCATGCCCAGAGAGCGAGCAAGCAGTAGAGACATGATCGTGGTCCCGATGATCAGGCAGCGATTGCAGGCAGCAGCGATCAGAGCAGAATTTGGCTGGCCAAAGCACCCCTAACAGCGCAGCAGGATCTGTCACTGCTGTTCAGATTGGGGAGGACGCTGCAGGACATACCGACACAGGGGAAAACACGGCAGCATCCTCCTCCGCCTCCACTACCTCAGGCTGCAGTTCCTGCCCCTCCTCCTGCTGCAGACACATGGGGGTTAGTAGGGCCAATGGAGCGGGGTGGGGGTGTTAGTGGTGGGATCCCAGTTCTCCCCTCCTCCTGCCAGCCAGGACAGCAATGTATCATCTCCTGCACCCCAGTCCTGCTCAATCTTCCCTTGTTAGGAAGTGCTGCTTACCATCAATGGCGCTGCCTTCACTGGCTCCATATCTCCAAGGTCACCAGATCGGTCCAGTGTCCTGCTGTGGTCCCTCTCATTGAGCGTGGAATAGTTGTCTGGAGCGGGAGAGGGGACAGTCAGTTGTGTCACCTCCACGGGAGGCAGCATCATCCCCATAGGAGAAGCAAGCTCTGCCGCCTCCCAGCAAGATGCTCCCCCTTCTAGTCCCTCTCCTACCTGGTCCCATGTTGCTCATCTGGATCTCCTCCCGGGAGGATTTCTTGTCTACAAGCATGGGAGAGCAGCAGGTCAGACACAGCCCCTGCAGCTATGAGCAGCAGAGGAACCACTGCCTGCCCCAGCAAGCAGAGCACAGAGCCAGCTGCAGCACTGGTGACCCAAGGATGCTACAGGACCTACATTAACTACATGCATCATTTCTAGCCCTGAAAAGCCATCTAAATCCCAAATTGATGGCTTTGTGCAAGCAGCTATGGCTGCCAAGAAAGCCAAGGTTGAAGAGCAGGGGAGGGACAAAGGCCAAGCTGTTCTGGGTACCCACAAGGCAGAAGGATGACAGTGGAGATAGGTGCTGAAGGGAAGGCTCATACCTGTTTTTTGGTTTCTGTCGATGAGAGGCAAGGTGCTGTCATCAAACGAGTTGCCCCCCTGGGTCCGAGAGGCATTGCTCAGGTTCACCTGGAGTGTCAGACAGTGACTGCTCACACCCTGGCCCAGATGCTCCTTCCCCATCAAGCACATCCCACCCCTCCAGCCCCCAGCACCAGGATGGACCCAGGAACCCTCGAACAAGGGCCCTGAATCAACCAGAGGGTGCTCCAGAGCCCACGGCTGCGCCCACATCAAAGAGCGGGGGTGGCCTGTCTGGACTGGGTCAGGGCAGCACGGACAGTCCCAGCTTTTGGGAAAGAAACTGAGTTCTGGAGAACCTTGCTCTTCAGTGCTGCCACAGTGGCTTTTAGTGCTGCAAACTTTCATGCCTGCAGATCTGCACGCTTGCAGGTGGGACACGGGGCTTAAAGCTGTTACAGAGTGTTTCTCCCTTAGTAGGAACTTCTTGCTGGCCATCCACTGAGAAACGGCAGAGGGGACACCCTCAAGGGTCTCCAATCCCACCAGAAATCCAGTACTGCTGAGCTCCAGGAATGCCCTTCTACCTGCTGCAGGGCCCTACCTACAACAGGGGATTCCCATTCCCCTATTCCCATACCTGGAAATCTGACTTCTTCCAGCCTTCCTTCTCCAGGGGCTTCCGCAGCTCTTTATATCCCCAGACTGTCTGCAAGACGAGGGCAGCTGCTCGGACTTCTCTCTCTGAGCGGTTCCTAGAAAGTCACAAAGGAAGAGATGTTTGGAAACATCCACGGCCTCGAAGAAGCTCCTGGAGAAGCCCCTCTCTGCCCCTTGCATTGCCCTTCGAGCAGAGCCTACCCAGATTTGTTGATCAGCACCAACTTCTCAATTCCCTGTGTTTCACGCAGCTTTTTGGCAGCCTCAAGATTGTCTACAATGACTTCATTGATGGTGTTGAGGATTGACACCACTGTGTCCTCAGAGAGGTTTTTGGCTGGGGTCTGCTGGCCTCCAGGCAGGTTCTTCACTAGGTTGGGGATGGCATGTTTACCTGGGAAGGGGAAAAAGCCAGGTGTGAGCAAGCGATGAAGAGAATTGCCAGGGAAAAGAAATCACTGCAGAAAGATCAGGGACAGGTGAGCAATTCTGATGTCCCTCTCAGTAGAGCTCAGCACTTGCTGCTCTGTGAGAGGAGCAGCAGACAGACACCGGGCTGACGCCCTGCCCACACACTCTCAGCTGCCAAGACCAGAAGGAATTTCCTGCCTAACCCAGACGGAGGCGGACAGCAGGATTTCCTCTCCTGCGCAGCCCTCACCTATCAGCTCTTTGTTACGCAAGTCGACAGCCAGGTTGCGCAGGGCTCCGGATGCCGCTTTTACCACTCGCTCGCTGTCGTGGGTGAGGAGGTCGGCAATGGCGGAGAGTCCCTTCTCCTGGCGCAGCGCCGAGCGGATGTACCGGCCATACTGCGGGGGAAAGGGAGAACACACCCTGTCACCTGGGCAGGCACAGTCTCTCCCGCTCCTGGGGCTGGGGGACACCACTATAGCCCTGCCACCCAACCTCATTTTGAGAGCTGGGGGTCCTGGCTTCACCCACAGCAAGACGCGACCGCAAAGGTCCCATTCCTGACCCAAAGGCCACCTGCAGACCAGGCAAGCAAGATTTCCCAGACAGTCTTTCCATACACACCAGAAGAATGTAGGTAGAGCTGCTGTAGAGCAGCCCCAAACCTTCATCCCCAGCCTACAGAAAGGAAGGGTGAGCAGGGAGCCGGCTGCAAGGAGGGACACAGACAGGTAGCCCTTGGGAAGACACAGCTGGCAGGGAGCACAGAGCCCTTAACAGCACAGGAGAGACCTGGTCCGTGCCTGAACTGTATCTTCTTGGGCACAAGCCATGCACAAAGCAAACAGCCTAAAATGGCAGAGTCGTGGCCATCTACAGCTCTGCTGGTACTCCATGGGTGATGTTCCCTGCTTCCCAAGGCCCACTTCCCTGCACCACAGAGGATCATGGACACTGCCAGTTCCACAAAGCACTCACTGTCCAGCTGCCAGCACACAGGTTCTGAATGGCTCCTGCTGAAGCCTCTAGGATGGCTGGAGTCTTGCTTTCCTTTAGAAGGGAGATGTATATCCGAACCACTTCTGGCTGGAAAAGGAGCTCGTAGCCTGCCAGAAGAACACAGGTAAGAAGCACTTACTCAAAGGCTCTGCTAACATCTGACTCAAAGGAGCACCGCTGGGCAGACGAGGCCGGAAGCTTTCACTCAGGCTCACGGCTCCCTGGAGGCTGGATCCTCAGTACAGAGGGAGCCAGGTTGCCCCACAGTACCAGAAACCCCAGCCCTGATCAAGGATGCCATGGCTGCTGCCCACAGCCCCCAAAACACTGCTGCAGCTCAGGAGAGGTTTGGGCTGAGCCACAGCACTGCTGCCATCAGCAAGAACCCAATTTCAGTACAACACTTGGTGAAGAAGTACCCAACCCAGGCAAGAGCATGTGGTGGGGCAGCAAACCTGGCAGCTGCGTGCTGTGGTTGCAAAAGGCTCAGCCCAAGTGGCCACCAACATCACGTTGTAGAAGCTTGGGTTCAGCTCATCCTCAGAAACTGAACCAAGTCTGCAGCTCTCCACTATGCTAGCAAGCAGGCAGGGATCGGCCCTTCAAGTATTAACTCTTCTCCATGGCAGTGCATGTCCAAAAGTCACTTCTAAAGCAGCAATGAGATTGCAGTTTACAGTTGCAATGCCAAGTTTTCCATCTTGCTCCCTGTCCTCAGCTGTGGTAAGGAATGTCCCCAGCCCCCAAAGCAGATTGCTCCTCAGGCTTCCATCAGAGATGTGCTGACTCTTCCCACAGGCCAGGTCAGCCTGGGGAACCATCATCACATATTTGAGCTGCTCACAAGGTCAGGTCTGTCTTAAGTTTCCTTGCGATTCTTCTAGCTTGACTCTTTGTACCCCTTGGAGCACCAGGGTCCTCCAAGGTGTTGCCCCGTGCTAATGCCCACTGCTTGGCAAGCCAGAGATGGGTTTGATTCACAGCCCTCTAGATGGTGAGACACTTGTCCCTTCTTGGAATGACCCTTCCTCATGCTGGAGAGAACTTCAGGGCAAGGGGTTTTGGCTTTAAATCCTGCCTGTTCTTCATGCCCAGAGGGCAGGCAAGAGGGCAACTCTGCTAAGAAGAGACCACCATTGAGGGCTACCCTTCCTAGGGCTGTGTCATCATGCTGTCCATCAGTCCCTAAGGTAATAGTTCCCTCTGCAGCCCCAGGAAGCCCTTCTTGAGGGTGTGCTGACCTCCTCCAAACACAACAAGCATCCTCACAACTGTCTGTGGCACAGCTAGTGCTTTAACAGACACCTGGGGAACAGGTGTCTATTTAAGAGGCTCACTCCAACAGGAAATCAACTCTACTCACTCCTCTCCTGGACTGCGTGTGGAAAAGCAGCCCTGCACACCCAAGCTTCGCACAAACACACACAGGAACATACCTTTGGCTGGAGTTGTTCTTTTGGGAAAATCCACTGTATCAGCACCAGGATCTTCTGGGAGCTTTTTACCTTCAAAGGGCAAGCAGAGCAGCATAAGACACCTCCTCTCCCCACCCATCTCAGCCCAACAGCTCTTAGCCACTTGCTACAAGAACAAGCCCAGAGGTGAGCTGAAGCTCAGCTGCCAGCATGTCCCAGGAGGGGATGTCAAGGGCATTAGCCACACTGCAGGCAGTACATGGCCAGCTGGGAGGGAACAAAGAGAGCTAGAGAAAGCACCCAATCGAACCACGGAAAAATTAAAACCAAGAGCACACTCACCTCTGGAGAACCATTCGTCTATTGGCGAAGCGGAGAGAAGGACAGGAGAGAGAGGAGGCAGGAGGAGAGAAGTGCCGACAGCATCATGGGGCAGATCATTTGGCAAGAAAGCAAAGGGGAGGGGGAAGGGGCAACACAGGAGAAAAGGGAAGGCGTGGAGTTAGTGGACATCTATCCATCACCATCCCACCACCACAGACACCCACCATTAGCTTGTGCCAAATGCTATGGGTAAGCCAAGCAACAGCTCCCAAAGCCAGGGGAGGCAAGGACCACCGTGCCTCCAGAGAGAGCTGCAGTTTGGCCTTCACACAAGAGATGTCAAAGTCGGAGGACAGAGACCCCAGACCACCCTCAAGCTCCACTGTGTCAGATATGTCCTTATCCCACCTCCCTCCATATTGCTGCCACCCAACGAACCTTTGCCCTTCTTGGCACCAAAGCAGCTCGCAGCATGGGGCCCAGCGTTGTTGGCAGGGGCCAGAGGTGTCTCCTGGTAGCGCTCAGCATGGGGGATCTCACGGTGGACTTGGTAGGACAAGTTTCTCAGCAGGCACACACAGTTCTCCACCAGCTAGAAAGAAAGGCAGATAGTTTGACTTGGAGCAGCTCATGCCTGCCCCATATGTCTGAGTGAGGGCCTCGTCACAGGTTGCAACCCAGAGCCCACCCAAGGGGGGCTGAACTGGGACCAGAGGGATTCGCAGCTCCATCTCAGCCCAGCTAGCTCTACAGGCATGAGTTCTTACTCTGCTGGGCCAAAAATACAAAAGGTCCAAGGAAAATTCGAGCCAATGCCTGGTCAAGGGAGCCCTGAGCCCTCAGCTCCCACCAGCACGGGGGAGGAGTGACACCACCAGATGCCTGTTGGAGAGCCAACATTCCCACTGTAGGCTGAGTGCCAGACATCTCCTGGTCAAACAGGTTACCCCTCATGCAGGCTATTGCTTCCCAAGCCAAGATCATGGAAAGGCATAAGCCTGGATTGTGTTTTCCCCAAGCTGGTCCTGGTCAGACCAAATCCCCTCCCCGGTGAGAGCTGTCCCCCAGCCACTGTTCATGCATCTTGGAATGAACCCGGCTTCAGCCACCACAAACAGCAGAGTGCTGCTGGAGCTGGCTGATAAGGGCAGAGCTCTTCATGTGCCCTCACAACACCCCTGCTGTGGTACCTTGCTGTCTGAGTCCTTCTGGCCAATCTCAGCCTGGACAATGTAGATCAGAGCATCCACCAGCCCATCGCATTCCCTCAGCTTCCGACGGGCCTCACTCCGCTCTGAGCTCACATTCCTGGCAGGCAGGAGAGAATTGTCATGGGAGAGACAGCGGAGAGCAGGCGAGGAACAGACCACACCCAGCAGACCTCAAACCAGAGAAAGACTCCTGTAGTCCCCCCTCGACTGAGAAACACCTGCAAAATCAAGGACTGCACCACCAGTAGCTGTCCCAGGAGAGCAGCTCCTCTGCAGACCTCCTTTAGCTGTCCCAGAAAGCTACCAGGAGCAGCCAGGAAGAAGCATCACAGCAGCCCCAACCCATGACAGCTCTCTGCCAGCAGTTGGTAGCCCCCTCCCATACCTAAGGCAGCCAGCGGTGTTGGTGAGCACCGACTCCCACTCGATATGGCGGGGTTTCGAGTCCTCATTGGGTTCCCGCTCCCAGCCCGAGCGGGGAATGACAACCTCATCGGTCAGAGCATGTAGTGCGTGATCCACAATGGCCATCTTGATGGAGTCATGTGAGGACAGGTTCCACAGTGTTCCTGCAATGCCACAGGTGGGAGGAGATCAGTCAGACCACGTGGGCTTAGAAAACCTGCACTGTGCGTCCCTCAATGGACAGATTAGCCCCTCCACTCCTCCCTGGTGCCATTACCTGTGATGACCTCTGTGAGGTCCATGTCATGGGCCTTCCGCAATAGGCGCACCAAAGCAGGCACTCCATCACAGTTCTTGATGGCAATCTTATTGTCTTGGTCCTTGCCGAAGGAGATGTTCTTGAGGGCTCCACAGGCACCATAGTGCACCTCTTTCTTAGGATGGTCTAGCAATCCCACCAGCACAGGGATACCCTTCAGCTTGCGCACCTCTGTCTTCACCTTGTCATTACGGTAGCAGAGGTGCTGCAGGTAGGCGGCCGCGTTGGACTTGACAGCGTCCAGCCGGAAGCTCAGCATGGCTATCACCTCCGGTAGCTCCGGCTGGCGCCAGTTACCTGGGGCCGGACCCCCCTTCCGTAGGCTGTCCAGACTGGCCAAGCTGCCCCGCTCATGCTGGGCCAGAGGTGCCCAGTAGTAGCGGTCAGGGGCCACTTCATCTACCAGCATGTCTTCATAACTCCTAGGAGAGAAGACAGCAGGCATCAGCATGAGTCCTAGACCTGCAGGGGGATGCTGTGTCCCCTCCAGTCAACCAGAAGATGGACTAAGGCTCACATAGTGTCTAGTCACCACTACCCTGCTGAGTGCGCCAGGCAGACGCCCATCAGGGCTCAGAGCCAGGCAGCAGAGCCACATCAGGGCACCTTCCTGCTCCCTACACAGGGTCCAGCTGGAGTACCTAGCTGTAGGAGGCCCCCTCCCATGTGACCCCAGGCCTGCTCAGGGAACAGGCGTTTTTTCCCCAGGAGAAGGCAGCCTCAAATAGCTACTCCAGTCCCTTCCCACCCACTCACTGGGTTGAGCTTTTGGTCAGAGGCTGGATCCTGGTCTCTGCATAACCTCCATGGAGGTAGAAGCCTGCCCCAGAGGCATGAAAGACCACCCGGCCCTGCGGCCACTAGAGGGCAAGTCCAGACCACAGCAGATTGCTGGTAGAGCAAACCACCCCAGAGCTCCGGGCCTGACATCAAGCTGCCTGGGCACAGTGAGCCCAGAGCCCAGCTCCAGGCCACCCCGCTTCTCTGTCGCTCCCCCCTGGCCGTACCCCACCACTCCAGCTGCCTCCCAGCAGCCCAGGACACGCAAGCTGCTGCCAGAGCAAGCCACTGATGTTATTTCACTGCATCATGGCCAGAACAAAGATTTTTACCCAGGATGGGGCTAAAACTCTTTCACCTGCAGATGCAGAAGGAATGGGAGGGGATTTGGCACATCAACAGAGGGTCCTGACCAGCTGTTACCCCTGCTGTGACAGGAAACTGGGGATGCACCACCAGGGTCCAAGATGAGACACCACTCTCTGGCTCACATCTGTCCTGGGGACTGCTCAGCCACCTTCTGAGCCCCTGAATAAGGTGCAGGCAGCCCCCTACCCCTGTGGAGGCAAGGGAAGTTGCAAAGAAGAATGGCAGCAGGTCCTGCTCCTTATGCCATGGCTTCCTCTACAGCCTCTGGCATGGGACTCGCCAAAACCACCAGCTCTGGGTGGCAGCTGCTTCCACAGACACATCCCCCGGCAACATGGACGGTGGCAGTGGGCTGCAAGGTTGGCTTTCAAACACGTCCTGACGGGAAATGCACTGCTTGCCATGTGGCCTGGCTACTAAGAGATGTTGAGGACTCTGGCTGCTCCGCGGAGTCAGTCTGCACTGCTTCAGCGCATGGTGCTCAGTGCGCCAACACCATCCCTGCAGCAGGACAGCAGGAGCGAGATGTACGCAAGTGCCAGTGCTGCCAAAGAGCCACCCGGTGCTTGTCAGTATGGCCAGCAGCTGGCCTGGCTCCCAGGCCAAGACTCACATACCCAGGAAGGGAGCTCCTGCCCAGCTGAGGGTCCTTCAGTGCCAATCCCCCCCCGCCCGTCCAGGTGAGAGGGGCTGGCAGGGGTGGGGTGGGAGAGCACACCCTGCACTGCCACTGACTCCCCCTTTCCTCTTCCCCTGCAGAGAGGGAGCTCCGAGAGCCACCAGAGAGGGGACCCGCACACTTGGTGGCTGATGGCAGCTGGCACGGGCTGCATCTCTCAGCTCAAGGTGCTGCATCGTCTCCTGCATGGCTGGCAGGCTGCCTCCCTGAAGGAAGTCATTAACAGCCAGGCCCCTGCTCAAGACAAACATTTGAGGCAGGCAGGATGCTGATCTCGCTTCTTCCCATTCCTGCAAGCCCGGCAGCGGAGCACGGATGGTAAGTGAGAAGGCAGGGGACAAGCCAAGCTCAACAGCGCCTGGATTCCACAGATTGCTGCAATCTTTATGGGTCTGCTTGGGGAGGGAGAGCCTGCTCACAGGCTGCACCAATCCATCTCCCATGGCCTGAACCATCCTTGCAGGACAAGGTGGCATCTCCACCAGGGCCGCTCCTTGGCTGTGCTTGGAAGTGGAACCTTCTCTCTCTGTTGTGACCCAAGTCCCTGAGTCTCCCACCCAGCTGCAGCTCCTGCATCGGGCTCCAGACCCGGCTCCTGTAACTCCTGTCCCCCAAGGTCTGGAGGGGCAGAAGGAGCAGACATCATCCAGCCCCCCAGAGAGGACTCGTGGGCTCAAAGACTGTTCAAACTGGGCCATCTAGGGAGGGCTCCTGCCCCCACATGCTGGGTAGGACACAGACCTAGGGCAGGTTTGCAAGCCAGAGCCCCTGTCTTGGCTGCATTTGCCAGCAGCCCCACGCTGGAGAGAAGCAGCCACAGGTGGGACCCACCTGCTTAACGCCTTCTGCCGAGGCTGTTTGGAAGGTACAGCCCTGAAACTGCTATTGCTGCCTTCTGGCGGGGGGCTTGAGTGGGTGCAGGCAGTGGGAGCAGCAGCCTCTGCCTGCCTTCCCCTCCTCTAACCTGCAAAAGCTTCTCAGGGCAGGACAGGGAAATCAATCTGGGCAAGCAACTGGCCCAACTGGTTCAGCACAGCAACAGAAATGCTTGTGCTGGCAACAGCCAAAAGGACAGACAGAGCTCCTCCTTCAGCAGCCGGGAGCCGCCATGGATTTACAGTATGTGCCCCAAGATGGGGGATCTCCAGCAGGGGGCTACCAAGAGCCTCCTGTCCTTCAGGTCTCTCCCCCTGCCTCTATATTATGCCCTAGGAACTTAATCAGCCTGTGCTCGGCTTTACCTGCTCCCCCCTCCCCCCCCGGGGCACTCAGGTATACATCCATCCTGGCCTGCTGACACAGCCCGGGCACCCAGGCTCAGCCCCTCGCTCCATTCCTACTTCGCCACCCTCCGAGGCTCCCCCAGCACCTCCCCAAGTACGGCCTGACACCCAGGCAGCAAGCAGAGCCGGTGAGAGCCTTAAGCAGGCAGCAGCAGCAGGGTTTGTGCAAAAGGGACACTTGGCACAAGACATCAGCCCACCAGAGTCCTGGCCTCAGGCCCGTCCTGGCCCCAGAGGCCCAGCTGCGTGGCTGGAGGGGTGGTTAAAGGACCACCAGGACCCTGCTGGGGGCAGCAGAGGGGCTGTGTGTCTCAGGAGTTGGGCTGGAGGAGCCCTCGATCACCCACAGACAAAGGAGGGGAAGAAGCTGCTGCTGCCAAACAGGTTGAGCAGCTTCTCCTGCCCTGCCCTGCAGCAGGGCAACAGCGGGAAGGCTCCGGGCACCACGGGCGGGCGAGCCTCGCTCATGCCAGCCCCAGGCTCCGCTCGGCTCCAGGGCTGCTCTCGGCTCCTGGGGCTGCATCACAAGGCTGATCTGCCAGGCCGGGCACAAATGAACCCACCGTCCCACCAGCAGCAGAGGCGGCAGAGAGGGAAGGGCCTGGAGCTACATCTGACCGCCCAGTGGAACTCCTTGCTGCAGGATGACCAGCTCAATTAGCACTGAGTTTTAACCACCAATTAAGCAGACAATTAGAAGCGGATGCAAAGTTTTCTCCTGTGTGTGACTCAGCTCATGGTATTGTCTCTGTGCTCTTCCTTCCTTCGAAGAGTGTGAAGTTAAAGGGACCCCATGGCACCCCCAGCCCCAGTGCCTCCTGGCACGTACCTGAGCCGCCGCCGGGGATCAGAAGGGGTCCCTGCCCGCCTGGCCGTGCCGTAGTCAGACATAAGCCCGTAGTCCACATCTTCAAAGCCCACGCTGCGCTGGTCGTCCTCCAGGCCATACGGCTCGGGGTGGAAGTGGTTGAGGTCCATGTTGCTGCCCCCGACACGCACTTGAGGCTGGGGGCCGTAGATGTCCTGGCGGCTGGGGGCCCGGTAGGTGTCCATGGAGGGACGGTAGCGCTCGTCAATGCGGGTGACACGAGACAGGCTGCCATAGCTGTGATCACTGCCTGGGTAACCATCCTCATAGGGGCGGCCATAGCCATCGGGGTAGTGATAGTTACGAGGGAGGGTGGCTGTGCCTGGCTGGCTCAGGTAGCCACCAGGGCCTCCGTTGCCATTCTTGCGGAAGTTCCTGTCCATGGTCTGGACGTAGTTGCTGGTGACAGGGGAGGTTTCCAAAGGTAACCCATCGGGCCCCACCGGCACCTGCTGCACCGTCCGGGTGGTGACAGTCTTCACCACTTTCTTCACCTAGAGGGATAGATGCAGGACATTCTCCCATCAGCAAATCCACTATACCCCTGTGTTCCCAGATTCCCCTTCCAGCCCAGCACCTTTCTCCAGGCAGATCTCACATCCTGTTTCAGCTCATAGCATGGCAACCTCACAGGCATTGGGCCTGCAGCACCCCGGCCATCAGGGTCCCTGGCCAGAGCCCTGTCCCTCCATGCTTTCCCCAGGCCTGTACCGTGGTCTCTGTACGCCGGGTTGTCCCATCATCTGATGTCTCCACGGACACGACTGACATGGCCCCTTCTGGGTCCTCCTCCATAGTGTATGTCTCCTCCACAATCTGTCCTGGGTCCTGCATCCTGGGGATCGTGCTGTACAAGAGGTGGCTGTGGTCCTGAGGGGAGCAAGGGCCGAGCAGTCAGACAGCCTGCCAACTTGGGCCTCCCTGCAGCCAGATGGCCAAGAGATCTCACCTCCCCAGGAGCCCTGATACCCTCGTGCAAGAGGGTACCAACAACCCCACACCCAAAGCATCTTCAAGCCAGGGCAGCCACATTAGAGACACAAGTCCTCCTCTCCCAGCTTAGGTGGGGACACTGGAGCCATGCCCTGCACCCCCCTCCCAGCAAACAGCCCACAGCCCCCTTACCTGCGGCCCGTTCAGCTTCAGATCTGGATATTTCTGCCTTTCCAGGTCAGCATCGCCCAAGAAACGGCCGTTCTGAAATACAGAGCACCACAGCAGGCCCATTACCAGACTGCCTGCCTGCTGCCGGGATCCCACATATCCATCCCTCCCATTCCCTGGCCCTGAGCAGGCCATCTCCTGCATCCAGTAGAGGCTCCCAATGTGAACCCCGTGTGTCCCTCCCAGGAGAGGGAGAAGCTCCTTGGGGGTCTGTGCAACATGCAGCAAACCACCCCCCTGTTCCAGTCTGGGGAAGGACTGGAGGACACACCATTCAGTGGCCCTCCAGACAGTCCAGCTCTCCCACAGTGTCCACATGCTCCTGATGGAACAGCCAAGACCCTTCCCTGCTCCCCAGCACGGCCTTGGAGACCTTCCACACCTCTACACCTTCTGACGCAGGGACCACAAGCAACATCCCAGAGGCCCCCTAGAACTGCGAGGGGACAGCACGATGCTCGGCAGCTGATTGCAGAGTGCTGTTTGACTCTCTCGCACTCCTTCTCTGCCCACCCCTTCCTTCCCCCAACCCACACATCTCTCCCTGCACCACCACCTTCCACAGAGAGAGAGGCACCTGCCTTCCCACCTGCAGGAAAGGCACAACACCATGCACCAGCCCCTCCAGCACCCCTCCCCAAAACAGAGCCCAGGAAAGCAAGAACAGGAGAGAGACCTCAAGCCAAGGCAGATGAAACCACATTTCCAGCCCTGGAGAGTAGAGAGACCTCCCCTAGCCTTGGTTTGGCTGTTTGGGGGATAGACTGAGACTGCAGAGACTCATCCACTGTCACAGGAGAGGGAGACACACACACTCCCCCACAGCTGTACGCCAGCCCCTGTGTTTCAGCCACCTTCCAAGAACTGGGTGGGATGGGAAGCAAAGATGACCAGGTACTGAACACAGACAGCTTCCAACCTTCACAAAATCAAACCAGAGCCGACCTCGTAGCAAGACCCTCCAGGCTGGCTCCTCCTCCCCAGAAGACTCCTGCTGCTGAGGTACATCCCCAGACCACCTTCAGCCCCAGAGCACACGGCACCATGGGTGTTCCAAGACCAGACCAGTCCTCCTCTGACGTACCCAAGGAGGGCTGAAGGGAGGTCAGTAGGCCCAGGACTGACATGATGGGGGCTCCTGGAGCCTCCGCACCCACCTCTGCCGAGGGGGTTTTTTACCTGGTGCCGCCGGGTGAGCGTGCCGTTGGCCAAGCCCGGGCTGGCGTCCTGTGGGGAGACCCGGACTCGTTCCAGTTGGGCTGAGACATGGCGCCGTTCCTCCTCGAGCGCCCGGGTCAGCTTCTCAAACTGTGCCTCCTGCTCCTTGACAGAGGCAAGGATGCTGGCGGTCGACTCCACTTCCGAGTCGTCCATGGGTGATGGGTGCCCAGGACGGGCAGGGCGGGGGGCACAAGGAGGCACAAGCAGAGGCGGCTTGGTGTCAAGGTGAGGGGAAGAAAAGTGACCCAGAAAGGCAGGAGCCCCTCTCTCCACTGCACATGATTTTGGGGAGGAAAGGAGGAGAGAAGAGCGGTCAGAAGAGACTGATTTCATTAAGACAGATTCTCAGAATAAGAAAAAAAAAAAATATTGTCTTATGGCATTAACACCCATTTCCACCCACCACCAGAGAGCTGGCAAGAGGGTCTCAGAGCAGCACGGCCCTAGGCAAGACTCAGGTGCTCCTTGCCCCAGCATTTAAGCTTGGAGAAGTGGACCTTTGGGGGCAGAAGGTCCTCCCCCATCACATCAAGCAGTTGGGGTTGAGCCAGGTTCAGAAGAGCTGCTGTGTCCTCCCTTTTCCCACGAGGGCCCTGCTCAGGCTGCAGGAAAACCTCCCCTACAAGGAAAAGCTGCCTGTTGATGGCAGGAGGGAAGAGCATGTCCTGGGGCAAACAGAGGACACTTCCACAGAGCAAGTGACCCACATGCCATTAATCCTCCAGGGAGGGGCTAAGGGAAAGGGCTGTCACTTCTCTGCTCCCTCCTCACCAGTGTGACAAGAGGTGGGGAGACAGCCCCAGCTCCACAGCTCCTTTCTGCCCAGGAAAGGGAATGAAGTGGGACAGGATCCCCCTAAAGGGGACCCCACAAGCCCCTTCGACTGCTGCCAAAACTCACTGCCCTCCAGGTTCTCACCAGGGCTCTCAGGGCTGCAGCCACCCCAGGAGGTCCTCAGTCCACAGATCTAGGGCCAGGCATCGGTTTGGACCCCTCCAGCACCCCCTCCCAAAGGAAAACAGCAAACGAGCACACCACAATCAACATATTTTGATAGAGAAAGGCAATATTCTTCCATACAGACCTGTTAGAGGAGGAAGTTCGGGTTTGATTGGCAAAGGCACGGGACAGCCAGGTCTAGACGCAGAGAGTCATGGGGGAGAGAGCCCAGCCACCAGTGAGGAAGCAGGAGGGAAGAGAGCTGCAGGGACAGCAGGAGAGGAGGTCAAAAATCACACTCAAAACAGAAGGTAGGGCAGGTAACAGAGCAGGGAAACGGGGTCCTCTCCCACCCCCTCCTCTGAGGGACTGGGTAGTGTCTGGAGAGGGCTGGTGGGGTGGAAAACACGGCGCTGCTCCCCCAGCAGCAGGCAGAGAGGAGTGGCAAGGGCTCAGCCCTCCACCCCCTGCACAGCCGTGTCCCGGCAAGCCCGGCAGAGGTTTTCCCAAACCCCAGCAGCCGTGGCAGGCGTGTGGGGACTCGCTCGAGCCAGGCAGCCGGCACAGAAACTGCTTTCCCACGGTCTCCAGCATTGGCTCTGCCCCCCCCCCCCGTGCCACTGCCCCGACACAGCTGTAATGCTGACCTGGGACCCAGAGCATGGGCAGCATTACCCCTCCACATCCCTGTCCCACCCGCCTCCCACAGCCCCACGCCCCCTGGCTGCCCTGCTTCTCCAGTCCCAGCCTGCAGCTGGTGGTTCAGAGGAGCTCAGAGCAGGGTTTTTTGGGTTCTTCTTATTAATTTCCCACACTATCTTAAGTGTATCCAGATCAAACCCTTCCTGAAATGCCTCCCTCACTCCCAATGAGTCCACTCCTCCCTGTCGCTCTGCCCCTCAAAAGCTTCTCTCAAAGCTTCTCACTGGCAGTCCTGGCACTTATCAGACACTGTGGCACCACCACAGCTCAGCAAAGC
>JAOXNH010000039.1:70026150-70040577 GCA_028566575.1 Bartramia longicauda | reverse complement strand
AAATGTAGACATAGCACTTCAGGGCATGCTCTAGTGCCTGAGATTGTTGGTTTGGGTCTGTTTGTGGGTGGGTGTGGTGTGTGGTTGTGTTGTGTGGGTTTTTTTTGGTTTGGTTTTGGTGTTTGCTTTTTTTTTTTTTTTTTGTGGTTGGACTCAATGATCTCAAAGGTCCTTTTCAACCAAGAAGATTCTGTGATTCTGTATTCTGCAGCTTCCTCTCCCACAATATTTTCCAACTAACATTCTCTCTTGGTGGTACTTGCATCTGCATTTTGCAGGCTGAAATTCCAAAACTGCAAAATGCATCAGATCCTGCCTGTCATTACTTAGGCTACCGTCAGAACCACTAAAACTAGGCTGAAGACATAGTGTCTTACCCACGTTCTGTGAGTTAGGTATAGAGTTCAAGAACAATAACTCTGCCACTGGAAAAAATGTGTTGCTGGAGAAACTTAAAAAAAGTATTGTATCTAAGCAGCAACCACATCCTAATTTTCAGTCCTTTGACTCTCTGCACAGTTCCTGTGAAATTCAGGATTTAATTTACATTCTGAGTACATATGGAAGATAGCATCTAATGTGTTTACAGCTGGTGATACCATGGTGTGTTTTCAGTGCAATTATATCTAGTTTTCTAGATGTGAAATTTACTTTAGTGAAGTGCTATAATCATCCTGAGTTAGAGTTACCCGCTAACAGTTTTGACAGGGCCAAGGGGAGGGCTGCAGGAGATACACACATCCGCTAAAAGGTTAAGCTTGAATCAGTTCTTGGCTGCTGATGATTCTGTGATGCAAGCTAAGGAAAAACACTGTGAACTAATTCATGTGGGTTTTGTGTTAAAGGTATTTTATCCTGATTTCATGTTGTTTCTGGACAACTACCCCATCTGTGCATTAATTTTCTGTTTCAAATTCTGTGTATGTGCTAAGGTAGTAGCATTTTAATGTCTTCTGTAGCAATATTGAACTGTTGGCTTTGGAGGGATCACTTCTACGGTCCTTTCCTTTACTTGGGAAAGAAGAAATTTCTCCCTGCTTCTCAGCTCACTGAGAGGTCTTCATGGTATTGATAAGAATAATTGTTTTTGTATAGCCTCAGTAGCAGATAACACTGAAGTCGCCTCTTCCCACTTACATTTAAATGGAACAAGAGATATTCCATTACGTGGTAGAGACATTGCTTGAGACAGTTTTATTAACTTAAACTTAAAAGGATGGTGCTCAGATCTTTACAAACTCGCAATGGAAATATTTTTTTTAATTATTTTTCTGGTGTGCACACAATCCAGAGACGGTAAGATATGCAACCGGGAGATTTTTTTTTTTCTTAAAAACCCACAACAAAAAGGCTAACTTAAAAAATAAAAACCAAGCATTGCCAGTGGTGAAAATGCTACTTGTTCAGTTTTAGTAATCCTGTCATTAAGACCCACAGTTACAGAAACTGTTCTTAAAAGAAAGTAACAAAGGCACATTAAATTCATTTACAGATTTGTTAAGGAATTGAGTTGTAACCCTCTAAAGCTTTTTTAATTGAGAGTCCCTCTCCTAAAAAGCCTTAAAGCTGCATTAATGTGAGGTTGTGCAATTGGCTACTAGTACCAAATACTTGAATTGTGTTCTCTATTTGCATGAGTGGTGTCTTAATAAAACTGTTAATGCAAATGGGTGATCCACACCATTTCATTAACTACTATCAGGAGATTTATTAGCTAAAATATCAGTGACTCATACTGACGTGATTTGCCGTAACTGCAGTAGGATAGAACTGCTATATGAGCTTAAAACTGGAGATAAGTCAGGTTTCTATATTTTACCTAAACCAATCCTTGAGTATTATTATTATCAAATATATCTAATAAGAGCATGCAGTAACAGTAATTCAAGTGCAGCCCAGTAATTGAGTAAATCAGTCTTCTATAGCCCAAAACAAGCATTTATTTATCTGACAGATGACAAAATACTTCCCAATCTTTGAGGGAATGTATAATACAATCATTATGTACCGAACCAATTCAGAGCATCTCCATTGAGCTTGCAGTTGGATAGGTCTGTGCAAAATACCATGAAATCCTTGACTGAATTCTCTCACTCCTATTTTTTTTTCTCTATGCGACCTGGAGGGGATCTCTATCTTTCTCAGACACAATTATGTTGATTTTGTTAAGTAGGTGGCTAGCTAGCATGTCACGCAGCTCTGACAAGAAGCCTCGCTCCGTGTTACTGTGCTCACACAGAATAACACTTATCCCGTTGGCAACTGCATCCAGAACGTCGTGGTGGGACATCTCTCCTGCCATTTTGAGAAAGAAATGGCATGTAAATCACTAACAGTACAGTTTAGGTAACCAGTTCTTTGCAGTGTATGCAGAGTCTTAGCTAGAAGTTGGGAAGTCCGTAATGGGGAATGCAACACCACCTGCGCTGTGTAAGAACATGGCCCACTCCAGCTCTAGTGTTCCTTGAAGGACTTTCAGCTGATATCCCCCGTATACAACTGAGACAAACCCATAGAAATTCCTTGCCACTTTGAACAGTGGTAGATTTGGGCAGGAAATAAGAGTGGGCAGGGTGGTTTGGAAGTGGACTTGTCTGGATGTCACGTGGGTTGCTGCGCTGGACGACAGCAATTGGGAAGCCTTGAGAAGAAGCTGTCTGAGGGCCAGCTCTGCAGGGCTGTATGTAAGGGGGAGGTGGGACGTGCCTTGCCAAAGAACTTAATTTGAGCAAGTATTACAGAATGCAAGGCAGCCTTCACGTTGTTGAGTAGTTGTCCCACTGTAAGAAAAGAGGATAATGGAGTAAGTGTCCCTTTGGTCAGATACACCTTTGGAAGATTCTGTAGATTACATTACATCCCATTTTCAGTTAGCGAATTCCTTAGGGAGCTGAGGAAATACCTTGTATCTTGCTAAAGGAGAAACACACTGAAGGTTGCAGTAGACTGCTATCAACACTGATTCTGTGTTGAAATAATGCATGAATAGCAGTTTTAATTCAAATAACCTTAACTGTGCCACATAGCCATCTGATCCTACTTTAATTATCTCTACCTTAATGTTAGTCTTCTATCATTCCAATAACTAACTGTTTCTCAATTATAACAGGCAAATCTTGTTGGCCAAATCTTTCAACAGTCAACTCTTTTCTTTTTTCCATTTGTTTTTCCTCCAGTGAGTATTTTTATAAAGATAAGGAAACAGCAACATAATCTTTTACCTGTGAGGTAGAGGTCAGCTTCTATTCCCTTCAGGATGCTGCTCCCGGAACCAGCACACAGAGCAGCTTTCTTCACTGGTGATTCTGCAGGATACAAGGTGCCACAGTTAAGCTCCTTTCCCTCTGTCCAGCCCTCATGTCAGTATTGCTATTAATTGTTTCACAGTAACTACTACCTTGATTTTAGGGTCAATGGAAATTTGTTGGAGGAAGAGACACATTTGCCAGTTTGAAAGAGTCATGGGCCCATAACATCTCCGATAATACAGCAAAATCCTCTGTGTATCAAACAGATGTGTAGATTATTTTTTTTACCGAAGGACTAGGAAAGTTTGCAGAAACCACAGCACGGAGACTGGCTACTGGCTAGTTCTCTCCTAGTGAGGTGTTATTTAGTGAGGTTTCTGAACCTTTCAATAGACTGCTACTCTTTCCATGGCTCTAATGTTCCACTATCATTAGTTTTCCAACTAAGGATACCACTATGGCAGCATTTTGCCTCCGAGATACACATACAGGCTCCTAACTTTTAGCTCTCAGAAGGCCAATCTCAATGCAAGCTGAGAGCTGCTCCATACCATTAAAAATCTGTGATTGCTGATTCTAAGCTATTACATGTGTGACAATGATAGGAAATTTAATTCTCCACATCTGTTACATTCACTAGGGAGAAGAGACACATGACACAGAGCTTCCAAACTCTATTGAGGTTTTACAGTATGTTGCAATGTAATTACTGTTGATTTAAGTGAAGTCACACCATTACAATCCTATACCATAATGAGGGGCTTCAAAATAGTTTGGGCTTTTTATAGTGCAACTGATAGTACAAGAAGCTTCTAATATGACTTCTGTCTCATAAGTTACAAAGAGTTCTCAACAAATTTGCTCTCACAAATTCCAGTAATTGTGCTTCTTGGAGGTTAGGGTAGGTAAATGGGATAAGAGGATGCTTGCTCCATGTTTTACTAGAGACCCACTGTTTGAGCTAGGATAGTTCACCTTCTTTGCCACTATTCCTCTTTCATCAAAACACAGATGGTTACATGTTTGTAAGGATACCATAAATCGTCTTACTATTTTAAGGTGCATTGAAATTTAACATTTAGTCACAAAAGGGAGCGTACAATAAAATGGTACATATTTGTGTTGGATACCCTGTAGGCTGAAAAATCTTAGTCATTATACCAATTATGAAAAAGAATGTCTCATACTCAACTTGTACTGCCCCCTCTTCACAGTGGCAACCAGCATAATACAGAATTTCCAATTAAAAACCCAGATGACATTCTTTCTGCATGATTGTTCACGTAAATTCTAAAATGCTGTTTCTTAACAGTGCTTCATATTATTTGGAAGTAAACCTATCCAAGGCAGCAGTATTTCACACGCTCACGCTCCTTCTCTTCCCTGTGGCCTTATCTCAACTCCCAGCCTCCTGGTACCAGCACAGCCCCATGCAGCACCCAGAGGTCCTGAAGCCAGAGTAGGTCCATCAGAGATGTCCAAAGCGCGGTGCCTTCGGAGCCCCCTGGCAGGGAGGCAGCCACCAGCCCATCTGCACAAACAGAACTTACCACACACAGGGACCTGCCATAACCTTCCTGCTTGGACTAAAGGCTTGGTAGCAGCCTGAAAGAAACCTCAAACCCTGACCAAGCCCCCCAAAGCTCTTCCACTGTGGCAGCTCTGACATGGCATATTTTTCCAAAACCCCTGGCCCCCCCTCAGGAAGATTGTCTTCCCCCAGAACAAGTACTTTGCCTGGAAAAGTAATTTCCAGAGGCAACCCACAGCCTTACCCACCCAGAGTTCACCTGCACCCTCCTCTGCCTGGGCATAGAGTTCAGGCCTCAAAGGCTCCCCACCAGGAGTGTCTCCCCATCAACCACAGAGAGATTAACAGGGGGCCCAGACCAGGCCAGCAGATGGGGAATCATACCCCACAGGCTGGGGAGAATGGACAAGATGTGACAGATAAGGCAAGAGGTTTGAGAGGCAGCACCCATTGCAGCACAGGGGATCTCCAGTACACAGCCCCCTGCCTGAGTCTCTCCAAGGACGTGCTCCAGCCCCGCTCTATGCCCAGGGTCTCCAGAAAGCTACCACACACAGGTCCCCAGAAAGCTACCACACACAGGTCCGGGGATCCCTGGAGCTACAGCCACTCCCTTAGCACAGAGGATTTTGGGCAAAGTTCAACCCGGGCACCTACAACACCAGAAGCCACCTCTGCCAGAGCAGCCCTGCCCCAGCTCCCCGCTGAGACACACCAGGCACTGCCACCGGGGAGCTGGGGCAGCATCACATTGGCTCCCACTGCCAACTCCCAGCCCTCCCCACAGCTTTGCTGCTCCTTTGTGTCCCCCAGGCACCTGTTAAGCAAGTGGCAAGGTTTGTCACCCCGGCCAGACACCCCCCTGCACCAGCTGGTTGCCGTTGGCCATGGTCAGGAGGGACCCAGCTCCTCGCCCGGGCAGGCTGAGCCCCTGCAGGGACACAAGGAGCACCGGGATCCTGCCAGGCCAAGGGGAGGGGATGCACTGCCTGGTGAACTTGCTCCTGCTCCACCACCATCCCCAGCACTCACCAGAAAAGAGAAATGACAGCACTGCTGAAGTAATTCTCCTTGCCCTATCAGTGTGAGGGACTCAGGAGAGCCAGCTGGTTGCCCACCCCGCCAGAGCCAGCATCAGCAGCTCCCAGCTCCAGAGCGAGAGAGAGGAAGCAACAAATTCTCCTGGTTCCAGTTGCCCATCATGATGCACTTAGGAAAAACAGAAACCCCATCAATAATTCAAGCCTGCGATTGTCCGAGCGCCTGCAGGGCACTGCACTTGCTGGCTCTGCACAGGTTCACAGCCCTGCTAATTCACCACAGGCTTCTGGTCAGTTTCAATTAGCTCAAAAATAAATGCGTCAACATCTTTGGCATCTTTCCACCCCCCTGCGCACAGGGCCCAGGCTCACACATCAGTCCTCAGGCCTCGGCCTGCCCAAGGCGGCAAGTGCTAATGCTTGCCACGGCACAGCAAGTCAGCAGGCTACTAGGTAGAGTGCCCATGGGGTCCAAGCTCATCCCCATCTTGTCTGCTGCTGCGTTCAGATTAGGAGAGTGCAACAGCCCCCTGGCCACAGGAGAAGCAGGACAGTGGGTGGTGGGCAACGGAGAGTTTTGGCCATGGCTGTTTCCCTCCCACCACAGACCAGGAAGGGACTCCCCTACCTGGGCAGACGCCTCCTTGCTCCAGGCTGTGGAGCCCCACTGCTCACCCTGCCCAGCCTGCTCTGCCAGACCCCACTGCTGGGGAGGGGCTCTCCCACCTCCCCACAAGGGGTTTGGCTGCCCCCCCAGCCCCACTGGGAAGGGCTCTCCCCGGAGGCAGGTCACAGAGTGCAGGCACACAGACTTTGGCCGGGCTGGTGGGTGGCCACTGGCCCACCCTGGCCAGGAAAGGGCTGCTCCTGTAGGCGGGTCAGACACCGCCTTGGGCGCCTACCTGTCCCAGAGGGGGCCCCACCTTCTGCGGGGGGAGCCCAGCACCGGGAGCGGCTGCCACAGGTGTCAACGGGAAGGAGCCGCTCACCTCTGCCTGTCACACCCAACTGGTCAGACCGGCAGCGGGATCGCCACCTGGGCAACCTCGCCTGCTGCCCCCAGTGCCAGGGACGAAGGCCACACTGCTGTGTCGGGAAAGCCTCCCTCCTGAGGGAGTCACCTGCAGAGATGGAGGCAGGGACGCAGCACCGCACCTTATAGGGGAGCGGGCCAGCAGCCAGGCGGGACGATAAGGAGGGAGTGATAAGGGCAGGGTGGGGCGCTGGAGGGGAGGAAGCAGCCTGTGTCCTTCCCCCCCCCAGCAAGGGCAAGGGGCCTAAGAATGCACCCTACCCATCAGCTCTGAAGGATGAGTCTGGACATAGCTGGGTGCTGCAGTGGGTGGGTGATGCCCTGGGATGGGATGTGTCCCTGGCCTGGCTGAGGCCACCAGACGGGTGCTGTTGGCCACCCCAGCAGGATGAAGAGGGTGAGGCAGCGGAGCAGGGCCAGCAGGAGAAAGGAGCAGCATGGGGTCGGCCGCAGAGAGCCAGGCTTCTTGTGCTGGAATGCCGGCAATGCGGCCGCGGGGCAGCTGTCCTCACCAGGGGGGCCATCGCCCCTCTCCCGCCCTCTCCCGAGCACAGCTGGGACGCAGCACCAAAGGAGCCCCTTCCCTCCTGGCCAGGCTGGAGTGAGACCCCTCGGGGGCCCAGGGGAGTTGCCAAGCTCCTGCTCTGTCCAGAGGGAGCAGGCAGCACCAAGGGGAGCGAAGGGAGACGGAGCTTCACTCATTGCTCTCGGGGAGGAGAGGACAAGCGTCCCTCCCAGCAGGAGGGCAGCCAAGCCGCTAGGCTCCAGGCAGACACCATCCCCCCACGATCCCCAAGTGGGATGGCCATGGAGCCAGAGCCTTCCCACCAGCAGCACCCCACTACACCCCGGACACCCCAACAGCCCCACAGGTCCCCCCACCCTGGGGACAGCCACAGAGCAGGGGTCCCTGCCGCCCCTCGGCAGCAGGCAGGCACCAGCCCCATGGCTCACAGCCCCCGGGCCCAGGAGATCCGCCTGTTGGGAGCCCTTCAGCAGCACAAAGGCGGCTCTCTCTGCTCTGTGGGAATTTGCAGCTGAGCACTCAGCGGGGACAAAGGGATTTCACAGCCGATCCCGGCCGGTCGCTCTCCCCCCGGCCTTCCCGCTTCCTGTCACGGTAGCGCCAGGCCTCAGGGGCGCAGCAGCAAACAAACACCCAGCACCGCGTTCTGGGAATGGGGCCAGAGCATTCCCAGGGCCGGCCATGCTCCACAGCCAGCGGGCTCCTGCTTCGCCCAGCGACTCCTGGGCCTGGGGGGGGGGGAACAGGAGCAGCCCCCAGCTCTGCAACCCCAGCCCCAGGAGTGGAGTAGAGCCAGCGGGACGCAGGGCAGCCCCCAGCTACTTACTGTGCCCAAGGAATGGCAGCCACCACAATGGGGGGACATGAGATGTTCCCATGCCTGGGGGGACCCCAGGCGTTCTGCTGCCCCCAAGCTCAGCCACACCAGGCCCCTGCCCTTCACCCCATCCCCCCCACTCACCCTCCCACCGCCCGGCTGAACTTTCCCATTCAGCTGCCTCTCTCCCGCAGCAAAAACAAACAACGGCCAGGCCCTGCAGAGATAAGGGCTGTGCTGGCAGCGCCCAGGGAGCAAAGTCCCCCTCCATTAAACCTGAGGCAGCAGCTGCGCCCCCCCAAGCCTGAGGGGAGGGATGAGGGCATGGCAGACGGGGTGAAGCTGCTCTGGCACCCTGTCCCAGGGGCAGATTTAGCTCCTCGAGGGCTCACGTCTGCTGCTGGCTGCCCCCAGGCCAGTGGGCAGCGCTCCCTGTGGGATTAAGGGAAGCCTCCCTCCACGGGCACAAACACCCACAGCTCACTGCTGCCCGGTGCCAGACCAGCACCCGGACACACGGACTCAGGCCCCTTCCTTGGCACAGCGGCCTTGCCACAGGTCCCATCCCTCTTCCCATGGAAGCCACTTGAGATCATTTCCTCTCCTGACACCTGCAGCCAGGATGGTCCCCAGGGCCTGGCCCAGCTCCGGCTACTTGGCTCCGACCAGCAGAGAAGGGCACAGGGGACGGAAGCACAGTGGGAATCTCACTGCTGGCACAGTGGGAACCACATGCCAGGCTCCTCCAGGGAGCACCAGCCCAGGGACCAGCCAGTGTTGCCCACCATCCCTGCAGGGAGCACCCAGGTCACCGAGGAACCAGGAACACGGAGAGGGGCAGGAGTCTGGGACCACCCACTCACACCAGCAACGCCACATGGCCGTCTCCCTGTGCAGGGGCACCCCAGAGGCAGATAGGGCACCCCTCCCTCTGCCAGACAAGACCCACACCTCTCCCCTCCCCGGGCTGAGCAAACAGGCCAGCAGTGAAGCAATGCCTGCTGTGGGAGTGGCAAGGAGGAAATTGCCGAGATTGAGCCAAGTCGCCCTCGCAGGGGCAGCCCAGGGGAGCTGCCCAGAAGCAGGACCCCCTGGTGTCCCCCCCCCGCCCAGCCAGCCTGGGTTCCCTGAGCAGGTCGGGCAGCCACCGGGCTGAGTCACAGCACAAAGCACCCAGAGGCCAGGCTGAAAACCCCTGCGCCATTCGGCATGACCTCATCAGGTGCCCTGCTCGCTAATTGCATGCATGCGTCTGTGCTTGGAGAGCACTTGGAGGGCCCTGCCAAGAGCAGTAATGAATGGGTGAAGAAAAGCCACTGGAGAAGCATCAGGCAAGAGCCAGGGACTGAATCACGGCTGGGGGCAGGGAAGGGGGCTGCTGCCCTGCGACAGGCCATGGCATCCTCACAACATGGCCTTCACAGTGCTCCCAGTCCCCGTAGTGCCCACCCAGGGACTGGCTGTGCTCAGAGGAACGGTGGGGGCATCATCCCACCCCAGCCCCTGCCCAAACTGCTGCTGGTGCCGCATCTGGCTACTGCTCCCCCAACCTGTCCCCTGAGAAGCGGCTTCCCAGGCTCCTGCACAAGCTGAAGGGAAGGAAACCTGCATTTCCTGGTCAGACGGGAGATGACATCGTGACTTCCCTTTCCCGTAAGCTTCTAAACACAACGTCCTGCCAAGGGCCGCTCCCCGCCGCCCCAGCCCGCAGGCAGACGCCCTGAAACTGGGCTGGGAACAGTAGGCATGGGCACCACTGCCACCAGCCCAGCCAGGTCAGCACAGTCCACCCAGGAGACCAGAGCCCAGCCAGCTTGTTGGAAGCGTCCTGCCTCTGGGGAACACATGAGGGCTTCTTGTCCATGGTGGTATCACATTCCTGTCCAGGGCTGGGAGTATCCTACAAGCAGCGTGGAAGATGCCATTTTCCAGCCCCAGGAGGACATGTCTGTGCCCACCGCGTGCTAGAGATGGGCTTGTCACCTGCACAGCCACAGTGTCACTAACGCCATTGCTCCAGCATGACGTCTGCTCACCCAGGCTGCAGGCGAGGGGGCATGGCCGCTCCCCAGCCTCCCCTCACACACCTCTCCTTGTTCACACAACTCCACCGGCCAATGGGCATGCACAAACAACACCCCCCCTCGGCTTTGCGATGTCCACAAGGCTCTCGGAAGCAGGACAGGGACATTCCTGAGAAGCCAGGCCACAAGTCCCCCTCACAGCATGAAACTGTGGCAGCAGCTTCGCTCCCCAGGCCCATCCACCCACCATGCCTGGGGCAGCTCCTCTCGCTACCGAGGGAGGGGGAAGAGAGAAGGGAAGTGGTTCTCCACCCAAGCCAGCTGCTGGGGAGACACTGGGCAGAGACAAGGGGAGAGCAGGTTTTCCCGTGCTCTGGAGAGGAGCTGTGGGGCCCCGGGAGCTCCCTCCCGCAGGTAAAAGCAGAGGGGAAAAAACAAAAAGCAGAGAGGAAGGAGGGCAACAAATCCAGCCTGGAGCAGGCAGCCTGCCCACATCAGAGGTTTCTCCCACAGGCCCCCCTCGCTTGTCCCCCTCTTCCCATCAGACCCCCGTTGGCGGCAGGCAGATGACAACTCCCTCCCGTAGCCCGCCTGCACCAGGCATGGCAAGCAGCGCAGCATGCAGCAACACGTTCACAGGAATGTGTTACTCCACTGGGCAAGGGGCCTGCCAGCAGCATGCAAACACCACCGGTGACCCACCCTTCCAGGTCGGAAAAACTCGTCTTTGCAGTTCCACACACTCCCTCCCACCCGTGGCGGCCGCCCACCGCCACCGTCTCCCTCCCCTTCTGGGCCAGGAGAGGAGCTGGGAGCCCCACTGCAGAACCAGCCGGGAGATCTGGGAGCTCTGCTCGGAGAAGACCAGCCCGAGCAGCACACGAGACGGGGGCGAGAGGAAAACACGTCAGCTGAGGACAGCGAGACACCTTCCTCCTCCTGGCCAGGGTGGGAATCAGTTCTCCATACTCATCTACTCTGGGGCTACCCAACTCCCACACCAGGCCACCTCACCCCTGGGAGGGAGCCTGCTCCCCTCGCCCCAGGTAACCGCTCTCCTGCCCTGGAGGAGCTGCAGCAGCTGCAAAAGCCTCGCCAGGCGAGAGGGGAGAGCAGCTCCCCCTGCCACGTCCCAGCTGCCCCCACCCTGCGGTGCCAGCAGCTCCTGGGGCAGGTATGGCTGGGGCAGGTAGGGCTCCCGCCACTTCCCGGCGCCCAGGAGGGGCCGGCAGCAGGAAGCCAGTGAACTTTGAGCAGTGTTCGCTGTAATTGGGGCCAACGCCCAGAGGAACAGGAGCAGCCGGGGCCAGGACAGAGGCTTGATAACAGCCCCTGCCCTCGCACGCAGGAGCCGGGCATGCTGCTGCTGCCACAGCCAGCCCAGGGCCATCCCGATGGGATGCCCTCACACCAGCCCTCCTAAGAAGTGCTCCCCGGACAGCACCACCACCCTGGTCAGGCCATAGAGAGTTGTGCCCAGGGCTCACCCCCCTGCCTGCCTGTCCCAGACCCTTCCCTGCTTGTGCTGGAAAGCCACCCTCCCGTGGCCCGGACAATCACTCCACCAGCACAGTTCTGCAAAGCACCGCAGCAAGTCAGGATGCCTGTACACCCTCCGACACCCCACCATTGCAGGGCCACCCCCATCTTCTGCCACACCAACAGGCCAGGGCTCTGTTTCACAAGAGAAATTCTGCTCTCCCATCAGCACAAACACCCGGGCAATGAACTGTTAAAACTTACAGGGGAAGTTCTCAGCCTGGATGAGGACCCCAGGCCCGCACTGGCACAAGCATTTTTGCAAGGGGTAAGAGCTCTGCAGCACAAGGCTGGGGACACGGGGACAAGCTCCAGGCACTCACTGCTCTCTGTCACTGCCCCCTTTGGAGGGAAGGTCACCTCCCCAGAGGCAGAGGAAGCTGGCATGGAGGCTGCCCACCGGGCAGACATTGCTGTTCATTCCTACCATGGCCCAAGATGGGTGTAACACTGCCCACCTCCAGCTGCTCTGGGCTGGAAAGGGCAGAGAGAAGCAGCAGTGACGGGTGCCTGGGTTAAGGGCTGGCCCATGCTGGCACCGCGCCTGGCAGCTTGTGCTCCTTAGTCACTGGTTTGCCCCCGCGCCCAGGGCCACCCCACCCTCTGTGCCAGGCCGATGTCACAGGACCACGAGGAAGCAGTTCCCCTCCTGGGGAAAACTCTCGCTTCCTCCCCAGGGAAATGGGGAGCGGTACCTCAGGAGAACACAGGGCACCCCTGCCACCCCGAAAGGCTGCGGTCACTCGGGAACGTCATAGAGCAGATTAACCCACTGGTCACTCCCCGGACAGGGTGAGCACGGGGCCTGTGCTGAACCAGCAGTAGGCGATGCAGCACCCACCGCTGAGGGGAGGCAGATTAGCAACAAGCACAAGACAGGCAGGAGCCAGGCAGACTCACTGGCCTGCTGCTGGGAGTTTCCAGTACAAGAAACGGCTCCAAGAAACAATTTCCCCCCTCAAACAGCCTCCTCGGATGGTAAGAAGCAAAGAGAAGGTTGTGGCCACCTTGGGGAACTCGAGGACTTTGGTCAAGAGCCTGTAAATCCAGCCCCTTTCCAACAGCCTCACGCCAAGATGCATTCCTGCTCTCCGTGCCAGAGGACAGCTTCCTCCGCCGCCAAGCCCTGTGTCACAGCAGGAGCCGCCTGAATCACCCAACAGGTTTGAGCTTTGTCATCACATCCAGGCAACACCTGCTGCTTCCATGGACCCACAGCAGCCCCACGGTGCCGCTCCTCGCTGTCGGCGAGGCAGGACGGATGGAAGCCACCACGCTGTAGAGACTGGGGCTTGCGGAGCCAGAAGAGCTCTGCACTTCCCTGGAGACAGCACCACCACAGTCTTGGGAAGGGGCTCTATCCTTGCCAGCAGCAAATGAGAGACATTTATGAGGGGTTGTTGGGAAGAGAAACCAAGAGACTTCACCAGCACCCTCCCCTAAGGTCACAGACACTGGTGAGCTATTTTGAGAAGCCAACAGCCTTCCAGGCACAGTCCAAGCCATGCTATTATTTTCTGGGTGTCCTAAAGCCACCCCCAGCGCAGATACAATGGACCAAGGTCTTATCTCCATGCCAGAGGCTGGAGGAGGGAAGAGACGGGAGGCAACCCAGGGACAGAGACATCGGCTGCACAGTCTGGGCTTTGCCATCCCAAATCCCAGCCCATCTTCAGGGAAGGAATGGCCTCAAGGGCTCCTCAGCCACAGAGATCAGGGCCTGACCTCCAGGTCGGAAGGGAGGAGGCTCACCCCTCTGCTCACTAAGCGAGCGCTTTCATCCTCCCACCCCTTCCAGGAAGGCTCCGCGCAAGATTCCAGCAAATGCTGCACATGGCAAAGGACAGTCGTTTGCAGGCAACAGGGTCCCAGCCAAGCACAGTCAAGTGGAAGGAGAGCAGCTTCTTAAAAACTGCCCTTTTTTTTCCTCCTTTAAAGTGCACAACACTTCCCCTACTCAGGCCCTTCCCAGTACAGGGCTTTGAGGGACACTGCTCCTTCTCTGTCGGGAGCCATGGTGGGCTCTGCTGACCCATGCCGCACAGGAGCGTGTGCTGTGGGCACTGGAGTCTGTGAGCCAGGACATGTGGCGGGACCAGGGGCAGCTGCAGTTAGACCCCACCATTGTGCCCTGCGTGCCCAGCCCCACCCCGCAAAACACCCTGTTACCCCCCATCATCATTGGTCCATATACAGGCCTGGGCACTGGACCCTCACCGGGGAGGGAGGCATCTCCAGGAGGTACTCCCCTCTCTAACAGTCAGAGGAAGCTTTGTTGTCCAAGCTTCCCCCACTGCAAGCCCAGGGGCATAACGGGGGTGCCTCATTTCCCTTCCGCAGGGTGAGCGAGCCCGCCTGTGCCTTACAGACATCAGAAGCCCCCATAACAGAGAAACACCCAAACTTCTGCGCATTTACCCCAAGCAGAGTCTCTTCTCGGCAAGGCCGGGAGAAGAAGGGGAGCGCCCAGGCTGCAGAAGGCCCCGCGGAGGTCACCGACCGCCGGCACAAAGGGCGATGGGCAGCGGGGGCGCGAGCTATGACAGCGGAGTCGGGGGGAGCCGAGCCCAGCGCCGCGGGACGCGTCCGCGTCCTGCCGCCCCCCGGCGTTTCGGTGCCGGACACCCCCCCCACCCCCGGCACGCCGGACCCGCCAGAACAAAGGCGGG
>JAOXNH010000039.1:69997034-70008633 GCA_028566575.1 Bartramia longicauda | reverse complement strand
GCAGGTGCTGGGGGTTTGGGGAGGGGGCTGCTCTTGGCCCATCCTGCTCCCTGGGAGGGGGGGCTGGAGGCTTCACAAGCTGAGAACCGGGCAGGGGAGGGAGCAGCCGCTGCTGAAAGCACCTTGGCCTTTGACGGGGCACCCCATGGCCCCGCCGGGGTGGGACAGTGACACCCCAGCTGGTCCCACCAACGCGGGAGGCAGCCCCGGCCCCACATCCCCCCTGTGGGGACAGGGACGAGGCCAGGGCCAGGCCCTGGGCAGGGAACGGGAAGTTTCTTCCTCTCTCTGGGTAAGATATATAATTTCTGCTTTTTTTTTTTTTTAATATTTATATTTTTATATATATAGATATTTATATATACACACACCTGATAACTCAGAAAGAGAAAAAAAATAGAATCCGTAACAATAATAATAAAAAAAAGTATTCTGGTTTAAAAACAATCCGTTCCTACCACGCTAGGCGAGCGATTGATTGCACAAGGCCCACGAGTGGCTGGCCCAGCCGAGATGGTGCCGGGGCACCAGGCTGCAGCCCCCCGAGCCCCCCACGCTGGCCCCGGGGGGGCTACCGGCAGCAGTCCTGGGCGGGCAGCGGCGCAGCAGCCCCGCTCGGGCGTGTGTCAGCCCCCCACGTCCCGGGGTGGAGAAAGAGGAAAGCGGTGGGGGCCGCTGGCCCGCGCCCCCCCGGCCCGGCTCTCCCTGGAGTCCACAGAGCAAAAGGTCCCGCGGGTGCTGGCCGGGGGGGTGAGGGGGCGAGCGGCCGTGCCCCTCATACGGAGATCTCGTAGGTGGTGCCCCCCACGCCCGAGACCTTCTTGACTCCTCCACGGGTGGGGCTGCTGAGGGGCACCTGCCCCGGGCCCGGGGGGGCTGAGCCCAGGCTCTTGGGCTGCCCGTTGGACTTGCTGTAGGCTGTTCTCATCTGCACCTCGTCCCTGGGGGGAAGAAAGGACACGGGGTGTGAGAGGAGGGGTGCATCAGGGTGAGGGGAAGCACAGGACCCCCAGGAGGCCTGCGAAGGGCTGGGGGGGCATCAGCTCTCTTCTGGGAAGAGGAGAATTTCCCTTGCCCTCCTCCAGGCTACGAGTTTTGCTGCTGCTGCTGGGGGCTGGTGCCATAGACAGAGGAGGTGGCAGGATCCCTGCAGGGTGTCCCAGTGAGGTGCCCCCCCTCTGTGGGGCTATGGATCACCCTGTGCCCCCCGCTCCATGGTGCTGTGGCCCCCGTGCCCAGTGTTGCCATCGCCAGTACTTACTTTGGTGCCAGTAATGGCTGCAAGGCCACCTCCTCGGTCTCGGGGCCGCTGGGCTGAGGGGCTGTTTTTTGGCTGCTGTAGGAGAGGGATTTGCCCAGGTGGGGGGCAGCTGGCTGGTCGGGGGAGCCCAGGGAGCGCACCCGCAGCGCGGCGGGGGGCTCGGGCTTGCCGAAGCGTGGGGGGGCCGGGCGGGTGAGCGGGTTCTTGCCCAGGGGCGAGCGCTTCGAATCGTCCGAGGAGGAGCTGGTGCGGGGGGCGTTGCTGGAGCCCGGCGTCGACTGGATGCCCGAGTCCGCCATCCCCCCATCCTCCTCCCTGCCCGGGGCCGGCGGCGGCTGCTGCAGCAGCTTCTCCCGCTCCTGGATGGAGGCCACGATGTGTCGGGAGAGATTGTCGTAGCGCACGGGCGAGGGCTCGCGGGGCGGCGCGTGCTTGGGGGAGATGGCGGCGGCGAAGCGGCCGTGCAGGTCGGTCTCTCTCTGCTGGGCGATGCGGGCCGAGAGGAAGGGCGAGGTGTAGCCCACCGGGGGGTCAGGCTCCGGGCCTGCCTGCACCGACTCGAAGTCGGGGCTGTCGGAGGGGGTCAGCAGGCTGTCGTATGACAGGCTGCCATTGCGCGTCTGGTTCACCAGGCTCTTGTAGGAGGTGGAGGTGGTGCCCTCCGAGCGGATGGACTGCAGGTGGCCCATCTCGAAGCCCGTGCCCTGGGCCGACTTGAGGCTGGAGGAGCGGGAGCCGCTGGAGAGCGGGTCGAAGTGAAAGCTCTTGCCGAAGGTGGGCGAGCGGAAGCTCTCGGGTTCCAGGCTGGGCTCCGAGCGGTAGCTGGGCTTGTGGCCGCTCTCACAGATGGAGTTGGGCTCCTTCAGGCTGTTCACTCGGCTCAGCTGGGGGGCAGAGACACCGCCGTCACCCACAGGAAGATGGGGACCCTGCAAAGCTCCTGAAGCACCGCCCCCCCTCAGGATGCCAGGAATGTGGCAGCAGCCCCTGGAGGCTGGGTTCCCCCCTCGCCCGGCCTCGGGAAGGGGAGGCACGGCCTTACCTTGGCGCTGGTGGAGTGGGGCAGGGCTGCCGAGCTGCTGCTGCTGCTGTAGCCGGGCCGGTACTTGTACATGGTGGGGGTTGGGGGGCTGTCCTTGCCTAGCAAGCTGCTGTCTGCAGGGGGGGGGGGACAGAGAGAAAGATGCTCAGAGCTGTGGGGGCTCCCCAGGACGGCATAGGGGAAGGGACACCATGCAGAGCCCTGCCTTCCCTCCCCGAGAACCGGCACCGAGCCTGGGGCAGACAGACCGGGGGGGTGGAGGGGAGGAGAGGGATGGGCTGGAAGAGAGGCCACTGGGGGCAGATGAAATGGAGCAGGATGGAAACGTGTCCCCGTGGACATGTGATGTGTCTGGGGCTGGCACTTCCATGCCCCCACAGCGGCCCCGGCTGGGTGACAGCCCAGGGTCAGTGGGGTGTGCACTGCATGGAGGTGTCAGTGGGTGCCAGGGCACCCCAGGGACCCACCAGCCAGTCACCCCACGTGCCACAGCCCTTCTCCAGGCAGTGGGGCTGGCCCTGGCTGGGGGACAGGGAGAGCTGCAGAGGCCTCTGGCCAGCTGCAGGAAGCAGCTGCTTCTAAGCTCTGCCCTTCACATCCCACCTCTCTCGCCAAGCTCACGCCGGCAGCTCCCAGCGCTGCTTCGCCGGCGCCCAGGGAAGGGGGAAAGCACGTGACGCAGGCTGCCACCAACGTGCTCTGCCGCCAAGCCAGGCCCACCACTCCTTCGCCTCCTTCCTCCGGGGGATGCTCCTGCGCCTGCCTGCAGCATGGCCGCCTGCAGCCTCCTGCTCCTCTCCGAGGGAGCAGAGCTGACTGTGAACATCCCGCTGGCTTCTCCAGGCGCAAGGGGCCACGTAAACCAGCCCGGAGATGCAGGCACGTCCTGCCCCACAAGGCACTGGTGCTGATGTGCTTGGGGTCTGCCCTGCAGCCTGTTCCGCCTGCCCTGGCTCCTGCTCTGCCTGGGGCAGCCCTGGGCTGCCCAGAACCCTGCATCCCTCCTTACCCTCGTTGGTGGCCAGGGTTAAGTGTGTCCTCAGGCCCGTGTAGCGGCTGAGGTCTGGCTTAGGTGGGGGTGGCGGCTCGGCGTCAGCAGACTGGCTCTCCGTCACCTCCAGGCTTCCTTTGGACTGCAGAGACAAAGCGCAGAGGGGGGGTCAGAGGGGCACCAAGGCTCAGCCCTCCCCTGGGCAGGCGGGGAGCAGGCAGTGGCGTTTGGGAGGCTCCTGCTGCCTCCCGGGCCGTCCTGGGCACTTGAAGGTGGCACGAGCTGCAGGTGCTGGGAAGTGCTGGGGAAAAGGGACCTTCACGGGACACTGCAAGGGGCAAGGACGGGACGGGGAAGAGTGATGGAGAGTGCAGAGCCTCATGTGGCTGCTGCCGCATGGGAAGGACATTGTTTCTGTCCCGTAGGGACACAGAGCGAGACAACACGGACGGGGGTAGGGAATGTGACCAGGCTCACTCGGTTCTTTACTCACGGATGCAGGCCTGCACCCCTGGGCTCCACGCAGGGCCCCAATGCAGGGACCGCTAATCCCCACCTTCCTCACCTTTGTCCTCTTCAGCTCTGTCTGGATACCGTTGTCCATGATCTTGACAGTGATCTGACCATCTGACACCTCGGGCCGCAAGAAGGGAGGTCTCACCAACACTGTCTGCTCGGCCCTGGGGCGCCCAAGGTACCTGGGGAGAGGGGCAGGGGGAAGCTCAGGGCCCAGAGCTCGCGATGAGGGGGGGGTGTCCCCGGGATGGGGGGTGTCCCAGGCGTTGCAGGGGCAGGGGGGCACCACCATGCTGTGCTGGGCTCACCTGGGGGCTGGGGAGCTGCAGAGGACCCGGCTGACATTCTTACAGCAACCGTTGGTGAAGGGGTTGACACCACCGCGGAACTTGCCTGTCACCTGCAGGACGAGGAGAATGGCAGGGTACCGGCGCGGGCAGGGACCCCGGGGGTCCCCATCCAGCCAGCAGGATCCAGCTGCCCAGGGTTTGTCCAGCTCATTACAGTCTCCAGGGACAGAGATATTCTCCCTTCTCCAGGATGCTGTTCCAGTTCAGCCAGCCTCCAGGGGAAAAAGTCTTTCCCTAATGTCTCACTGGAAGCTGCCCCCTTTCCAGTTGTGCCCATCCGCTCTTGCCCCCCTGGGAAGAGGCTGCCCAGCTGCATCCCCCTGCAGTCCCCCCCAACAGCCCCAGCAAAGAACTCCCATCTCCAGGCCACGCAGACGAGGTGCTCTTAGCCGCCCCTCACAAACATCTTGTGCTCCAGCCCCCAACCAGCTTCAGTGGCCCTCCCTTGCCTCAATGCAGCCTCTCCATGTTTGTCTTGTCTCAGGGAACCCCAAAATGTACCCAGACATGGCCTGAGAGGGGCTACCAGCCCTGCACCAGCCCCCAGACATACCTGTTCGTTGGTAGTGCGGCCCCTCGCCACGAGCACCACGTGGAACCCCGTAAGGCCAGCGACGGGAATGAAGAACAAGCCAGCCACGCACATCACCACCATGCTATCCACAGACAGCTAAGGAAGAGCCACAGCCCTGCCACACAGCACACCATCCCCAGCCCTGCCACCGTGTCCCCCCACCTCGTCCCCACTCCCACAGCTGCACAGAGGATACGTGACAGCCATGCGGACGCCGGAGAGCTCCTCCACCTGGTAGAGGACGTAGAGCAGGCCAAAGCCAAACACCCCCATGATGTGCGTGGTGAGGGACAGCAAGAAGAGGAAGAAGTAACGGTAATTGCGCCGCCCGATGCAGTTGTTGACCCAGGGACAGTGATGGTCAAACTCCTGTGAGTGGGGAGAAGGGACGGTGAGGGGCTTGGCGGCCAGGGCTTCCTGTCCACGCTACGCATCAAACCCTGCGTGGAAAGGGAGAGGCATCGAGACGCGGCGGCTCCTCACCTCCACACAGTTGTCGCAGACGCTGCAGTGGGAGCAGCGTGGTGGCCGGTAGAAGCGGCAGGTCGCACACCACTTCATGCGCACCTGAATGCCCTTGATTTCCACTGTCTTGTAGAGTGGGGCTCGGAAGTCGTCCTCCTTGTCCTCGTCCTCTTCAGCTGACAGGGAAACCCCAGCAGAGCGTCAGGCCCAGCCACCCTCCGGCCCTCCCAAAGCTGGTGACACCCAGCATCGCCCTCCTCTGACACTGGGCCCATCCCACCCGGCACAGGGACCAGCTGGGGACACCCAAAGACAGGTAGAGGAGCCGGAGGGGCTCTCCCAGGCCCTGCCCGGAACCCCAAGACCCGCCTGAGCTCTGGGAACCCGATGTGGGGTGCCAGGATTCACCCCGCTTCTGACAGCTGGCCCTGCAGGCTGCTGCTGAACCCGCATGTGTCACCACCCAGGCAGGGCACGGAGGGCTCTCCCCAGGCCTTTTGAGATCCATTAATCCTCTTCGCCTCGCAGGAAGTGGGGAAGGAGGTGGCTCTACCCAAGACACTTCCCAGGCAGAGCCAGACTCACCTCGCGGGAATATGCCGGGGTCCATGAAAGTGGCCATGCTGAAGTTGGCCAGCACGAAGAGAAAGACAACGGCATTGTAGATGGGAATGACTGGGGAGACGTAGAGGCTGAGCCCTGGGCACCTGCAGGCACAAGAGCAGTGAGACACCCGGGCCCTGTCCCAGTGGTCCCTCCCCTGGGGCCCTCAGAGCGAGCAAGGGATGAGCGGCCGCCAACCGCCCCCTCCCAGCCCCCCCCCGCTCCGTGAGCCATTCCTGCCGTGCTTGATGGTGGCCCAGTGGGAAGTCCACGTTCCTGCTGTGTTTCCAGGCAGCTGGGGAGGTTCCCACCACCAGCTCTTCCTTTGCCTCTCCCCAGCGCCCTCCGGAGCTGCACCCAGGGCACAGACCTCAGCTGCGTCCAGCCCCCCGCCCCCGCAGCCCAGCCTAACCCCATCCCGGGGGGTGCCATGGGAGCACTCCCCTAAATCACCATGGAACAAAACCACCCCGACCCCATGCACCCGCAGCCCCACGGGCAGCAGCAATGGGGTGACCCAAGTCAATTGCACGGGGGACAGAGGGGATACCCGGGAGGGATCTGGCCACAAGGCACCCAAGTGTCACCCTCCATGTGTCACACCCTGGGCACGGGGGACGGTGGGGACCCTGCGAGGGGATGCAAAACCAGCAGCAGGCCCAGTGCCTCCAGGGCTGCTCCTGCTCCTCACACCCCAGAATTGGAGCCTGGAGACAACTCCGGTGGCACAGGGATCCTGTCACTGCACCAGCCGGCCCCCAGCCCCTCCATGGGGCTGGAGGGAGCACAGCGAGGGAATCACCGCCGTCCCCCTGCCCCGGGCAGGCATGGGCTCAGGACAGTGGGCTTCCCCCTCGGAGGCGCCAGCGTAATACCCTAATCTGCTTTGCTGCTGGGAGTTTAATCCCACAGATCTAGGGCAGCATCTGTCCCTCTCTTCCCCCCACAGCCAGCGCTGCGGGTGGATTGAGGCAGCGCAGCGTGGGGCTCGCGGGCAGGGTGACATATGGTGTCAGCGCCATAATCCCCCGCGGCCCCCAAGCAGGTAGAGGTGAAGGGGCAGGTGCTGGCCCCATCCCCTCCTCCCGCTGTGACTGAGCCGGGGGACAGGGCCATCACCGCAGGGGGGACGGGTCCATCACCAGCGAGGCAGCCCCAGGGAATGAATCCCCAGCCCAGGGCTCTGCCCCCAGTTCAGCCCAGTCCAGGGCTGGCAGGGGGCACCCACCAGTGCGGGGCAGGGTGTGAGGGGACGGGGAGGGTGCCAGGCGGGGGGCTGCCTGCAGGCAGGTGTCGGGTAGGAGATAAGATGGGTTGGGGCTGGCGGAGCGGGCAGACCTGCCCTGGCAGCAGAGGAGGGAGAGGCGGGCAGGGCGCACCCAGCACCAGGCACAGCTCCATGCCCTGGCCCTGGCTCCGTGCCCTGGCCCTGCCTGCCCCTGGGGAGGGTGGGGAGCAGCAGCAGGACCTGTCCTCTGATGGCCCGGGACAAGGGGGTCCTAGTCCAGGCACAGCGAGGAGGGCAAGAGGAGAGGAGAGCAGGAGGGCAACGCCCTCGATTTTAGGAGACCCCAGCTCTGCTCTGCCAACCAGCATATTCCTCCTCCTCACCCGACACAGGCTGGGCACCTCCACCCTTGGCAGCATCTGCCGGCCCCACACACCAGACCAGGGCTGCACCTGCAAACTGTCTTCTCCAAAACATCTTCCACACATCCCCCTGGTTCCTCCACACCGCTTAGGAGCCCCCTGAGCCCTCCTGGGCACCTTGGGCGATGCCTTCCCCTCCATGGGGGACCCAGAGCTCTCCTGCGGGGTGGGAGCGGCGCCTTCACAACCCGCATGGCACCAGCCCTGCCGGCTCTGCCTCCCAGCCCGGCCGGCCCTGCCGTCGACTTTGGAAGCCATCTCCTTTGGAAGCCAGCCAGGCAGATTCTCTGCAGAGTGGCTGGGACGGGCTGGCGAGGAGGAGCCCTGAGTCTGTGCCCTGAAACCCTTGGTGAGGCACGGGATGTACGTGACATTGCGAGGGCAAGACCTGAGCAAGGGAAGAACACACCAGCTGCCTCAAGCCCAGCTAGCCCAGTATGACCGGCACCGCTGGGAGCTGCCGCAGGACTGGAAGCCGTGCCAGAATCGAGGGGGTCACACCTCACCCAGCCTCCCGTCCCCCCTGCCGGGCTGTCCCCAGGGACAGGGCTCGTCCCTCCCGCCTCCAGAGCCACGCTGCTGCCGGGGCTGCCCCCAGTCACCCCCAAACAGCACCGGCAAGAAACGTTTGAGTGGTTTGCAGGAAAGGAAGGGGAGAAAGTCTCCCAGTCTCACAGAGGGGAAACTGGTATTTGCAGTGGGGCGGGCTGGCAGGGCAGGGAGCCACAGCTCGCAGGCACTGGCCCAGCAGCTGTGGAGAGCTGGGCAAGGGGCAAACGCCCGCTCCCCACAGCTCCCACAGCACCAGGGGCCTTGCCAGCAGTGGGGTTTCAGGGAGATAGTTGGCTTCGTCAGCCCCCATCTCTTCATCACCGCTGTTGTCCCAGTTTTTGAGGGACCTGGCAGGGCTGCTCTCTGCCCCTGGGGGGGGGGGGGCAGCCTCTTTGGAGGGGTATTTCTCTCCCCTCCTGCCCTCGGCACCACACACAGACAGTGCCAAGGGGAAGGTGGCCACTCATAACATCACTTCACCCCAAGGAAGGGCAGAGCTGAGCACCCCAACTGGAGTGGAGCCCCCTCGGCTCTGCTATCTGCCGAGCTGCAGAGAGGGGCAGGGGGCTCAGAGGAGCCCTAAAGATAGCAAAAGCCTCTCCTGAAACCCTGAGCAAGGAGGTCCTCTCTCTAGGAAGGGAAATCCCTGCCCAAATCTGTGTTCAAAAGGGCCGGGGGTAGCCAGGGAGACGCAGTGCCCGCCAGCCGTCCCTGCAGAGGAGAGATGCCAGCAGCAATAAGACAAACGCGCAGCCCAGACCCTGGAGACAGAGCCCGGCCAGGGAACGGCCAAGCTGCCCTGGCAAAGGGGAAAAGCTCCGGGGCAGGCAGAGAGGGCAGGACTGGCCTTCCCAGGGGAAGGAAATGCCTCTCATTGCTTCCTCGCTCTCTGGGCACTGAGCCCTCCCCGGGAGGGAGACGCTCAGCTCCTGGGGGACACCAGCAGGTCCCCAGGGTGAGAGAGACCGACCCTTTAGCTGAGGGAGCACCAGCAGCCTCCAGACACCTTGGCACTGGGGAGGACACTGCCACAAGCTTCCAACAGCAACCAGTGATGCCCATGGGCCAAATGGGACCTGTCTGGAGACACCGATACCCCCGTCAGCCCTGCTCTGCTGTGGGGGCTCAGAGGGCTCGCTGCAGTGCGTCCTCCAAACCCAGCCTCCACTCTGGGGGGCTGAGAACCCTACAGCGGGGGACCCTGATAACTCCAAGAGCCAGCCAGACTCCGCAGGTGGATGGAAGGCTGAACTTCAGCTTTCAGAACAGAGAACTCACTGGAGACACTGGTGTGGTGCTCCAGGGACAGCCTACAACCCCCCTCCTCACCAGCTGCTCTGCACCGAGAGACCTGCCCACCCAGAACCGCCAGCCAGGTACACAAAGCGGCCCGGGCTGGGGGGCCAGGGCAAGGAGAACATCCTCCCCAGGGACCACGAGGAGTCGCAGCTCATGAGGGTGGCCCCAGGCTGAGCACTGACAGGGTGCAAGGACAACGCCGGGGGTCTCCTCCCAGCTCTCTCGGCACCTAGGAACCCCCCACACACCGTGGAGGGGAACAGGAATCCCCACCATACACAGATCATACACTACTCGAACCAAACTGCGCGGCTGGCACCCGTGCTCATGGCCCCAGACACAGGGGAGTCACCTTCCCCAGATCAGCCCCCCTGGACACAGTCCTCTGCAGCAGAGGAAACAAAGGTGGCTGCTAGTCCCCCAGGGGAAACCTCCTTATCAGAAGCACCGACGTGTTCCTGCCTCTTGCTCTCCCCAACACAGGGCATGGGGCTGCAGACCCTGCCCCGACACCTGGGGAGAAGGAGGAGGACGAGAAGGAGGAAAGGGTGGAGAGAGGCTGCTTGCCATCGTGGCCACGCAGGTCCCAGGGAACTCGCTGCATTCCCTCTCCAGATGGGGATGCAAAGCACGCCCATCACCAGGAGAGCTGTTGGGACTTGTCTCTGGCAGCACATAAGAGAAACCGGGGAACCTGGGGCAAACTGAGTCACATCTGGATCCGAGACGGGCTGTTTGCCACCAGTCACACCAGGAGAAGCCCGTCACTCCCCAACCTGGCTTCTCCTCCCCTCCGCAGCCACCCTGCATCACTCGTCCCCTGCCCTCTCCGGGGACGCCTCCCCGCCCTGCCTGCACCCCTGGACTCTGACCGGCCACGCAGCACTGGGGGGGCTGGGCTCACCCCGCCGAGGGCTGGACTGGCCACCTCTGCCGCTCTCTCCAAGGCCCTGCTCACGCCTCTGTCCCACAAGCCTGGGTCCTACCAGGAGAGTGTGTCCAACCCTGTACCAGAGGCACCGCCCGCCCCGGGGACTGCCACAGCCCACCGCGGCGTCCTCCTCCTCACAATCCTCCATCTTCTTCTCCACCAGTGCTGGAAGAAGCGAGGACGGGAGGAAAAGCTGGGGTCAGAGGTTTTACAGACAGATTCACCCAACTGCCAGCAGCACTTTATACTTTGCAGGGTTTTACACAGCCCCAAAAGCCCCGCTGAGCCGAGGCAAAGGGAAGGAAGAGGCTGAGTGAGGGCACACTGCCCAAAGAGCCCCTGCCAGGGGGGGGGCTCCCTCCTCCCGAGGGAAAGGGAGGCTGAGACCCACTGCACCAGGAGCAGGGACCAGCATAAACCAGGGGGGGGAGACACAGGAACTGACAAACTAACCCCAAGGGGGAATTTCGGTCCCTAAAGCAGCACCTGTTTGAGAACCCAGCAGGTCAGAGACCTCCGCTCCTGCCAGAGGGGGGACAGGAACAGCCCCTCTCCCAGCTGCCTGCTCCCGCCAGCACAATCAGCCTCAGCTCATTTCATCTGCCACGTGCTCTGCAGCATCTCCTAATTAAATTAATTAAATAGAGTTCTTGGCCCAGAGATACAAATCCTGGGCCAGTGTGGATGGACCAAAAGGCGTCTAGCGGATACGCTAGAAATAACACAACCGGAGCCTTTCAGGAGCACTGTGCCGAGCCCCAGCTGCTCTCTGCCTGGAGGAGACCCCGCGGGGGCTGTCCCAGGGCCCCCCCACCTCACAGCTTCCACTTCACTTCCCAAAGCACGAGCTTGGGGACCGATGGTGGGAGTGTAACGCTCCCCTGCAGCCAGCACGCAATTCCCTCCCCGTGTGAAAGTGCTCTGTGCTCCCCTGCTCTGCCGGAGAGTTAATTTGATGTTTTAAAGTAGGTTAAACAACATCCACTGACCTACAATTAAAGCGACCCTGCCCAGGTGTTCCTGCAGTGAACAAACCTGCTCCGTGGCCTCAGCGCTGCTCCCGGCACTGCCTGGCACCCGGCGGCTGCTATCGGCTGCTGCGACGGCTCTGGCTGGGAGCTGCTGGCTGGGACACAGCAGCAAGGACAGGGCTCGGGGTGGGGGGCTATCCCCGCCCCCCCCTCAAAGTGCAGCCCCCCAGGTCATGGTGTGTCAGGCACAGCTCCTCGGGGGACTCCCTCCTCTTCTCCTTCATCCCCCTGAAGGGGTAGCACAGTCATAGAACCATGGAATGGTTTGGGTGGGAAGGGACCTTAAAGCCCACCCAGTGCCACCCCCTGCCCTGGGCAGGGACACCTCCCACCA
>JAOXNH010000039.1:69887835-69906806 GCA_028566575.1 Bartramia longicauda | reverse complement strand
GTCCAGGGAGCCGCTTTCCAGCGCCGCGGGCTCCCCGGGGGGGCGGGCGGGGGTGCCCGTGTTTTTCCCTGGAAGCCTGGCGGCACCGCGTCCCGGGAGAGGAGGCACCCTCAGAGCCAGCCTGCCCGCATTTCGGCCCGGGGGCGGTGGGGGGGGGTGTCGGGTGTTCCCTGTTTCAGTTCTCTCCTGCTGTTTCCAGGGAGGCGCCCCCCTTCCCCCGCTGCAGCCACCGGGCCGGTGCCGGTGTGCGGTGGCCGGGGGGGCGCAGGACCGGCGGGCAGACGGCGGGCACTAATTGGCGCTGCTCGGAGCCTTCCAGAGAAACTCCGGGAGCCGAGTGAGGCACCCAGACATCCCGGGAGCCAGCTGCAGCTCGGCAGGCACGTAATTAGCGATAAGACCCCAGCCTGGCTGCAGAGCAATTCCCGGCATCGATTAGCGGCCAGGTTTTTTCCACAGGCTCCCCTCGCCTCCCCCCCCCCGGCATTTCGGGCTACCTTGGCAGCAAATAAACGAGCCAATTACCCCGACCGGGGCTTGTTCGCCACGGCCCCGGGGAGCTCGGCTGGCAGCTCCCTGGCCAAAGCCCCTGTGGTCACAGCCACGGGGACACGGCGGTGGCCGCCCCCTCCCCGCTAGTCCCCGGGGCTAGGACGCTCGCCTTCGGGCTGGGACGGAGCCCCCCCGACAGAGCCTGGCCCCATCGAAACTGCCTTTGTGGGACAAAACCGCAGGCTTTTCGGACCATTGCTCCCAGTTTGCTTCCAGCCCCCCTTTTCAATTTTTCTCCCCCCTCCCCTTTCTGGGGGAGGTGTTGGGAGCGAGGCACCTCCCTCTCCCGCGGCGGGCTCGCCGAGGCTCGGTCCCACTTGCCCGCAGCCCCCAGCCGAGCTCACCCCCATCCCCAGGAGCCCGGGGTGGCTCCGAGGAGCCTGGCTCCATAAATCTGCCTCGTATTCAGGGCTCTGTCTCTTCCAGGGCAGGCAGCACCTGATAGCCCCCTTCATTTAACCCGTTTGCATCCAAGCTTTGGAGAGGAGGAGGAAAGGAGAGGGATGGTTACAGTGGCCAAAGCTGCCGGTCACAAACAGGAGCTCCCCTGGCTTCCTGGGCACGTTGGCAAGCAGCTCAGCTCTCGGTTTGCCACCTGGAATGGCGGCAGGACACATCCCACATTCCCTGCAGCAGCCCCCTGGCCCCCGGCACCAGCTCCTGCTGAGGGGGCCGATCGGCTGCGGTGACACCCGCATCCTCCGAAAAAAATAAGGTGCATCCACCTCCACGGCCAGCACCCGGGGATGCAATGGGGCTGCAGGTGACACCGGTGGCCACACGTCTTCCTGTGCCGGGGAGACCGGAGCAGGGCTTGGGCACATCATGAGCTCTCTCCTGGGCCCCACACCGAGCGAGCCCGGGGGTTTGGCCAGCGCGGGGACCGATGGTGGCTGGGGAGGGCTGGGGCTGCAGCCAGGGAGAAGGGGTTTCATCCCCGGCTTCTGTTGAGGCCCTGTTTGGTGCGAGTGGCACCCATGAAACCATGGCCCCGAGTCTGCTGCGGTGGGGCAGGAAGTTCAGGGGAAGGGCAAGGAGTGAGAGCTGGGGACACAGCTGTGCCAAAGAGCCAGCCAAGTGCCACCAAAGGGCACCGCACCCCACACCGGGCCGCGGTGTCCGTCTCCCAGTAAAATTGCAGTCAGTAGCTCGGGTGGGTTTAGCCTCTTTCCTCCTCTCTAAAGGCCGGAGAAATCTGGATTGAAGAAGGAGACGTTACAGAAGCTGGCTGCTCCGAGAGAAGTAAAACCCAACCTGAGTATCTGCTACCCCTGAGAAGCGGGACTCGCCGGGGGAGCTGGCACTTGGGCCAAGAGGAGACGAGGGGCCTGGGAGAGGTTTCCTTTGGTTACGAGAAGTCCTTCCGTTGCTGAAAGCACCTTCCAGCAGGCTCTGGCTGGTCCTCCTGAGGAGCACAGGAATCAGCAGCTGGAGCTGAGATGTGTCCGTGCCTTGCGGGTCCGGACAGGGTCTGCTCCACGTTCCCGGGGCAGGAAGGACCCGAGTGATGCCGCAGGAAACCGGGATGAGGCAACGGATGAATCTGGAGCCTCATGGTCTGGTCCCCAGTGGTGGGAGTGCCCAAACCACACCTCGGCTGGGGAGGTTTTTATTCTCTACCCGCGGTTCATTCACTGCGATTGGTAAATTGATGAGGTGTCTGGATTCCTGCCTGACCCCGTAGTTTCCAGGAACATCTTCTCCCTCTCCTTTTTGGCCACGTATTTTTTGTGCAGAATGCTCATGTTATACCCATATTAAATAAAGTTCTCCTCTGAGAAATCTCTTCACGCCGTGACGTTTCCACTCACTCCTGTGTCAGCCGCGCTGCCCCAGGCCCCACAGGGCTCCAGTTCCTCTCCCCTCACCTGGAGCACCACACACAGAGAGACGGATAACGAAGCACAAATCCCTTCAGAGGTCCGGGTCCCCCCAGGGACCAGCATGGCTCTTGCCCTGGGTGAGAGTGATGCTGCTTCTCCTCCCAGCTCCAGAGCCCCGTCTCTGCTGAGGTGACACCAGGGACCACACGCTGTCCCCATAGGCTGGTCCCAAGGGATGCCCAGGCTCCTCAGAGTCCTGCGGGCAGTGGGGATGAAGGAGAGGGGACAGTGCCAGCTCCCAGCCTTGGGCACTGGCACGATGCTGAAGGGGGGCTGCAGAGGGGACCAAACCTCCCAGGATCCTTCACAGTCTCCACCAACTCCCTCTTCCAGCCACTTCCACACCCTCCATGGTGGCTCCGCAGCCGTTGTCCATCACCCATCCCACGCTGGAAACACTCAGCAGCCCTGTGGTCTAGGCAGGGTCCCTCCTGGGAGCTTCCTGCTGGTGGAGCCAGTGGTTTGAAGGATTCAGCAGGGCTGAAACAAAACCCCTCCATCCCCAGCCTGATGCTGAGTGATGGACCCCATTCCTCCTGCCCCAAACCCTGACCCTCCGCAGCCGGGCTCCGGACGGGACCTGACCTCCAGCTCCATCCTCCAGAACTTGCTGCGTCCGTGGCGCTGCCTAATGAGGTAATTTGAGGATTACCATGAGGGACAGGAGCCATCTGGCAGGGAACAGCCTGAGCCTGAGAGCATCAGGAGAGCCCAGGGAAACGGGCAACACAAGAGCATCCCCAGAGAGTCCGCAGGGATTAAGGAAGCCCAGAGGTGCCACCCGGAAAGCACCTGAGAAAGCCGCTAGTGAGAGATCAGGAGAGTCCAAAGAAAGCTCAGAAAAACCCATCAAAAAAACCTGCATGGAGATGCCAAGAGAGCTCAAGTGATGCTGAGAGCACCCCAGAGAGCCCAGGGAAGCTCAGGTGAATCCAAGAGGCCCCAGAGAGCTGAAGGGGGTCCAAAGCACCCAGGAAAGCGCAGAGGAACCAGCAAATCCAAAAAAGATGAAGCGAGGGTGAATCAGCTGAGATCAGCTCTGTAGCACCTCGCCTGAGAGGAAGGAGTAGGGTGCAGCTGGGCTGGACACAGGGGAGAGGTGGGGACATTCTGGGGTCCCACCAGAGCCATGGGACCAGCTGGACCCCAATTGCTGCTGCCAGTGCCCCCAGATCTTACTGCAGTGATGAGGAGGTGGCAAGAGGCACCGTGAGCCCCACAGACATCCAGTGGGGCAACGAGGGAGCCCAAGATGAACAGAAAGGCTGGGGGGACCCAGGAGTCGAGGGGGCAATTGGGCAGCTGGGATGGAGCCCGTGGCCACTGTGGAGCTCTGCTCACACGCTCCAAGCTGCTCCGAGCCTCCACAAAGCTCATCCCAACCGCTGCCATCAGCTCTGTGGAGCTCTGAGCTCCAAAGACCCACCAAAAGCTCTAACTCCCCACAAGAGTCTTCCACCAAGACACCTGCAGACTCCTCTGAACTGCTCAAAACCCTCCCAGCCCATCGCAAAGCTCCACAAAACCACTCTGCCCAGCTGGAGACCTCCTCTGAAGGGAGGCCAGCAGGCCCAGATGGCTCTGAACAGGCCCACAGCCATGTTTCTGTGGTGGCTGTGGGCAGCCTGCGCCTGAGAGTGAGGGGGAAGGAGACCTTATGGCACTGGGGACAGTGCTGGGGACAGGGACCCCCCTCCTTGGGGTGGGCTCACAGCTCTGACCCTGTAGAGAAGGTAAATAGCTCTGTACCTGCAGGAGGGACCCCAGCCCCACACATCGTGTCACCGAGGTGGGACAGAGCTCCACCATTGTGCTCAAATTTGTGCCAGATGGCGCAGCCCAAGGGGGAACTGGAGAAAGAGGAAGGAAAAGGTTATTATGGCTCCCCTTGGGGACTTTCCCTTTTCATCGAGCACCTTCCTCACTGCTACTGTCACAGGGCTTGGTTGCCCAAACGGCTCCTGGAGTGCTGCTGAGGCTACCCCTCCAGGGGCTGGAAGGGACACAAGGGGAGTGCCAGCTGTCCCCAGGCAGCCCTGCAGGGGCCCAGGACCCCCCACAGCCACCCCAGCACATGGTGACCATCCCCAGGGAGCTGCTGCAGGAGCCGGGAGATGCCCAGGGAGCACAGGGCAGGGAGCACTCAAGGGGGATGCCAACACAGCCCAAAGGAAGTCACTTACCCACCACCCTCTCCAAGCCATGGCTCCCAAACATCCGCCTCCTGCCCCAGGAGGAGCATGTGCTGACGTCCCCTGGGAAAGCAGAACCATTTCTCCATTAGGAGGGAGCGGTGACAAGACATTGAGACCACGCTCGAACCGTCCAAGCGGATTTTTCTTATTGCAGGAGAAAAGATCCTGGCTCAGAGCAACAGTCAGTCACAAGAATTCTCAAAGGAAAGCTGCTTGGTTCGAAGCATTGAATGCACACAAAGCTGAGGGTGGGTTTTGAAAACATTCTCCCCTCAGGCTGATTAAAAAATTTGCTCTTTCCTAGAGGGGTTTCACAGCCTCCTTGTGTAAGACCCTGCGCGCAGTCCGAGGGAATATCGATGGTGCAGCATCATGCTTTCAAACATCTGCATTTTCACTTGCAGAAACTGCATCCCGGTCTGGAATCCGCCACCGAGAAGCACCATCCCACCACGGTGGGGGAAAGGAGGGAGACAAACACTCATGGAGTGTTTATTGCAACAGGGTTTTATTCAGTATTTTTGAAAAAAAAAAAAAAAAAAGAGATTAAAATTGTAAATGCACTGTGTGCTAAGAAAACACCAACTGACACACCATCTTGTCATAAACCACATTTCTGCGCCATTTCTCAGTTTTTGAAGTTGCAGGATGGGCCACAGGTGGATTTGGTCCCGGGCGGGGAATGCCACACAGCTGAGCTCGTGCGCTTGAAGTACCGAGGCTTGGTCTTGCCAAAAATATCCTCCAGCTTGGGGCTGGGAATCAGCCCAAAGATCTGGTCAACGTTGAGGGGGTGATAGTACTGGTGTACAACGGTCTGGTTCAGCTGAGACCCTGCAGGAACAGCCACAGCAGAGAAGCAGACTCGTTACCAGGCAGCTTTGGGTGCCCTTTCCCGCAGCGCCTGCAGGACAGTCATGCTGCTTCTGCGCCAGAAAACAGTTACCTCCACAGCGGGATTAAGTTTTCCCACTCACAGCAAAGCTTTGAGCCCCTCGCCCATCACTGGGCTGGCAGCAGCGTTTGCTTTTAGTTACTCAGCACCCCAGACGTACCCCAAACCCTCACACCTTGTTCTCTCGGGAGGATGGGCTGTTGTGGTGCTACCTCCAGCCTCTTCCCATCCTCGGATCCAGACACAGGGAAGACTCTGGTTTTAACTCCAGCAGCCCAGCACTCACAGGGCAGCAGCCCCAACCCCCTCCCCGCTCGGGGCCAGCGCTACCAAGGTTTTGCTCCTGGGCCACGCGTGGGGGACGCTGAGATTGCACTGAGTGAACCTGGAAATTTCCAGCTCCCCAGGGGAGAGATTAAAAGAAGGCAAAACAAACTTGGCACCTACCATCAGCCCAGGCAGGGACAGGCTTCCGAGGGTCATTCTCATCGTCTGTGGAGTCATCGCTGTTCAGGTCCATCCCGTAGTTATTTTCATTTACCTTCGGGGATCTGGACTCCTTCGTGCCCTTCGGGGGCACTAAGCAGGGTATGGAGATGGGTTTCTGGGAGCAGAGAGAGCATGGATCAGAGTGGGAAGCGGGATCAGGCACCGGCCAGACAAGCGGATCCTGCCCAGGTCCCAGCCCTGATGCTACAGCGAGCAGCTGTTACGGCCGCCCCCTCGCACCAAGGGCACCCAGGAGGTGAGCTCCTGATGGCACTCGCTGGGCACAGAACTGCACTGACAAGGGAAGGCGGCCAGAAACGAGAGCTGACACCTGACTTTGTACAGCAGATGCATCACTCACTCATTTTCACCCCTAGTCCAATAAAAACCAGGAGAGTCCAAAGGGTCACCTGTGTACGGGAAGCCCTTGGCCTGCCCCTTAACTGGGACATCTGTAACATTCCTACTTGACAGGTAAACTTGAGATTTTTGGTAAAACCCACAAGTGCTCAAATCCTTTTGGCTTTTTTTTTTTTTTTTTAACTGAACTGTGCCATGAAACCACGGTGTCCAACAACAAGCTGTAGCTGGGGGCTGTGCCCTGCAGCAGGACAGCAAAGGCAGAGCTGACACGGCCACTGCCCGCCCTGCAGCCTCCACGCTGCCAGGAGGAGCCGCCTAGGAATGAGCCAGGGCTCCCTTTCACACCAAAGCTGCAGATGAGGGCTCGGAGCCACCTCCTGGCTCTGCGGTGAGGAGCAGGGAGGAGGAGAAGACCTGACAGTTGTAGCCAGAGGTGCTGACCAGAGAACACACCAGGAAGGAGCCCTCGCTCTGCAGGGCTCTTCGCATCAAGGGAAGGCAGAAGCGTACACACATCTGTACAAACACATCCCTCACTGTGCTCAGTGACTTTATAACTACTTTTAACCCTTTCCCCCTCCTGTTTTTTGTAGAAAAGCCCTAGAAGCACACACCTCGTATGTCTAAGCGCTTGGCTTTCTCGCACACATGGCTCTGGCACTTGAACCCTTTCACACGTCTCATGGCAGAGCTGGTTTCTGTTCTCCGGAGCTCCGACACCAGCCTCAGCACGGAGGAGTCCAGCAGGAAGAGGAGCCGCTCAGCCCCAGGAGCAGAGCATTTATGGGCAGAGTCAGTGCTCAGGTCTGTCTGAGCAGCTTTTCCCCCACTCCTCTGGTTACCAGCTCTAAGCAGCTACAGTTCCAAGCAGCTCTGGAGCCCCCCTGGCGGGATCGGGGTGCTGCAGGCTCAGCCGCCGCCTCACAACGTGCTGCCATCCCGTGGCCATCCCCAGCCTCTCTTCCGAGAGAAACACTGCCTTTTCTGTCCAGTTCCCACCGCGCTGAGTTCTCAGACGAGCACCCAAGGCAACAGACATCCCCACCCTCTGCAGAGACGCCTGTTCAACCCCAGCAGCACACGCTCCAGGATGTAACTTCCTGCTCCATCACTGATGGATAATAAATCCGCAGGCTGGCTCCAAACCACAGGAGTCAATTAGACACCACAGACTGGTTTTATTTGAGGGTTCTGCTGGAAGCAGGACTCACCTTCACAGTCTTGCTCAGCCACGTGCCAGAGGCACCACTCAATGCTTCTGGTTGCTTGATTTTTTTCTCCTCTCTCAGCTGCTGCCAGGGCTTTTGGAGACCATCGTCCTCCTGTTAAGAGGCAAAAATTAAGTCATTCGTTCATGTTCACCCAAGCGAAACAACCAGACTAGCTCTGGAACTGAGCCATATTTATCTGGGTTCCTTGGGGGAAAAAAAACAAACAAATAAAAAAAAATCCTCAGTCCCTGTGTGTTGTCTTCTGCAGAAAGAACCCAAACCCAAGACTCAAAGACAAAGCTACTCCTGTCTCTGCTCAGATCCTGATCGACAATGTCTCTGGAGCTCACACTCACCTTTGCTGCTTTGAGCCAGGGACGAGAGGAAGCCACAGCAATGGGTTCTGGTGGCTTGGCTCTCTTCTCCTGCCCAGGCAGCTCTTTCAGGTTCTCTTCCTCCTAATAAAGGGAAAAAAAACGTCACTGCTTAAATTCCTTTGCAACCCAAATCACTTTACCAGGAGTTTCTCCTCCCGCACTGCTCCGTAGGGAAGAGCGAACAGGAGGGCAGGAGCTGCAGGCACTTTGTGTTATACCCAGCTTCTCTCATCTGTGGGAGCTTTGCTGGGGCTCCTCCAGCCCACCGCTGGCAACACACGAAGAATGCAGACCTTCATTAAAACTATATAGCACAAATAGGAGCTTGAATGTCACGGACCTAGTGAGTAAGAGCAGGAACAGCAAATACAGGAGGAGGGATTTATCCTTAAGAGGAGCAGCATTTGGGGGTTTGATTTTTTGGTAATGAAGAAGGCAGAAGAAAGAGTGAAGTTAGGAGTAGAAAGAGAGTGAAAAGAAAACGTTACTGTGATATTTTGAGAAAAACAGCATTCACTTCAAGCCATAACACTCTTTGTATAAATGCAAATGATGTTACATGAAGCCATATGACACCTGAAGTTTGTTACGGGGATGGCATCTTCCAAATACCGCGAGTGAATGTAGCATGAAAAAAAAGAAACCTCTTGCTAATTTCCATATTCATTTAAGTATCAGCGAATGCCACTTGGAGGTGTTCTTCAAAGCACCATTGTATGGCTGTCACCCACCCTGTGATGGGGCTGGCTTATTCTCACACACACCCCAACTCCTTACAGTAACACGTTTGGCTCCTCATCAGTTTTATTGTATTTGTTTCTCTAAATAACTTAATAGCGAGCGTTACAACCTTGAACAGTAACACAGCACTCAGGAAACGAGTCTGATGTTAAAATAAGTCAGTGTATCCTATGCCTCACTAGTTTGCAACACAGAAGTTGTTCCAAGATGGCTCCAACTCCCCACCTTTATGTTTTTCTCAGCAAACACTGCTGACTCCAGCTGTGGCTGGGGGGCCTTCTCTTTCCCACGCTGTTTGTGATCCCTGGGGAAAAAAAACTAGGATTTAGCTATAGAGGAAAGCGTGTCCACCTGCCCCCCGAGCACCCTCACAGCCCCTTGCCACAGCACCCCAGACCTTAGGGACAGCCTGACACTCCCACCAACCTCCCAGTTCCAGCAATATATATATTTACTGCTTCACCATGCCTGCTGCCCACTCCCCTCCTCCAGGGCAGACCCCAGCTGATACCTCTCCTTCACTTGTTCCACCTGCTGCTCCACAAGGTTTCTCAGTTCCAGGACTTTATTTCCTTTTTCTTTCACTTCCTCCTCTCTCCTTTTCTGCAGTGGTCCTTGCTGCTCAAATTCATCTTCCTCCTGGAGAAAACACAAGAAAACCCCTGTAACCCTCCAGCTCATGTGGGGAAAGATGGGAGGACATGAAGCAAACGCTTTGAGACAACCTGTGCCTGTTCTATCTCATTCTTACCTCCCACAGCCTGCCCAGCAGCTCCCTCCTGTCCCCATAGCTACCTTTGTGCTGAAACCCAACATCAACTGTCCGAACAGAAATCCTGCACAGGGACCCCAAAATCCCTGCAGCAGGAGGGGCAGTAACCTGTCCCCATCCCACCAGTTCCCTGCTACCCCTTCTCCACATGCAGGAGGGGCCCAGGGCTGTCCTTACCCCCTTTGGTGCCTTCTGCTTCCGTGTGTCAGCTTCCCCAGGCTTCCTTGACAGCTTTCTCCTGCTCCGCTCCTCTGCCCCTTTCTCCTCCCGCACGTGGGAGAGGCGCACCTGAGAAAGCAACAGTGTCTGCTCCACCACCCCTGAGGACACCTCGCAGCCTCCTCCAAGGGGAGGACGGGGAAGGCTTCGGAATTCTGTGATATTCCGGGATCTAATGAGACTGAGAACCCACCACCCAGCAAGCAGTACACAGGCACTGGATTTAGCGCCAGCCTCCAGCAGCAGCAAGTCCACCACTTACAGGCCATGTGTAGAGACACCCAGCCCCTGGGTGATGGGAGAGAGGAGCACAGAGACCGTTACACAGCCCCAAAATCCACACCTCCCCCTTGTGACTCTCTGCCAAACAAGGGGATGTAGCACCTAGGTTCAGCTCTGCCTGCAGTGCTGCTGCCTGAGCTGCAGCACGGACTGGGCTCTGAAAGCTGGGAGTCAGACACGGCTCCTTCACCCCAGCTCTGTTCCAACAGGAGCACCAACACCTCCACTGCAGCAGACCAGCCTGGGCTGGGGGTGCTTTTAGCCACTCAGGCTTTGGGAAAGGCTGGAAGGAGCACAATTCCTACGTTTCCCTAAGGCTGAGCCTTTCCAAAGGCCGCCGGGGCTGTGGGTCAGGCAGGCACAGCTTCCCCCAGCCCCACAGAGCCTGCAGGGAAGCAGCAACGCTGTCTGCACACAGCCATCAGCGGCCCATCCTGGCATGCTCTTCATCTTCTACCCGTCCTCAAGAGAGGGCAGACAGGGCTTTAACACACAAACAGGATACAAATGCACACACAGCCCTGTTTGCCAGCCAGGAGCATCCCCTGTGTGCTCCACAGCTGTTCTCTCCCACTGCGTCTTTGCAACCCCCTGTGAACGTCGTGGCTTTGCTGTGTGTAACCGTTAGTGCAAAGAGCTGGCCCAGCGCACTGTGAGCTGGGTAAGGGTGTCTCATCTCAGGCCTCTTCACAGACAAGGGATGCTGCCACATTCCATGAGCGCAGAGCGCCATGAACACTGCGTGTCAGAACAGGAACGTTTAGCACCACTGCAGAGGTGTGGAGAACAAAAGCCTCCTCTTGCTCGACAGAGAATTCCACTGTCTCTGATGCAGACGTACCCACCACCTGATTAGTCACCACCAGCAGCCACCCTGGGCTTGTGCCAGTGGCCTGTTTGCACCGTTTGGTCTCACAGCTCAGGGAGACAGTGTCACTGCACTAAGCGGTCCACAGCTCGGTCAGCCTTCTTACCTTATCATCACTCTGCAAGATCTTCTGCTCCATCCGCTTTTTCTTCTCTTCTTCCATTTGTTCCACCCGCTCCCGAGCCTGCAGTGCCTTCCTCAGACGCTCTTCCCTCTTCCTGTGCGTGAGAGGGGCTGGTCAGCTTTGTCCACTCTCGCACAGAGGGTGATGGGGGAACGGGGACTTGCTGGGGCAATTGGGGAACACAGTGATGCTGCCTGACTTGCTTTGGCCAAGCCTAGGCTCAGCTCGCCTCCACAGTAAATCCAGATGTTACTGGGTGCTTTGCACCAGTGCAGCCCTCGCTGCAGTGAGCCACGGCCAGCAGAGCCCGGGGTGCCACGGGGCAGCAGTGCTGGCCACCGGGCAGGGACAGACCCCAAGGCAGCTCTGTGCTGGAGCAGGAGGTAAAAGACCCAACTCACTGCTTCATTTCTGCCTGACGCCGTCTCTTCTCCTCCTCCACTTTCTTCCTCCTCTGTTCCTCAGCCTCCTGCTTCTTCCTGAGGCTTTCCAGCCTCTGCCGCTCCTTCTCCTGAGGGGAGATGAGTTCAGACTGTACCAATGGCCCGTTTCTGCCCTCAGGCTGCTTGTGCCCAGGCAGCCAGAGGCGAGGCAGCCCGCAAAGAACTCACTGGCAGAGTCACAGGCACCCACACACCAAGATGGGAAGGGAAGAGTAGGGAAGAAACAGCGCAGGTTTGGCAACAGCACTTATTCAACTAATAAGAGCAGAAGAGTTGCAGGGATAGGAGGGAAACACCTCCATCCTTAAGTAGGGAGTGTGTTTAGGCAAGGAATGGCACACTCCTGCTGTAGGTGACCACCTGCAGCAAACGCTCTGTGCCTGTCATCCACACCAGCAGCGGGAAGGAAGGGGAGAAGGGGCACAGTGCAAGTCATCTTGCTTGGAGACCAAAAGCATTCCCAGCATTTCCCAGCCCCAGCAGAACACACCTGCAAAGAGATCCTGACACCTCACCACTGGTGTGGCCAGTTTACTCATCTGGCCAGTGAGCTGCATGGATGGCAGTGAGGGGAGAGTGAGGTTGCCGGTGCCCGTGAGGCAAGAGGCTGTTATAACCTTCCAGCCCCCACTGCTAAGGTGTCATTACTTACAACAAAGTCTCCCTGTAGAGAAGAGACAAAGAGAAATGACTGAGGGTTTGGAAGTAACACTAGAACCCCCCTTCACAGCACATGCACCCCATTCTCAGCCACGGCTCCTTACCAGTGTGCGGTAGAGCCCGCTGCCTGACCCCACTTGGCCCTCAGCCCCACAGCTGCCAGTTTTGCCAGACACAAGGTCAGATTCCCACGGCAAATGGAAAAGCTACCTACTTTCCTGTGGTTCAACAGTCCCAGAATATAAAATGTTTCTTCTGGCTACAGGTAGAGCAGCTGAGGCTTCCCTGCATACCAGGAAGGTTTGAGGACTGGTGGTAAAGACCCCTGGCCAGTAACAACATGCGTGCACAGATTGTGCCAGGCCACACCAGCCAGTCTCCCTTCCCTGGGGAGGCTGAAGTAGAATTGTGAGGCCAGTTGCTGCGAGGACTTGCACTGATCCATGGCAGCAGACAGAATTAGTAATATATTTACACTTTTCCAAGCAAACAGTCCCTCCTGCTGTGCCCCAAACTCGATCCCTCCTCCAGTCCTGCGAGGGAAGGTGGGACTGACGCACCTTAAGATTGGGTCGGGTGGGGGTGTTGTGTTTGATGAAGTTCTTGATGATGCCCCCACGTCCTGTGGGCCCCGGGCTCGTGAGCAGCTGGTTTCGCTGCATGGCCTGCAGGAAGTTTTTCAGAGGTCTCACAACCTAAGAGGAAAAGATGTATCAGTGGAAGTACTGGTGGATGCACTGCTGGAAGGGAGAGGGGGGCAAAGGACCATGGCACCCACTCACCCTGCTAGCTGGAGAGGAGGAAGCTGGAGACTGGTTTGCTGAACTCTTGTGCTTGTCATCCAAAGCGGAAAGGGTCTGACCCCCCTGCTGCTGCCCATTCCATATAGTGCCCATCGCTTGTTTATAGTTCCGTGTCCTGATGGCATTAGCAAGAAGCACATTAGGTGACCCTGATGCTCCCCAATCTTGCCAGAAGCATTTACTTGCTGTTACGCACTCCCCTCTGCCCGCTCGCTGCCACCAGAGGCCATGGCCCCCTGTGAGCTTGGTCAGCCCAGTGGCAGGCTATACCATCCTGTGGGGAATGAGGATGGGAAAGGCAGGGGATGGCCCAAGTCCCAGAGCAGTGATGTGCAACATCGTGCTCACCCTCACTCCCCACCTCGAGTCCCAGCCAGTGAGAAGTCCTGGTTCTGTCTGGCGTTAACAGCAGGAGACAGACAACCCCCGTGTGTCGGCAGCTAACCAGCCTGGCTGCCTCACGGGCAGGGTTCACGGGCTTCATCAATACTTCAGATGCTCACAGATTTACCTGCGTCAGCAATGACCTCACTGGCACCCCCTAATTCCAGGGAAAATCACAAAATTCCAGGGAAAATTGTGCCCTCACTGCACAATCAGAGCCTGATCCAGCAGCAGCCCTGAGGAAGGCTGAGGATCCTGACCCATCACACGGTGCTCAGCATCCAGGTGAGGAGAGAGGTTATTGCTACTCCCCAGCCACTACCCACGGTGAATTCGCCCCAGCAAAGCCAGAGCAGGGGACTGAGGGCAAAGCTAAAAGCAGCTGAAATCTCACGTGAAACACCAGTAATACAGGCTGTGAGGAAACAAGTCAGGTATTCCAGACACTCGCACAAGATAAAAATAAATGGGTCAGTCACCTACTCGCCTTGCCTTCTGAAACATCTCCTGCACCACCCCTTTACGAGCCCCGTCTGAGCCGTGAGTTAACCCTGCCGGCTCAGCCACCTTTCCTGGCCTGGGCAGGAACTCGTCCGTCTACTTCACAGACCCAAATACGGCTCATGGAGTCACAAGGAACTCCCAGAAGACAAGATTTGGCCAAAGATTTCAAAACTACATTGGAAGGGGGGGGAAACAAACACCCAAAGCTTATTAAACAAGTTACTTAAAAGGCCAAGCCCAGGTCCTTCCAGACCACTGGCTCATTCCTCCTCCTTGCAAATGCCTCATACCAGATGCGTGAGGGATTCTGCTGGGACTCAGCACAGCAGGGTTGCTCCTGGTTCTTGTTCTGGCCTTCACTGGTTGGATTCGCACAGCTTCCTGCCAAGAGACCTGTAGTTAGCACCACGGGCACTGCAGGGCTCCAGTTGTGGTCTCCAGCTCTCGTGTGCTCAGAGCCCCACGGGCCTGGATGGGTCCCTGGAGTATCAGGGTTGCGTGTGCATGCCGGAGCACGCACCCGGTACAGACCCTTCTGCACAGGCACAACCAGCCTCACCAGAAGGTTTCCAGCTCCAGCTGCTTCCCAGATCCCATGGCTCCCACCGGGGATACACAAAAAACTCAAATCTCTCCCTCTCCTTGCTTTGAGGCATAGTAAATAAATGTGTAAATCCTTACATAACTAAACCCAGAGGAAAGGCACATCAAGGCACTTTAACAGACCATTACTCTGTGTGGAAGACTCCAGGTCTAAGAGCAATCTCCTTTCAAAGTGGCCCCACTTACTCACTCTGCAGCCTGAAGCTGAGCAGTACAGTATTTCTCTCAAGGCTTGGACACATTTACAAGATGTCCCTGCTTATCTAATTGCATGTCTCACCTCTTCAGGAGATCAAAATTTACCTGAAAATTTACCTTGCCTGGTAAGAGGTGGTTTTGTTTCAGCACAAGTCCCAGACTTTCCACAAACCCTCATGTTGACTCTCTGGTCTGTTTTTTCATGCCAGAAAAGCAAGACCAACTTGAAGTTACCTCCATTGTTCCCTGCCCACTGCTCAGGAGGAGACAAGTGCTGTGCAGCGGGGCTGGCAGCTTGTGTACTTTTGCTTGAATCGGGGATGTCTTCAGGAGTCTGCAGGAAAAGGAAACATTCGCTTTGCACAGTTGCTCCAAGAACAAGGCTACCATGGACCTGCTGCCCTGAAAGAGCCCATCACTTCCAGCTGCCAGGCCAGGGTCTGCCTATCCCTCAACCAGAGCTGTGCTGCACGGACACTGAGCAGCCCCTTTCAGTAACAGGGGGCTGCTCAGACACCAGCCTCTGCAGGGGGGACAGCTGCCCAGCACCTCTCAGCCAGCGCAGAAGCTTTACCGAACCTGGACTCCAAAGTCAAAGTGCCTTAAGATTGACTGGCAGCTTCTGCACACCTTGGAGACAACAATTTTCAAGCTACAGGTATTCCAGTCCTGAAGGACGGGTCCCTGTAGAGTGTTTCAGGTCCCAGGATCATTAGGCACTGCAAGCACCACTATGACATTCCCACAGGAATAGAAGCAGAGGCGCAGGCACAGCCTCAGTGGCCAAGGAAAGCACTTTAGCTTGAACTGCCCTCCTGATTTCTGCAGCTCTGACCATCCACGCACCAGAGACTCAATTACCATGCCCAGCTGACAGGCAGAAGCTAGCTGACTCCCGGGAACCCGGCCAAGCACCTCCAAACACTCCATCCTGAAGAGGCCTCATCAAGGCAGAAAAAGTCTCTGCCCACCAGGAGCCAGAGAGCAACCAGCTGCAGTGGCTGCTGAAGCATGAGAAGGGCAGCTCTGGCCAATCCAGCTGAGCTCAAAGGGAGGTGATGGAATGATCCTTGGCCACGCTCCCTGCTGCCAGTGGCAACGCTCAGCCAAAGGCATCAACTCAGGCAAGAAGATGTCCAGATAGATAGTTTGTAGGTTCTTCCTTAGAACTTACCCTTTCATTTAGGGGGTTCAGTTCCAGGCCAGGTCTGTAAAAGAAGAACTATTTTAATTATTTCCATTCTCTGAAGGGCATGTCACAGGTGATAAAAGTATGGTGGAGCCAGCAGGTGGGACACCAAGGAAAGCACAGATAAATCTAAGTGCATCCAGAGCACAGGCCTGTTTGAGCCAGGCCACGCAGAGGGGGGGCTGTAAATTCTTCTGAAGGGCTGTTCAGTTGCATCACTGACCACCACGCTGAGGAGCCTCATCCCCTGCCGCAGAACTCCCACGCAGCAGGTAAAAAGGAAGCTCCAGGAGCCTTAGGCTGAGCCTTACCTGCCCAGCTCTCGGGTCAGAGCCCCGCTGACCCACCTCCAGGTACTGGGAGGCTGGCGACAGCCAGGAATCCCAGGACATAACCCGCAGGATGCCAGCCCACACCCGGCAGAGCGGCGGCTGGCAGCCTCTCCAGCCCCACAGCACAGACGGGAGCCCACCCTGCTGCAGGGATCAACCTCACCCTGCCCTGGGCTCACCTCGGGAAGGGAAGCACAAACTTTGGGTATCAACCAGCCCCAGGTGACAACATCACCTCAACAGTCTGTTACAGAACCAGACCTATATCTGCAATACAGAAGCGACCCATACAGCTGCTTTGCAGGATTTTCTGTGCTTTCTTCCCCCTGCTTTATATATGGTAACCTCACCTCAGGCTGCTGGTCCCATCTTCTTCCACAAACACCTCCAGGGAGCTTTGACCTGGGGGAGAAGAACAAACACTAAGCTTGGGGATTTCATGCTGAGGCTTCCCAAGAGCAGGCCTGTGTGCGTGGTGGAGCTCAGGTCTCTGCAGGCTCCCCTGCCAGGGAACACGTCGATTGCTCATCCCAGCTTTCCACACCAGCACCGCCACCGCCCTCGAGTGTCACTGACAAACTGGTGTGGGCTGGGAAGCAGCAGCTCCTCTGCCTGCAGACGGCTCCAGCTGCACAAACACGCTCCTGCCTGTGTCAGAGACTGCCTTTCCCCATCAAGAGGCTTCAGCTCCTGCCTCCCTACGTGGTTTTAAGCAGAGATTTGGTGGATTTAGGCTGATTTCATTCCCCTCATAACACCACTTAGCTGGAAGTGTTATAACAAATGCCTAAATACAGTGTGACTCAAAGCTGACAAAACTAAATACCAAAGGCCTCAGCACTTTATTAGAAGCCAGTCTGACTTCAGAAGCAATGATTTCAAAGTCCAAACAGCAAAACCTTCCCAGGAGCAGTGGGAGCAGAGGACACAAGTTTAGCGCTACCAGGAATAGCCTGGATTTCTGAATCCTGTTTCCTCCACTAACTGTGCCGTTTGGTTCTCAGTCCATCCACTCTCCTACCTTCACCCAGAAAGCATTTCAACTCCTCTGCCAATTTCAGACACATTTCAGGGGTGGAGACATTCAGTTCCTATAGATTTTTTGGAGAGTTGGCAGAAGACACACAAAGTAAAGCCCTCCCCGGGGAATGCAACAGTCTCTTCCGACCGGCCAAACCACACACGTGTCTAGAACCAGCCAGACCACATTTTCCTTTTCACTCTTGTTTTTTCTGCCCACCCACAGCCCGTGTAACCCACCCTCCAGCCCCTGTGCCCATGCCCCCACAGACACTTCCTCCACCTCCTGCAGCAGAACACGGCCTGAGATGTGGTCTGACAGCAGATGGGGACCCCACGATCGCACCCCAACAGGGTGGAAGCCATGAGGCCTGTCGACCAGGAGACTGAAAGGAGCCAGAGCTAATAGGGACGAGCAGCTCCAGAGCCGCTTACTCCCCACAAAGCCGAGAAGCTGATTTAGCCAAACGAACGCACTCAGCAACTGAAGGGAACTTACAGCTCACTCTGCTGGAGGCAGAGGATGATTCTCGCGATGCTGCTTTCTTTGAGATGGCCCTGCTGATAGACCTCCGGATCATGCTCTCTCTTTTGCCAGCCAGTGAGTACTTCTGCACCAAGGAGGTCCGATGGCTCTTGCTGGGGCCACCCACTGAGCTTTGGCGTCCTGAGTAACGGCGCGGTTTGGATTTCACTTTAGTTATTTTGCTGTCAGAGTCCTGGAAAAGCACCGTTTTGAGGCCTTGAGGAGACAGATCTCCTTGGAGCACGGCAGGATCTCCGTTTCTAGCAGCCTTGGGAGTGGAAGTACTTGCTCCTCTCTCGGGGGCCTCCTCCCCATCTGCCTGGCCACCGGGGACCGCAGGGATGGAAGACACACCACGAGGCTCAGTGGTTGCATCCTCCTCAGGTAACTGCTGCCCCGTAGCAGCCTGACCAGCTGCATCCCTGCCATCGGCACCCTGCGGGCTGTCCCCACAGTCCCCGTTTGCCACAGGAGCTTCTGCCGGCCACTTCCCAGTTGGTGCCAGGGGGTCAGTTTCAACGCTGGCCTGAGACCCCACCTCAGGCTCAGGCACAGACACCTCTTCCCCGAGGCAGCCAGGGCTCTGGGGCTGCTCTTTGCTGGGGCACTTTTGGGAACTCAGCTTGGAAGACACTGGCTTGACACCGCTTCTCCTTCTGGACAACCTTAAATAAAAACAATTTCACATGAAGCAATGAAGAAGTCTCCTGCTCCCAAATGATTTTTAGAGAAAAAAAGCAGACAAGTTTTGAAGTGAACCTGCAGAGTTCTTCCCTCCACCATTCCCCCTCGCAACCCATCTCTTATTGCTGGTGAAATGTGGGAGCTGAAGCCCGAGAGCTCGCAGATGTGCTCCAGCAGATTTAACTGGAACAATTTAGAAATTGCTGCTTACTGCTCTCTGCTGCCTGCAAGGTGTTTTTTTGCTGGACGCTACCACTCAACACCAGAGGCAGGGAAGCAGGGCACACATCCTCCCTGCAGCCACCCCAGCTGCCAGCCCGGGCGCTGAGCGACTCACATTAAAGGTTGTATCCTTTGGGGACGGCAGCAGCCAAGGCACCAGGGCACTCCTCACTCTTTGTAACCCACAGCCCCAGGTGGGTTGACACCAGCTGGTACAGCCATACATACTGGTACAGCCAACTCCGCTCTGTTGGCCTTGAGCAAATCCACACCGGGAGGGATTTTGGGTCAAAGATATTGCAACCTTTCATGATCAGCTCCCTGTGGAGATCTACAAGATCCCAGCCAGAAGCAGGAGGCTCTGCTGCTCTGGGGGAGGCTGCTCGGTGTAAAACACCTCCCAGCGCTGGGGAGACAGGGACCCGGGTGCTG
>JAOXNH010000039.1:69867512-69887735 GCA_028566575.1 Bartramia longicauda | reverse complement strand
GAGAGAACATCCATGGCTCTGAATGCAGAGTTTGAGAACAGGTTGGCAGACACAGCAATGCAGCCAGACACATGGTACCCGACAGTGCTATCCCGAGGAAGGCAACAAAAACCACACCTGTACAGTCAGGACTTGGGAATTCTCCAAGTTACTGCTATTTAAGAGAAAAATTATCCGGTACAGTAGCTGTCTCCAGCTCTATTGCCTCAGTTAAACCTGACCAGCTACACAGAGGCTTGGGGAACCTCGGCAGTGAAACCCTCTTGGTTCCATCGGGTAATGAGAGGCTGGAGCCACATACTTGATCAACAAGTCAAGGAGACTGGGTGCACAAATCCAAAGCCAAAGGACATCCCTGCCCATGGCAGGGGGGTTGGAACTCGATGATCTTTAAGGTCCCTTCCAACTCTAACCATTCTATGACAACTGCTGTCCAGAGAAAGGCAGCTTCCCACACCAGAGTGACCCAGAGGAGCCAGGTAAAGGGTGGGGATTGGAGACAAAGACCAAAAGGAGAGCTAATGTGTAAGCGTGCAACAGCTCGAGAAGGCAGCTGAGAGACCCCACTGTGGCGTAACGAGGTTTGACAGCCCCCGGTGCACGACCAGCAGTGAGCAGGGACTTGTCCCACTGCCAGTGTTCACACCGATAACTTCTCTCCTCCTTCCAGCCTCCTCCTCCTCCCGACTCCTCATTCTGACCTCCGGCAAGAAGTGGGATGTTTTGCTGGAATTAGCAAAAAGTGACTACTAATTGGGAAACATGCAACTAACGATACACTAAGAAATGGGTTTTTAAATACCTACTGAGAAAAACAAGAGTGGGGAAAACAACAATGGCCTGACCCCGCAGGATGGAGCACAACGTGCTGAACCGCAGCGTGAACTTCCTGTTGAGGAGTGACCCCCCCACCCACCCAGGCATTTTGTCACATCAGCAGATCCTTCTCAAAATAAAGCTTAAACACAGAAAAATACACACAAGGCTCATCTTCTTCAGGGGAGCAACTCAGCCACTACCTGAAAACTAACAGGATGCCTTCAGAGCTCTCCCTGTTTAGATCTGCAGCATTTTCTTCTCCTGCCCTCCTTCACCACACACACACACGAACTTCCCACGCTCCCTTGCTATTCTTGCTGCTCTCTCCATCCTCCATGTCTGCTTTCTGACAGCCTTTTAGTTCTAGCTCTTCCTGTCCAACTTCTGTGGGTTTTTCACCACAGTTATCAACATTTAAGTGCCTTAACGCATAAACAGCTTGCCACTGCACACCCAGTGACAAGGTTTGGGTGACACTGCAGCACCGTCAGCGTGCCGACCCTGGGCTCGCAGCAGGCGCTTCTGGGAAGGTCAGTCGCCTGCCGCTGACCACGAGACAGGGCAGATACAGAGCCAGCCAGCATGAAGCAGTGGCACCAAGGAACTTAATTAGCATCACAGCCATCCCTGACAACACACACAATTAAATCATGCCCTACACCATCCTGCCTCGGCATCTGTTCGCAGGCGACTATTGCCTACTTAGGACTGGTTTTAAAAACCTCAAGTAGGGCTGGATCTAAGCAAATCACTTGGAATTTCTACTTCTGTGTCACCGCTCGTGCCTCTGAGCCATTCTGCCTGCCAGCTCAGAGAATGGCTGTGGACGTGCTGCTTCTGTACCTCGCTGGCAGACAGTACTGCTGTCAGGTTCTCTCAGGCACCAGCACAAAGGTTCAAGGAAGGAACAACCAGTAGCAACCTCAGGTCAGAAATCGTGCTGAAACAAAATCAAATCTGACAAAACCCAAACCTAAACACACAAGAAAAATAAAGTATTTATTATTCTTTGGTTCTAACCAGAAAAGAGAAAAAGCAACAATGAAAGTAAAGGAAAGCAGCCAAGTCTATCACAAACTTTCACAAGAATCAAAATGCTGATTGATCTTGACCTGTCCTTTTAAATGTATTTGCTAACTCATGGAATAAAGCAGGTATTTTATATTCTTGTGTATGTGGAAGCAGTTAATACTTCGTTTCACTCCTAAACGCCGTGCAGCAGAGCCAGAGCAAACCGACTCACCTACCTCCTCCTGTTTGGCTCCTTATTTTCATCTTTCAGACAGGAGGATCGCCTCTTCTTGGGACGCCTCCTCTGCGACGGCGTTTTGGACATTAATTCAGGTTCAGCCCCAAAGTTGCTGTTGAGTACACAAAGGCAGAAGACAGAGATTGCTGCCCCCACTGCCTAGAACAACACTATCCACAAATAAGGGTCACTCATTAATAAAGACGAGTTTGGGGCAAGAAACACACAGAGTGAGTGAAATGCACCATCCGGCTGGCAGCAGAGCCCAAGCCCAGCTCTGGACACACAGCTTTGTTAAACCAGAGTCGCTCAGCTGTAAAACCCAACACCCACCCGGCCTCGCACCAGGGCTGCCCCGCAGCAGCTGGGAGCACACGCAGCCCTCTGCTCCCCGGGGGATGGAGAGGTGCCCCTTGAGGGTAGCCCCTACCTATCCAGCATCCGCATGCCCTGCTCCTCCACCTCCCGCAGCCAGGCCAAGTGCTTGTGCTCGGCATCGTGGAGGAACCGGGAGAGCCTCTGCCCGCACACCTCCAGCAGCTGCGTGGGACCGCCAGCCTCCGCCACGGCCATGCCTGAAACGCAGAGGGGGAGGCAGAGGCTCGCAGGCGCCCACGGGTGGGAGAGGAGGCGCCAGGCCCGGTCTCGGCCTCAGCACGGGGCGTGAGGGCTGGGGCTCCGTGTTGCACCCCAGGGAGACACAAACCAAGAGCTTAGGCCCCAGGGGACCCCGAGTCCCTCTGCCCACCTTCCCCTAGGGTGGAGCCACCCCACAAGGCCTAGACCCGCTTCCCCGCCACCGGACCCGGCCGCCGCTCGGACCCGGGCCTCGCCTCGCACTCGCCTTCACAAGCGCGGCTTCCCTCTCCCGCCCCGAGATCATCCCTCCCTTCACCAATCACAGCGCGCCCCCTCAGGGGTGGAGTCTCTTATTGGCCATTGACCACGTCCATCACTGCCCTGCCGTTAAAGCCCCGCAGGCTATTTGCCTTCCCCGCCAGGCCCCGCCTTTCAAGCTGAGTCCTCCACGGCCACAGAGACGGGGGAGCAGAGGGGAGTCTACTTTTGAGCGGTCCCGTGCCGCCTCGCAACCAATGGGGAGAGCGGCCGGGGGCGCGGCGCGGCGGCGATAGGCCGGCGCGGCGGTGACGTTCTGGGGCGGGCACTAGGTTCGAATTCGAGGCGGGCGGCGGGCGGTTGGCGCTGAGGCGATGATGGTGATGGCGGCGGCGGGCCCGGAGCGGCTGCCCGCGCTGTGCAGGAAGCGGCTGGCGGAGTTTCTGCAGCGGGTGGACGATACCGACCTGCTATGGCTGCAGGAGATCGGCGAGGAGGCGGCCAGGATGTTCGGCAGGTACCCGCACCCCTCCGCCGCCCCCCGCGGGCCGTTGCCGGTCGCCCCTCGCGCTGACCCCCCGCCTCTCCCCTCGCAGCCAGTACAGCGACGAGCCGGAGCTGATGCCCAAGACGCCGTCGCAGAAGAACCGGCAGCGGAGGAAGCGGTTTTCTGTCCTGCAGGAGGAGAACCAGGCGCTGGGCAGGAAGAGGTGGGCCTGCGGGCAGCTGGGGCCCGGGAGGGGGCGACCGGGCCGGAGGTGGGGCGCGGGGGCTCCCTTGGCGCCGGGGGAAGGGGGGGACCCGCGGGAGGCCGGGAAGATCGGCCGTAAAGGGCCGCACGAAGATAACCTGTCCCTGCCGCCGCCCCCGGGTTAAAGGCCCGGTGGGACGCTTTGTCCCGCAGCCCGGCTCCGTTTCACAGCTCTGTGTTTCTGCTTTCTCTCGTTGTCTCCCCTGCTCTGAAGGGATCGCGCGCGTTGCTTTCCGCCTCAGCCGCTCTCCTGTGTCGAGCTCTCTCGGAGGGGCCCCCTCCCCACCCTTTGGCTCTGTCTCCCCGTGCGTTCCCGTTCCCGCTCGGCAGGGCTCTGAGCAGCGCGCTGTGCCCGGCGCAGCCCCACAGCAGGGCCCTGCGCTGTCGGACCTCACCAATAAGGGGGTAGATGTGCTCTTGCTGCGTTTTGAGTCAGGGACCCGCACGTGGGCTGCTTTGGTGGGAGTTTTGGTCTGTTCCTGAATCCAGTTCTGGTCTAACGCGCTGTTTCTGTTGTTAGATTATCTAGAAGGAGGAACAGCAGTTTCAAACTGGTTCGCTCCCCGCGATATTCTCAGCGACTACAAAACAAAGAAAACCTGGAAGTAATCAGGGCTGAAATCAAACAAGTCTCTCCACCTCAGCGTGTGACAAGATCCCAGACTGCAGCATTTCGTAAAATTTCAGAGGCCCTCCCTGAGACCTTTCCTGCCCAGCGAGTGGAAGGGAAGGTTCCCTCAGCAGAAGCTGGTCTCAGCGATCACATTAGTGCTGAGCTGCACCTCCAGAAGAGCACACCTAAACCAGCAGAGAAGCTCTCCACCACCATCCTCCTGAGCTCACATGATGCCTCTCCTGAGGAAAGCAGGGTTGCCAAATCACCACTGGGACCTGCAGCCTCTGAGCTGCTTGTCCCTCATAGCCCCGAGGCAAATGATGCAGGAGAAAGTAGGGCTGCAGCCAAGCTGCAGGCAGCAAATACTACATTCATTTTAAGCGAAGAAGAGACTAGGCCGGAGGAGGGAGGTGACTCTGCTCAGGGGCAGGAGGGCTCTGAGAAGGAGCCTTCCCAGCACATGAGGGATAACCCAGGGACTCCGAGGGGCTCCAGGCTGAGCCGTCGCTCAGTGCGCAGAAGTCTGATGGGTAAAACTTCCATGACTCGCAGAACCTCCTTGGCAGAGAAATACTCTCTAGCCAGCAAGAGGGAAAGTATGATCCGGAGATCTATTGCCAGGACAGTCAAGAGGAAAGCAGCTCGGAAGTCATCTGTGTCCTCCAGTTGCATGGACGGTAAGTTTGAATGGCACCAGATGAGTTTGCTTTGCACCTTTCCTGTTCTTCTTGATTTACTGCTTTTTGCTGCTGAGGGGAAACAACGCTCTGGGGCAGGTTCTTAGTTTGGTTCAGCAGCTGGGCAGGCGGCAAGTACGCACGGGCTTCCTAGAGGTAGTGCCTGTTCATGGCCTGTGAATTCATCCTTGTAAAAGATCACCTGGGAGAACAGCCTTGGTGTCTCCTGATTGTCTGGTGGCAGCTTTCCCAGCTGAGGAGGAAGCTGACCAACAGGCTTTGCTGCTGCTGGTGGCCACTCAGGAGGGTTATGGGCTCTCACAAAGGCCTGCATGTTTCTGGGAGATGAGGTACCTATCACAAATTCCCCACTCTTTAAACAGAATCAGGCTGCTAGTTGTAGGCCTTCTCTTTTGAGAAGGGAATTTGGAGGCTAAACTTTGTAAATTTATTACAAGTTTTCCAAGCTTTCACAGTTTGCGGTAGAGGCAGGTTTCAGCAAAGGATAAACTGATTTAAATGTTATTCAGTGCTACTGGAATGCAGGCACTGGATTTGGTGCCGGAGACAAAGTGATGGATGTAACCTCTCTTTGTTTTCAAGCTGAGGGAATGAAGTGGCTCATAAGTGGTGAACGAGTAAATGGCTCCTGAAATGCAGGTGATGCAAGAGAACCTCTTCCACCCAATCTGACGTAGGGAGAGACTCTCTTTTGCACAGCTTTGCTCAGCTGCTTTCTTTGGAGCGAGAACTAACAACGCTGAAATAACGTTACTGTAACCTGTTCATCTGCACTCTTCCTTATTTGGGTCGCTTCCTGTTGTGCTTGGAGTGACCTTGGCTCATCCTAAAGTTGCTGAGTGTTCTTTTCTGTTAAGATGTCCTGTTCTCTCAGACAAATTATTATCAATGTTGTCGGCCTTGCTGGGAGATAGGGGACTCAAAGAAGGAACCCAGCTTATGTCTTAACTCCTTATTTCTTGAAGACTGCTTCCTTTTGAGCGGTATCATCATGAGAGGAACCAACGTTTCGGGCAGTTCCAGTTGCCGTGATGAATGTCCAAAAGCCCAAAGCGCGTGAATTGCCTGCAGTGTGTGTCTGCTGTAGCAGGTCTTGCACTGGGTGTGTGCACAGCACGTGTGTGTCCCTGCTTCGATACTGCTTGCGCTGGAAGAATGGGCGCAGAGGGAGATGGCACGCTCTGATGTGAAAAGCCTGTCCTGGTCTACTCCGCTCAGGCTGAGGCTGCATCGCTGCCTTAATCATTAACTGCAGTTTCCGGCGGTGCTGGCACTCAAAGGGCAGCTGGAGTGCTCGGCAGGAACCAGCACCCGCACCGTAAACAATGCTGGCTTTAACCGTGCTGACACCCGCCATTGGCCCTGAAAAACGAGTCTGAGCCCAAACCCAGTCACTCTTAATGTAACCCCATGGAATATGGCTTTGAGCTCATCTATAATTGAAAGCATCTGTTTTCTTACATTAATATTGCAGGGAGTGTTCTCTCTAGTGCTGCCCAGGTGCCTGTTGAGCTGCCCCGACGCGTAGCGGTGCCCGTTGGCGTTGCAGGCTGTAAGGCAGCGGGCAGAGCCAGAGCCTCTGCTGGAGCCTGGAGGGAACGTCGCTCCTGCAGAGCCATTGTCTGTACCCCTGTGTTACAGCTCTGCTGGTTTTTTTTTCTTTTCCTGCAGTCTCCAGCTCTGGAGAGGTGCCAGAGGATGAAGAAACAGTTCTCAAAGCTGGGTGAGACTACTTTAAGATATTTCTTTATCCTTAATATCCCATTTAGAGGATTATTTTTTTTTACAGTGACATTCTTGGTATAAAATGCACTGCTTGCAGATAACAAGTGGCTTCCCGGTTCCCTTGATGTTACTAAACACCGCTGCCTTTTTTCTTTATTTTTTTCTAGGCCTCCTCCTGGACCTTGTAGCCCCTCCAAGCAGGTAAGATTTGAGCAGAGCATTTCTGTTTGGGTGGACCCGTGAGCAAACTGTTGAATGCACCTCCCATGTGTTACGGGGAGTTGGGGAGCTCTGGAGACGCCCAACGTGGTCAGGCTGCTGCGTTGCACTTGCATAAAGAGAGCTCCCACACCTGCAGGAGCCTCTCCGCAGTCTCCCTGGGTCCAACACACAGACTAGAGACAGTCTGAGATTGTCCAGTCTGCTTTAATCGCAATGTTCCAAAATCAGCAAAACAAAAACCAGCAAAATTTTAGTTGGGAAATGAGCCCCTGTGACCCGAGGCTTATTTTGGATGCGAACAGAGGTACCCGTCAGCATGGTGTTACAGTCTCAGATGCTTTTAAAGCTAAGGCTGGCTTTGACTAGAAAAGAGCGTTCTTTCTGTCGTTTTGCATAACTATATTTAAATGTAAATGATGGGTTGGTGCACGCCAGCGCTGAGCACTGACCTTGGTGTCACTGGCATTCAGGGTGCAGTCCTGCTTTCTGGCTCTTGCTTCTCAGCCTCTTGCTAGGCATCAGTTGTACGAAAATTCAATCCTGAATCTGCACAGAAAAATAACCTCCTTATAGTTCAGGGAAGTTTTTTTCAGTTGGACAGAGTTTATAACCTACTACCATTTCTGTATTTTTAAAGTGTCTTTTGACCTTTTTGTTAGTCTGGCAGATTATTCAAAGCTTGTCAGTTTGTCTTAAGACAAGCACAGAAATTTGTAAATATCATCCAGGTCAAAAGGTATCCTCCACCAGCCTCACTGTCTCCTGAGGAAAAAATCCCAGGATTATGTCAACGTTTTGTCCAGAATAATTGTCAATGGGCAAAGATTGAATTAATGGAGTGGAGCTCTGTGGCCTTAAGAGCTTCTGTAAGCGAGGACGGGCTGGCACAGGGATTTATGGCTGCCCTTGTCAGTAGAGGTGCATTCACATTCAGTTTCTGTGGTGCCTCTGGATTCTTACCTGCCCTGAGTTACGGCTGTGGAAAAGCTTAAAGGGAAAATTAGGAGAAGAGAAAAATGAGTGGGCTGCTTTGCAGATCCGGGAATAGAGGATTCATATATCTTTTGTTTCTACACCCTCTGGAAATTATAAATACAGTCTCATCCATGTCGTGTATTTGATCTATCCTTGATCCTCATCTTTTGTTTCTGTACCACTGCTGGTGGGAGTGAGACCCTGTACCCTGTCCTGTTCTTTGCCTGTGCCACCAGGTTCCTTACCCGATCAATTGATCCATCTATTGACCGGTTTCTTGGCAAACCAAAGGTGGTTTGGTTTCTGTGAGCAGCATGAGGCCACAGTGACTTGGCAGTCTTCTCCAAGCAGACAGTGTCTGTGTCCCTGGGAAGGTATAAGGGCAGTACCTCTGTGTGTGCCCTTACTTAAAGGTCAGGTTCTTATCGGGCCTGATCCTGAACTAATTAGATGAATGTCCTTCTGTTGGGCTACAGGGTGCTTCCTGTACCTCGCCCGGAGGGTAAGACTCTCCAGCAGCGTTTGGGAGGATGAAGTTTCCATACTTTTTCCTCCTCTTCCCAACTCCTTTGTGCCTGTGGCCCACGCAGCTTTGGGAGCGGGGCTATCGCTTGCCTTGCGGGCAGAGAGCAGGTCCCAGCACCATTGCCTGTTTGCTCTCACAGGCAAATAAAACCATTATCGCCACAGAAGTGATTTTATATTGGTGTAATGCAAAGGTGGCACATAGCAATGCACAGCAGGTCCATGCCAAACAGATCCATCAGGGAAATGAGCTGGCTCTCTCCCTCTCTGTCCATTCATCGCCGCGAGGCAACCGAGCGCTGCCTGGCTCTGCCCGAAGTCCAGCGAGCACAAACGCATCGCCAGCTTGAAATGCTTTTGTTCTTAATACTTTATGAGTTTGTTCAGTTTAAAAGCACATCCCTCATTGCAGAAACTTGTGTTCTGTTAATGTCGGTGCTCCTAGTGATGGCACAGTATCAAGGATTTTACCGAGGTGGTGTCCTGAGGTGTTTTTCACAGCTGGAGGTTAGTGCTTTGCTCTGGGTGCTGGTACCAGGCCTTTGTGCTGTGCCTTCTCTGGTTGATATTGCAGTGTCCTTGTCAGAATGACATCACGATCTGAAACAGGAATTGCCTGTTTCTCTGTGAGAGTTGTGCTGAATCTCATTTGCTTTTCCTACAGAACCCCCAAACTCCGCAAATGTCACTTCGCTCTCGGACCGTCGACAGAAATGAGCCGAACAACGGTAGCTTCCAGAGGGGTGTTGTGGCAGAATTTTAAAGTCATCATGTTGTTGGGAGACTGACTGGGAAGTCTGAAAGATTGACCAGTTAGTTTGAGAGCCCAGATTGAAAGACTAATCTGAACTTTGACGAGCGGGGCTTTGTTTCAAGAGCTGACTTAGGAAACTCTGTGCTGGAGGTATTTCCCAGCCTGGGAAGCGCAGAGCAACGGATGTAGTGGAGGTGGAGGGGTGCCTGTTCTCCAGGTTGTGGGAGGCCGAGCTGAACCCTGGTTCTGACGCCAGTGGTTGCTCTGTCTGTGCCAAACACGACAGCGCTGCGGTGGTGCACACCGCACCCCCAGATGATTGAACAGCTTTGTGTGTGTGTCTGGGCTGGAGTGGGAAAGGCCTCGTGGTGTGTAATTCATGGCAGGGTTTTTGCTATTAACTGAGCTGCTAAATCTTGTCTGCTCTCAGAGCTGTGTTGGAAGGGATTATTTTTCTGCTAGAACTAACTGTATAACTGTGTTTTCTTCCAGAAAGCAACTTAAATAAAAATGGGGAGACCCAGGAACCACCCCAGAGTGCCAGGTACGTTCACGGAATCGTTCCGGTTGGGAAGCGCCCCTGGAGATCTGCAGTCTGGTCCAAAGCAGGTTCAGCACTGAAATGTTGTTAAATGGCTTCAGTGTTTTGTGATCAGGAGACTTGGGCAATAAGATTTCTCTGCCTTTGTGAAAAGAGGATTTAAATTTTATCTTCTGTCACGTTAGAACTTCTTTTATTGGATATCTACTTGTGCATCACAAGGAAATGCCTTTAAGCTAGGATAATCTTAGGACCTTTTTTCAACCCAACTTTGAGACAATCGGGAGGGTTTGCCGTGTGTGATGGGCTGTATTTCTCTCACAGGAGGCAGCCAAGTTACAAAAGAGCTGTGGATGAATGCTATGACAATCAGCAAGCAGAAGAAGGAGGCCTTTCTCCTCCGAAAAAAAAGATCCCATCCCCTGCCTTTCCGGCCAGCAGAGTAAGCTCCTTGTAGCCCTGATGTGCTTCACCAAAGCCTGTTCCTCACCCGTGCTCCTGAGGTTTGTTTCTGTCATTCCTCTCGTAGGTTGTACGTCCTTTCAAAACGTTTTTGCACACTGTGCAGAAGAACCAGCTCCTCATGACGCCAAGCTCCGTGGGGAGAAATGGAGTAATAAAATCTTTTATCAAGTACAACACTCCTCTCCGGTCTGATCCCAAGGTAAGATGAGGCTGTTGTCAGCCAGAATGTGATGGTCTGATGAGTGTCCACGTTAACGCACAGATGGGAGCCAACTTTCCCCCATATTAAACCAAGAAGTAACCGTAAGCTGTCTGTTAACACTGACATAAACTGTCAGTTCTCTGAATGTTAGATTTTGTTTCACTCCAGTGCAGACGACTACCCCTCAGGGCTTTATCTGTGTCGGGGCTAAACAGGACTAAATAGCACCAGAGCAATAAGATATAATTGTTAGTTTTAAATTAGCCAGTTTGGATACTAAGATCACCGATCGTTTACAACATGGAGCCCAGCATAAAGTAATCACTTGAATATTTCAGTGGGTTTGTACTAAGATAAGGCCTGTTATAATTAGGCATCTGCAGCATCAAATCTGGCATTAAATTAGTTTATCTGTTTGCTGTGAGTGCAGCGATGGCTGCATCTTGCTCTTCTGATTGACAGTGTCCTCGGGCAGGGTTAGCTGGGCTGCTTAGAACAATGAGGAAAACGCGCTGTGTTTTGTCTAGATGAGATATGGGGCTGACTGTGCTCGAAGGGAGCTGTAAGTGCTGTCTGAATGGTGGTGGCTCACCATGAGATGAAGCTTTGTGGGCAGCAAAGACACTAGAGGCAGCTCTGGGTTGAAGGAAGGTGTTTTCTTGAGCCCTGTCTGTCCCTCTCACTCGCTGCAGGAAGTCACTGCCAGGTGTTAGTGCTGCTTTTCTGCTGCTTTTTACCACCATAAATCGCAGTGCCGCCAGTCTGCAACCTCTGCAGGTGCTGCCTGCGCTCCGGGAATTCCCAGTGGCTTGTCTTGCTCTCCAAGATTAGCACCACTCTCTTGTTTTCCATTGCATCAGCTCCCAACATCCACCACCACAGCCCAGGCCCTGAGCTGACCACAGCCACACCTGAGCTCTGGTTTGGGCTCACTGCCACACCTCGGGTCTGGCTGCAGCCCATCCGTGTCACCTCTGGGCCCTCACTTGACCTGAGCAATTTGAGATAGAAAGAAACCCTGGCAGTGGGTATAACATGTTTCTATCCACCTCAGGAAAAGGAGAGACAGAAGCTGGAGACTCTGAAGAAAAAGCAAGAAGCCGAGGAGCTGAGAAAGCAAAAACTGGAGGAAGAAAAGAAGCGACGCTTGGAAGAGGCAAAGCTGTGAGTATACGCTTTCTCCCACCTCTAGAGTGAGTGTGCTCTCTGCCCAGTAGGTCCCTATATTTAGGTCTTTTATCTTGCAGAGTCCGTATATGCAGCAAAAATTGTTGTTGGCTTGCTCTCACACTGCAAAGACAGTATTTCTTCTCATAGTATCCAGAATGCTAATAAGTCAGCTCTTCTAGCTGTCTGCTGCTTCAGCTTCTCGTCTTAAGTTCTCTGTCTTAGGTGGAGCTTAAAGATATTGCTGTTGTTTAAATGAGGGGTGTTTGGTTCGTTGTGTTTCACGCTGTGTCTGTGTCTGTTGGCCCTGTATTGTTGCTGTGAGGAGCTCGTCTCGCTGGGTACAGTGGTAAAGCTGCCCCGTGTCCCGCAGGAAGCGTGAGGAGCGGCTGCGCAAAGTGCTGCAGGCTCGGGAGCGGGCAGAGCGGATAGAGGAAGAGAGGAAAAGGCGCATTGAGCAGAAGATAGCTCTGTTTGACGAGAAGACTGAGAAGGTAAGGCCCAATATGCCTATAGACTTCATTTGGGAAAATAAATAACCAATTGAGGTAGGTAACGGTACATGAGTGTGCCTGCCAGAGAGGAACTCGGGCTGCTGAAATCTAAAGAGTGGACCAGAGAATGGTCGAATAAAGATCTTCCAGAAACTACTGAGTGACTGCTTTTCTCTTGGTTACAGCAAATGGCAGATGAGAACGCTTATTTTCCAGGACTGTGAGCCTAAATGGGCTGTATCGAGGCTCTGTTAGTCAGATGGGAGTGGATAAAGCCTAATGGCCCTGAGGCTTTATCTGCTTGAAGTGTTTCTCCCATCTGACCCATAGATGGAGGGGGGTGAAAATAAACGTATTTCCTCCAGCCCCTTTCTTTATCTGAGAGTTTCAAACGATATGTGCATGTGACCAGAGCAGTCATTTGTCTGCTCTAATTGTCTCCATCTGCTTTGCTTGTTTCATGGTTTGGGAATGTATTCTGATGGCTTTTGTGACATTAGATGTATAAATACCAGAATAGGATCAGCTCTGCCTGTGAAGTTGTAAAAGAAAGTAATTTTCCTAAATATTACCTTTTTAATATAAAGCACAAGTCCCATTGGCTCCTGGTAGCAAAAAAGGCAGATTTTGCCCCGTGAGAAGGTGGGAGCTCTGCGTCTTTGAGACTATTTCACGAGCCCAGCGAGCTGTCCTGCCTGGGACCTGGGGGTTCAGCTGGCTGTGTGTGTTTCAGGTGCGGGAAGAAAGGCTGGCAGAAGAGAAGATCAAAAAGAAAGCAGCTGCCAAGAAAATGGAAGAGGCCGAGGCCCGGCGCAGGCAGGAGGAAGAGGCTAGGAAACAGAAAGCACTGCAGCAGGTTGGTGCTGGAGCCCGTCCCACTGTTTGCATGTGGTTACAACGGCCACATCCTGACGGTCTTAGTGCGGGGGATCCAACGGGAGCACAAACACCAGTGAGGGACTGAGGCTTTGTCCTGGAAGCTCCCTGTGATGTCATGCTCCTTCTCGTAGTGGGGGCTGTGACCCACGCTGCTGGGATTCTTAGGAAGACCTTAATTTGTGGATCTCTCAGTTAAAGCTGTCTCTGGGAGATCCAGTACACAATGCAGGGTGTTGTGGGCAGGGAGAGGCCAGCCCTGGGGTAGCTGCAGAGATGATGAAAGCACTGGGACTTCAGCCCCGAGGTGTGTCCCTGCTGGGCAGTGAGAGGTGACAGAGACCGGGGGCAAATAAGGTGCTCCTGCTCCTCTGGAGCCTGTTCCTGTACGATGTAAGGGGAGTCATTGCCTTGTCATTACCAGGAGGAGGAGGATCGTCGGCACAAAGAGCTAATGCAGAAGAGGAAGGAAGAGGAGCAGGAACGTGCCAGGAAGATTGCTGAGCAGAGACGGGCAGAACAGGAGAGAGAGAAGAAGCTGGCTGCAGAGAGAGAGCTGGAGAGGAAGAAGGAACAGGAGAGGATCCAGGCAGAAAAGTAAGACAACATCCATTTATGTACTAAATTCTGTGCTGGGACTTTGAAAAGAAGCAGGAACAGAGGGCACTAGTGAAAGGCCCAGGCCCTGAAAAGCTGCTTTGTGCGTGGCCCTGGACTGTCATGGGCACTGTGCTGCCAAGAAGAAATTCTAGGCTAAGTGATGTGGGAAGTGTGGTGGGAGCGCCCTGGAAAGCTGTGGGGTGGGGGTTTGCAGCAGGCACTGGGTGGGAGGGTGCCCCTGTGTAGGTTTGAGAGTGACAGTCTGTGGCTCTGGCTCTCAGGCTGCGGGAGCGACAGGAGAAGGCTGCCCAGCTGCAGAAGGAAGCGCTGGATGCTAAAGAGCAGCTCCACAGGGAGACGGAGAAGGCAGAGGTAAGTGCTCTCTCCTGCTGGATGGGTTCAGCCCCACGGATCTGTGGCTGCTCCTGTTAGAGCAAGGAGCTGGGAACCCATTGAGAACCCCGTGAATGAGGTGTTGCTCTTGTGACCTGGAGCCAACCAGAGGTGCTTTTACCCAGAGTCCTTCTGGCCTGTGTCAGGAGGTTTGTCTGCTCTCTCTGGGTGGCAGCAGTGTGAGAGGAAAGGACATATAACACACAGGTTGAAAGGAGGTTTTTGGCTTTCCCCCTTTCTGTCCCCAGGTCTGTCTGTATCTCTCTTGACACTGAACAGCCATTAATCCCAGACTTCTCAGGATCAACGCCCCAGTTTTATGTTCATGCTGCCTCCAGCAGAACCACAAGAACAGATTGTAGACTTTGGCAGGTTTCCGGCCGCAGTCCCTCCAGCGTAGATAAGCTGACCGGGCCGTTCTGCTGGTGCTGCTGCAGAGGAACTTGTGATGCCTTGGCAGCCCGTGCTGTTCAAGTAAAGCAGCTGCAGCCGGGTGGGCTCAGGGCTTCGCAGTGTGTGTTCTCCCTGGAGCAGAGGGAGAGCCCCCGGTGGGGTTCAGGCAGCTTTTGGAATATCATGTCTGAAGGATCTGCCCGCAGAAAATGCCGGGAATTAGTAGCAAACCCTTGGCTGTTTGGGCTGTTGCTTTTTGCTTTATCTGAGATCTGGGAGAACTTGCACTTTCGAGATGATTTGTGAGAAAAAGCAGAAGGTTGGGATATGGGATAGTTGATTGGGAATTGTCCAACACATGCCTAAGGCAATTGACACTCGGCTTAGCAGAGCTGTGGCATCAGCACACCCTCAGCTGTTGTCCAGCTGCCTTTGGGAGCTGAATTCCTGGTGGGAGGTCCCTGCAAGCCCCTGGCTCTGTCAGCGCCCTGAAGTGACAGGAGCTGGGAGCTCTGTACAGCTTCTCCTGCTGTGAAGTCTGGGTGGGATTTATTTCACCTGATTGTAGGTATCTGCTGTTGTAGTGAGCAGCCTCGTGGCTTCCTTTAGATTCAGTAGAGACAGCTACACCTTCACAGGGTGAGATTCTTGTGCCCTGCTTGGGATGGTTGCTGTGCCATGGGATGACTCGGCCTCTAAAATCCTGTTTATCAGTTGAGAAAGAGGCCAAGATGAGTAGCACAGGCATTTCCCCCTGGTTTCCAATGTTTCTACCCTGAAGATAAAGGCAGTAGCTTTTCAAAGCATGAGGTTGTTGCACTGCCAGAGGAAGGCAACGAATGCTCTGAAAGTGAAAGGTCAGTTTGTGTGTGCCACCTTGAGGAAAGCTCTGACTGTTGCACTGCATTTGTTCCCTCTCTGCATGGTGTTCAAAGCGCTCCTTAGCATCATAAGCAGCAAAGACTTCCAATTAGGTGCTTAGCTATTTTTTTTCACATCAAATAACAGATCCCTGGGTTAACAGTGTAGCTTAGTTCCGAGAATTAATTCATTTGTGGTGTGGACTTGCCAGCAGGAGGAGCAGAGGCTGGCAGAGAGGAAGAGGCAGGAGCAAGAAGAGAAGGAAAGAGGAGTGAAGGAGGAGCTCCTTTTGCCAGAGAAGCAAAAGGCTAAAGACAGAGCCCGGACTCGGCTGCTAGAGAATAAAGAGGTAATTCTGCTCCCTCTGCTGAGATTTCCTTCCGGGACGACATCGGAGAGCTTTGATTCAGCACGGATGTGCTGGTACGACGGGCAGTTTTACCCTCTGCTTCGTATGTTCCCTTTCAATGATGAGGGGATTCCATAAACTTTTATTTTCCCTGCTTATCTGAGGTGGGCTCCTTGACTACTTCAGTGACTTTTGGGGAGGGGAGGGTATTTCCCAGGGTTTTCTTGCTGTCCAGATAAGGCAGTGGCTGTTAAAGTTGCCCTGCCTGAGCTGCTGCTCTTTCGAAACGGGCTGAGCCTCCAGGCAGCAGCGATGCTGAAATAGTGTTATTTGAGCTCAAAGTCAGGAAGAGCCACGGGATGGCAGCAGAGGCTGCAGGACAGGATTGTCTTTGGGCCTCACCACCATGGAACTTGAGAAAGGTCTGCAGGTGAATGTAGGTGTCTTGAACATCAAAAACAAATATATGGGTCTTTATCTCCTTGCAAAGCTATGTATTTTAATCTTTAAATGCAAAACCAGTGAAATGTGAGTTAATGTTAATGGACACAGAGCCACAAAGGCAGCCTCTTGTGGAGAAGCAAAACTGCTTCCAGCTCTCTAGAGAGATGTTTTGTGGCTGGTGAAATTTGCTGGTTTAAGGATTTCTTCTTCACTTGCCTGTCTCAGTGAATTTATGCTGTTCCCATACAGATTACCATATGGTTTGTCTCCATGGTAATAGTCAGCTTAATATTATTAAAGAAGCCCAGAAGTTGGGTTGCAGAGCATTTACAGCACATGGCTCAGCTCCAGCTGTGAGGATGTAACAGCTCCATTTAGGCCTTGCTTGAACGAATGGAGCCACTGTATATCAGATGCTTCTATTTATCAGATGCATCTATTGCTGACTTGTCCGTCTCATACAAAGCCAATTAAGCAGCCTAATTAAACAGGAGAAGGCAAGGCAAAGTCATAATTGGGTCAAAACTTTAGAATAGCCAAATTTCAGGCTTTGCAGCTGTGGGGTAAAGCAGGAGGTGGAGCAGGGAGGTTTTCTCATCGCCCAGTAGCAGGCCTTGCTTTTCATGGCTGTGGAATACGTGTGTCTTCTAGAGCTCGGCTGCCTGCACCTCCTACCAGATGACTCCACACGCCCAGAGGGATCCAAAGCCCCCTGTAATAAACCCAAACAACTACGGCATGGACCTGAACAGCGATGACTCCACTGATGACGAAAGCCAGCCTCGCAAGCCTGTCCCTGCCTGGGCCACTGGTAGGTGCAGGGGGTGATGTCTGTCCCCAGCAGGCCCTGCCGTGGCTCCGCTCCCACGGAGGGCGAGGGCTGGTGCCAGGCTCTGCCCGTTCCTCCCACTTCCACACTGCAGGTAAAAGTACCCATTTCCTGCTGCGTGGCTGGAGGTGGAGCTGGGGGCTCCTCTGCCACTTGGGGATATTCCTGTGACAGCGTTGGGGAACAAATACTCTTTTAAACTGCCCTGACAGAGCTGCTGGTGTCACTTTGCCAATGAGAAAGGAATAATTATCAACTAGTGCTCTGGCCCTGAGCCTGCTTTGGCTTCAAAAGGCAAAGGAGCACCAGATGTCCCAGGCCAGCTTTCAGAGGGGCTGTTCTGGTTCTGAAATATCGAGCGCTGTGGTTTCCTGTTCCTCCCGCCCCAGGGGAGCTGAGGAGCCGCAGGGAAACTAAGGGTATGGCAGGAAGAAAAGCTGAGAAGCTTTGCCTCTTGCAAACTTACCCTAGCTCCTGGAGAGAGCTCAGTACACGCAGTATGCGCCCCCCAAGTGATCTGTGGTGGATCTTTAGGCTTAAAGAGGATGCTTGAAAACACCAAAGGCTGCAGGATTTCTCCCGTTGGTGATCTCGGTGCGGTTAGGGAGGAGGAGAGCAGGGACATGTTGGGCACAAAGAGCCTGCACAGTGATTTCAATTAAAATTAATGAAAACGTAATCCTTTGTTTCCCCAGGGAATCAGCTTAGCCAAGCTGTGATCCACCAGTACTACAACCCTCCCAACATCGACGCGGTCTTTGGGGTGATCTTGAGCCCCAAGCTGGAGGACATCTTCTACAAGAGCAAACCCCGCTACTTCAAGCGCACCAGCTCTGCCGTCTGGAACTCCCCGCCCTTCCCGGGCGCCAAATCCACGCTAGGGCTGCCCTACGGCCTCAAAAAGTACTGAGGGGCTGCTGCAGGGGGAGCAGCCTCTGCCTCTCGAGGTGAGAAAAGCTACTGTTCAGTATCTGTAAATCTTTACCTATTAGTGTTGAATAAATGTTAGCTTTTACCGGGCCTCTTGCATTTTCTGCTTTGGGGGCTCGTTTCCTCCCCATCGGGCAAATCAGCAAGCTTTTGGGAGATGCTGCCTCGGGAAGGTGCTTCTCCTTTGACCCTTAGCTTTAAGCTGGCAAAGGTGTAGTCCATTAGGTGATGAGTCTGTGTCACCTAAAGCTGTAGGATCTGCCCTCTCCAGCCAGGCAGCTGCTCCGGGTGGCTGGATCCGGGGGACTGGCACAGCCAGGGACCCCTGTGTGCATGGAATGGCAGCATCGTTGAGGATGGAGAAGACCTTTGCAATCACTGAGTCCAGCTGTAACTGTAACGCTGCCACGTTCACCGTGAGCCGTCTCCCTGAGCACCAGCTCTTACACGAGATTTAATACCTCCAGGGATGGCTCTGATGCTGCTTTTGGTGAAGAAACGCTACCTAATATCTTGGGTAAAATCCAATCATGCACTAGGGATGTTCTCCAGAAGAAGATACTACCAGGTGTGGTCTTCATCCTCTCCTGCAGATTGCCACAGGAGTTCCCCGGTTTCACTTTCCAGCAGTGCCCTCTGGCAGCACCAGGCGCAGTTCTGTGCTGAAGCCAGACCAATCCTGGTGTTGCTACAGCTCAGGCTGAAACACCCCGAGGATTTTATTTGAAGCAGTTACACTGGTTTCTCTGCGTCACGGGGGAAGTCTGAATTCTGCACATCTGGCAAACTGTGCCCCTCCCCTCAGATCCAGCTGTTTCTCGCTGCTGGATTTGTTTTAAGGATGGGTGAGTGTTCCTGGCTGCAATTTCAGTGTGCAAAAGTCCTTAGCAAAGACTTCTGGGAATATATCACTGGAATCCACCCTGAACTCTCCCCCGTCCCTGTCGTTGGCTACGTGTGTAACTTCAGGAAATGCTCAGGTTTGCTGCCACCAGGCGGAGCAGGGACCTCAGTCACTTCACAACTCCAGCACCGCTATTTAAATGCACGGACAAAAGGCCCCCAGGTAGAAATCCTAGGGAATTACAACGTCAAGATGTCAAGAAAGATAGTTGCATTCTTGATTTCAAGTACTTCTCTTAATTTTTACAAAGACAGGGCCTTTTCTCACTTGGTCTCATCGGTGGTACATGATCAGGACCAGATGAAACAGGGCCCCTCGGCACATCCTCAGGATTGCTGATTTTCTCCAGGTTTGTTCTCAGGTGGGATCCCAATCCTCTTTGGGTTCAGAGGTACTGAAAATCTAGCAAGAAAAGTAGTTTCAAGTGAACATAAATATTAAAAGTCACTTTTAAGCACCTGTGAGAGGTTGGCATCCCAGCCAAGGCCTTACCCAGGTTCAGTTCCCGTGGCCCCTGCCCCTTTGCGCCGATGCCTTACCCTGGTGTTCCCTTTCCTGCATTAAACACCTGAGCTCCTTCATCCTTTGAGCTCAAGTCCATCCTCTGCCTGTGCTTGTTCTGCCGGTGGAGCGCAGCCACTGTTTTTCATGGCTAATGCCTTTCTCGTCCTCTTTCCTGGGAGACGTGACCCTGTCCAAGGGAATCGTGTGTCCAAGGGGAATCTCTTCCCCCTCCCCTGCCTTGTGATGACAGTGGGAACAATCTGCCCTGGTGAAATCACCTTCCCTAATTTCTGCGTGTGACTTCCCATTCCCAAGCCAAAGGAGCTTTCTCCACCTGCTGCTCCCGGTGGCTGCCTGTGCTCAGGGCAGGTGTTTGTGCTGCACAAAGCACTGACTCCTGGAACAGCAAACAAGAGAACAATCCCCCCGGGGCAGGTCAAGCCAGATTCTGCTGCTTCTTGCTTTCAGAGGACTGTGTTTATTGAGCCTTTTTTTGTGCGCCTTTAGCCCCAAGTGCCCGCCCGTGAGGTGCTTGGAGGTCTCTGACTCTGTCCTGGAGGAAGGTTAAGCTGAAAGGATGTGGGGCTACAGAGATGATGAGGGGCCTGGAGCATCGCGTGGAGAGGGGGAAGACTCTACCATAAAAAATGCTAAACCCTGCCCTTTCCACAGCCGCCCCCTCGCGCTGCGGGGTCGGTCACCTCCGTGCACGCAGGCAGAGCCGGTGCCACGGGGCACGCTCCAGAGTACACAGGGGTCTCTTTGACACGCTTTGGACCCAGAATTTACCTGGTGGTTGTTCAGGAATTAGCCTGTCAATATTATTTTTAATTAAAATGGATTCTAGTGACCCGATTGCTGACAATATTGCCAGCAGTGGAAAAACAAGAGAAACCAAACGCTTTTAGACAAACCCCCAAATGACATTAAGTAGCTTACACTGAAAATCCAGATTAGCAGCCCGTGCCAGGGATACATATTTCCAAATACTGTTTCCTGCCTCCGGGGCCACCGAGGGTCTTTTCAAGGACTCTAAAAGCTCATTTTCATCCAAACGCATCTTTTAGGGGGAAGTTTTCTTTTTTTGGGGGGAGGGTAAT
>JAOXNH010000039.1:69843330-69853609 GCA_028566575.1 Bartramia longicauda | reverse complement strand
GTGCTCCCTGCCCGGGCCGCGGTATCTGGCGGCGGGGTCTCCACCACGACCCGGGGGGGGGCGGGAGGGGCGCGGCAGAGGTCACTGCGGGGTCAAAGGTCACCTTAGTGAGGAAAACTTCCGGGTCGAAGTGGGGCCCATTGATGTCGGCGGGGTCCGGGGTCGCCTCCGCCGCCTCTGCCGCGGATGGGCCGTAGTACCGCTGGAGCGGCCCGTGGGGACGCCGCCATCCGCCGGTGCCAGTGCCGGTGCCAGCCTCAGGGCTGATGCCAGCCCCGTTCCCCGCCGCCTCCACCTCCGCCATCGCGCCGGCACTTCCGTCCCCGTCAGGTACTTCCGGCCCTTCCCCCGAGCGTCACTTCCGCCGGAGCGTCCCCGTCGCCACGGCAACCGCCCGCCCGCCCCGTCACGGCGGTCACTCCCGACGGAGCCTCCGGTCCGCCGCGCCCGGGGGGACAAGGGCCCCTTGGGAACGGGGCGGCGGGAGGAGGCACCAGCCCCCGAGGGTGAGCGGCCGGAGGCGGCCCCGGCGCCACGTCCCCGCCGTCCTCCGCCCCAGCGCTCCCTCCCCGGTGTCCCCGCCAGCCCCCGCCTCCCAGGCCTCATTTCCACCGGGCACCGAGCGGGTCCCCATCCCCTCCCGGAGGGTCCCCGCCGGGTTTCGGGGGGCTGGGGACACGGCAGGGGACATATCCCGGCCCCTTGGCAGTGGGCCCCTGGCTGGGGTCGGGGAGACGGGGAGGAGCGGTGTCGGGGACACCGGGGACCGGGACGTCAGGTCCAGCCATGGCCGTGCCCTGCAGGTGGCTTGGGCACCTCACAGCCTTTATGTCAAACCAAGAGCTGGCCTTTGGCTGCCTGAAAGCTCCTGGGGAGTGTGTTTCACCCGGGACGAGGAGCCACGCTCACTTTTTCTGGGTTTTTCCTCACTCTTCCCCTTCCAGGTGACGCTGACCGAGCCCCAGGCACCAGCAGCTTCCCCAAGACCTGCTGTCCCCCCCGTCCTCAGACGATTAACTCCGTTCTGCTAATTCCAGTAAACAGCTGTGAGCTTATGGATGCAGAAGGTGATCACTTTTGGTAATTCCTCTTGTCCCATCATTCCCAAAGAATTTGTGTCGCTGTTGGCTGCAGGGACTCCAGGTGCACACTTGAGCTGGGCACTGCAGCATGCAGGAAAAGTACAAATTCCTCTGTAAGGAGTCACGGAAACGATCTGGAGAGGTACCTTGAGGTGGCGCTGAAAACCGTAAAGCAACAGTTCCCAGAGCAGTCCTAATTCTTGGTTTGTTACTTCGGTAAGAACACCCCGAAGTATTTCGTGTATTCACCCTGAGCTGGGGGGGGGTGTGAGGCAGATCAGCTCCTTTTTACCCCTCAGCAAAACCATTGCACTGTTAGGACTGCGGGAGAGCACTGGAACCAAAATAACCAAATTACCCAAATCAAATAGCTGTTCAGAGAAGGCTGAGGGGCTGGGGGCAGGGGTGTCTTCAAGAGCGGGTCCCGGTGCTCTCGCTGCTGTGGACGTGTCCCTGCACCCTGTCGCTGTGGTGCTGCTGGTGTGATTTTGTACCACATTTGGAATTCTGCTTTCTCTGATTTTGCACTTCCTCAGCACATTGGCTGCAGCACAAGGTTCCGTTGCGACGCAGCTACGGGTCACACATCCTGACTGTTTGCCCCAAAACCCTCCTCACGTGGCAGCTCTGAGGGCTCAGCACGGTCACACGCTGCTGAAGCCGGCTCCTTTACGCAGATAAATCCCCCCCCATGGAATTCTCTGCCTGGCAACGCTGACGCAGCTTCCTTTGCCTGTTGGTGCCTTTGGCCAGCCACGTGCTGGTGCCAAATGGTGGCAAACGCTGTGCCAAAGGGAGAGGGGCAGCCACTGGGAGCATCAGCTGGAGCAGGAGGAGGAGGAGGGTGCACAGCGCCCAGAGGGTCGCACAAAAGCTGCTGGTGGGAATCCAAGGGGGCCAAAACTCACCCGAGGTTCAAGAAACCTTTAACTTGATCAGAGACAAAGCATTAGAACAGGAGGTTTTCTTTGCAAAGAAAGGCCGAGGGCGAGTGAAACCTGCACTAACAGCTGGGCTTTAGCACCTAAACCGGCACAGGATACCGAAGATGTTTCCCCCTGCATCCCAGCTTCTGGAGCGTTGCTTGCTCAGGGGACTGGAGATAGCAGTCTCTTCCCAAAGCCACGGGCAGATGCGCAGAGCTGCTCCCTGTGTGCCCACTCCCTGTGTGCTGGCAAGGCCCTGCTCAGATCCCCATCTCTCCGTCCCTGGAAGATGTGCCGGTTCTCAGGATAACACTGAAACTGGGCTCTGAGGGAGCAGGTTCTCTGCAGTTCAAGCAGAACCACTGAGTGATTCGCTGCTGGTATTTAGCCCAGCTAACGTGTGAGCACAAGGGAGAAACACGGGCAAAACCTTCTAAAACCAGAGCTTTATTTACAGCACTCAAAGCAAACCAAACCCACCACCGTTCTGCAGACCCGGCCGTTCTCGGACCTCTCCTCCAAAGTCGTCTGCCTCAGAAAATCAAACCAAAGTCCATCAATTCACCCAGGATTCTTCCAAACGGAAAGAGTTCGGAGCTGCCACATCTTAGCGGAGAAGAGCAGAGAAAGCCACTGCTGCCTCCTTTCTACTTGCCTTCCCTGCACGTTTTTTCCCAAATGTGGAAAAGACGACATCTCATCCAGCTGGGGCAGTATTTTGTTAGGAGTTTGGTACAGCCGGAACAAAGGACAACAGCCCATTTACAGATCTAGACCTGGGATTGTGCGAGGCCAAAGGAACCATCCGGCCACTGAGGAACACTGGCTGGAGGAGAACACTGTAAAATCCAAGGGGGAAGCTTTAGTCCTGCGGGAGTGGGTGTCACAGGAAGGCAAGAGAAGCAAATAAGCAAAGACTTCCAGGAAGGAAAACCAGAACCCAACAGTGGTTGGTGCAGAAAACAGATGAAGCAGCGGCTCTGCTCCGCTGCTTTGGACAGCAAAGGGTTTAAACAACAGGCAGCGGAGGTTTGGCTGAAGAGAGAAAGAGCATTTTATTTTAAATTCTTTTCTTCTTTCTCCCAGCAGGCAGAGTATTTTTACAGTTACAGATCTTTTCAGTCATGGGCAGAGTTAAGTAACTGGGCTTTGGGGGAACACAGCGAGCACTGGGGATGTGCCCAGCGAGAGGCGAGGAGGGCGGAAATCCATGAACGGCTGCTTTGGGAACAGAAGCAGGAGGGACGTGCCTTGCCCCACATCTCACAGCAGCACTGCAGGCATGGACCCTCAAAGCGCTACGATAGGCAGAGCAAGGCTTTCTACATGAATAAATAAATAAACAGATCAACCCTCTGATCAAATCTCTCCTTGACCTCTCACCTCCACCCAAACAGCACCTTCTGGGAGTGTCACTGGACCCCAGCCTCTGTGTTTGTTTGCACATCTTCCCAAACTGCTCTAATACCAGGTACCATAATCACTGAAATTAACTGGACCTTTTGCCATCAGATTTTCTTTATGCTGATTTAGCAGTCTCAGGGAGTGCATCTGCAAGTGCATTGGAAGGTTCTGGAAAATACGTGTGTAAATCAAGGTGGCTTATGGCCTCTGGCCCTCCTTTCTCACAGGTTCATCCCCAGCCTTATCCAGAAGGATGATAAATAATACCAAGCTGGCATCTACATGAAGTTTTGCTCCTCTGCAACTCTTCACGCTGACAATTACAGTATCAGGGTCCAGATCTACTGCTAATTTCCCTCCAAAGCTGTACGGTCTGCAAGTCTGAAAACAGGACACTGAGAGCAGGATTCAGCCGAGTGGCCAGCCTGGAATGTAAATCACACCTTCACACTGCCATAAACCAGCATCCTGAACTCTACAGCTTCCACAGCTTGGCCAATTTATTAAACTTTTGAGTATCAGAGTCTCTGGATCTGTCAGCCACATCTCCTCAAGGGCCTGGTACTGAGTATCAGTCAGGGAGGCAACACAAAAGTGACCCTTAAAAATAGGCTGCAAGACACAGACAACCAGGCAAGAGAGAAAGGTGTAAGCATTTAACAGCATCAAATTTGTGTTATACGTGGAAATCTGTTTAGAATCAAAGACACTCATAAAGAGATGTCTGAGAACAGCCAGAATGAAGACAAAAAGCTGGTGGAAAGGAAAGTTCTTGGAAGGTCCGTCTGGAATGTCTCAGACTGCACCACAGGGCAGATGGAGAGAGGCCGTGAACGAGTCTGTCAATTGTCGTGGGTTTTGTTCTGTAAAACTCACGGAACAAGCAGCTCAAGTCCCTGCTTTGGACACCAGATAGTAGAGGATGAAGAAAACGATGATCAGTCCCATGGAAACAGAGCAGAGCAACTTGCGGTTATCCCTCCCGGAGCGTGTCATGGTGGAGAAACGCTTCACGCTGCCCGTCAGCAGGCCCGTCACGCTCATGAAATCGGAGTCCTGAGTGGGAAAGAAAATGCAGATGGAGGTGTTACGAACAGGTGAAGGTATTCCCAAGAATCTCCCGCTTCCCGGCTAAAACACATTTGCAGAGGGAGCTGCACAGCAGCTGCCCGTCCCTCGCGGAAGGTCCTTCCCCTCCAGCAGCAGCACTGTTCCCTCTGCACTGGAGACCGAGAAACAACAGAGAAGGGAGGGTCTGTTCCCAACTAAACCAAACCACCCTCCTTTTCCAAGCGGGGCCACGGGACCCGCTGCTGGGCTGGCAGTTGTACCCACAGCCCTTGTTCTGCCCGCAATGGGCTGTTAACAGCAACTCCGCAAATGAGCGCTCCAACCAAAGGAAAGGTCCCCAGATGAAGCTGGAACCAATGGTGTGCACTGGGGCAGCCCCACAAGCACAGGAAAAGGTGCCATTTCTTGCAAGTAGTTCCATTTTTTTTCAGCATAGGACCACAGGCACGTGCAGCTCCACCAAAGGGTGGGAAACTTCTCAAATTAATGCAGATCAGGCAATTTAATTTTGACTCCTGGCCTGTTTTCCTTATCCACAAACTACTCGGAGCTTCTGCTCATGTTACTCTTGAAATGCTTCAAAACCTTTTCTGTTACAGAAGCACAATTTCATGCTGATTGATGGCTTCTCCTTTAAGGTCTTTTGCCTTTACACCTTTTATTCTGATTGTCCGTTCTCCTTTTGGGCTGAGCAAACACCCATTTCAGACACTCCAACACCCACAGCACACGCTGCTGAGTGTCCAAGCTGAGCTCACGCCTCTGACTCCACTGGTTTAACACTGTAATTCCCTTTTCTCTCGCCTCCATGCACCAGCTCTCCCAACACCCAGCACGTGCAGGAGAAGGCTCCCCAAGCACCCACATTACGGTGCTCATCTCCTCCTCAAACCTGGACCCCCTTCCTCTCCCAGTTCAGTTAACGAATTGCCTCTCTCCTAACGAGCCCCAGCAGGTACCCCCTCTACTGCATGAACGCGCTGCCTTTCCCTAGTGCAGTGATTTTCCAGCAGCAACCAACGCTCAAAGAGGCAGATTACTCTGGAAAGTGATTCTGGTTTTATGGGGTGCTGTGTGTCAGAAAGATGAGGGAACAGGGCACCAAACACCCTGAGTGCACCCAGAGCATCAGCTCTGCTCCTTCCAAAGACAACAGTGAACTGCAAACCTCTGGCAGGCAGCCTGTGTTTCAGGTGTTACGAGTCAGTACCCCTGACAGATTTATACAGCGATACCAGAAATCCCAGGAATAGCTGAGAAACAGGCCCATCTCCCGGCATCAGCCACAGGAGGCAGCTCTTCAGTCCCAGCAGGGAGGAAACCAATCTCCACCTGTACTTCTGATGTGTGCCATCCTGCATCCGTCCTTCCCGATGCTCGATTCCCACTGAGCCGCCCACCCGGGAAAGGTGGCACTTGCAGCTGCCAGGTACCTGATGTTTATATATTGAGGAGACCATGGAAACGGGTTTGGTTCCATGGCCTGGTTTGCCAAACCGACCACTGGGATCTGGCTTTGCTGCTAACTGCTGTTAAACTGCCACAGTTCAGGTACATGCTGAGAGCCAGCCACGTTCCTTACCATGCCGTCCAGGTATCGGTTCTGCTCCTCAGCATCTTTGTCAATATCCAGAGCCAGCTACACGGGGAAAGGGAGACAACGGGTGTTAATGAACTTTCAGTGCAGAGAGAGCCTCTAACGCATTGGCACTGGTAAAATTTGAAACACGCCTTAGAAAAGCGAGTCGACGCTTCCCCGTCTCCTGCACAGATAGAGGCTTGCTCAGTAGAGGAATGAGATTCTCACTCCGGTTTCAGGTTGTTGAACTTTTTCAGCTCTGCAGCACTAAAAATGAAGCTCGACTGTCTGAAACTGTCATAGATGGGACAGGAGCTTTTAAACGCTGGGACACAACAGCAGGAATGCAGAGCCTGCCCTTCTACAGCGTGAGTCACTGACTTCTATTAAGCTCTAAATCAAAGTATGTGATGTTAGTCGGGGCAAACTAGCTTTAAGAATACCAATTACATAGAGACACGTGTATTTTTCAAAACTGATTCACCTTTTTATTGTGACTTTTTCCCCCAAGAAGGCACGCTTAGCAATACCTTTCTCTGCAGCTTTTATGTTTCTCTCTGTGCCTAAAACTCCTTCCCTGAGCGCCACGAAAACCACATCGTTCCCATTACATGACATCGCTAGACCTCAAAAGGAAAGTGGGGGTCTGTGAAGCTGTCCCAGGCGTTTCACAAGTGACAGGTAACCATTATATCACCAACAACGTCGCCACCCTTCCTTCACCGCGGCTCCCGAGGCCAATGCGGCCACTCACCGACTTCAGCCTGGTGACCTTGCTGGCCAGGCTGTCTGCCATCCGCTTGTTCTCCACGTCCAGCACATCCTCCACGGCTCCCGGACTCTGACCTAGGGAGGGAAAAAGTGGAGGATGAGTTGTATCCGTCCCGATAGCCGTCCCCTGTGTTTGCTCACCCAATGTGGCAGGCCAGGCAGGGCTGGCTTGTTGCCCGACCGGTCTCCGGCCTGCCACCCAGGCCGTTACAGCTGCCTCCTTGCGGGGCCTGCGCCACCAAACACTCCCAAACTCTTGTTGACAAAAACACACCCGATTTGCCCCAAAGGGAGGGGGTCAGGAACCCCGGGACGCCTCCAAGGCCCAGCAGCCGCTGGAAGCTGCACAGGGTCCCGGAGCCCCAGCGACACCCCCGACACTGCCCCAGTAGGGGATTGGGGTGAAACCCAGCAAATCCGGGCACTTCGCCCCACCAAGGCTCCGGGGCTCTGCCGCCCCGGGCGGGCCGCGGGCCTGAGGCGGCCCCCAAATGGCGGCGGCGGCAGCGCCCCGCTGTCACACCCCGCCGTCACAGCGCGGGCCCCCGCGGCGCTGCCTGGGTGTCCTTGTTGCCTTGACCGTTGCTGCGCATAGCGGGCGTCCCTCGGCGGAGCGGCCGGGCTGCCCGAGCCGAGCGCTGCCGCAGAGGTGCGGGAGCGGGGCAGGCCCCTCGCCTCCGCCAGGCGAACGGCCCGGCGGGTGGGGGGACTGTTGGCGGGCGACGCCGGCGTCGGGATCCTGCCCCGGCGAGGGGACGAGGATCGGGAGAGGAAGGACGGAGGCCGGCCCCCGCGGAGGCCCTTTCCCGCCGGAGCCGTGAGGAGGCGGCGGCGCTGAGGTAATGGCGGGCGCGGGCGAACCGGGCCCCTCCGCCGCCCCTCGCCTCAGCTGCGGCCGGGCCGGGCTGGGCCGCCCGGAGCGACGGCGGCGACAACCAAATATCATCACGGGAAAAAAGAAACTGCTACAAAATCGCTCCCATCTTTTTGCCACAAGTTAGAAGCGTTTTGCAAACTGTTCCGCACTTTTTCAGGAAGGAATTACTTGAGCGATCAGTTCTCAATGAACCGGGCATAGGTGAGCCCCAGACACATGTTACTTCCAAACACTGGGCAGAATACCTGCCTTTTCTGTAAAGTGTAATTAAATGTTGACTACTACTTAACCTTAGATTTTCCCTTCCCCCTTTGCTACACACCTGTGAAAGTACCAATAGCAGAAAAAAAAAAAAACCCCAAACACTAAAACAAAGTAGATCAGGAAACAAGAGAATGGCAAACAAGCTGATGTCAACCTATAAAACTGTACAGATTCTCGGCAAGGCCAGGAGGAAAGTAGCAAGTTAAACTAACCAGGATATACAGAAACAGCAGTGGAAAGGAGGCTCAGACATGGGTAATGCACAGCAGCAGGGCTAAAACATAACAATCTTCATGTCTGTATCCCATGAAATAGAAAAACTGTGCAGAAGTAAAATAGAGCACATTGGATTACTTGTAGTTCGGAAAAGCGTACTGTAAATGTCTGATTAGAGAGAAAGTACAGCAGAGTTAATTTTCCGACTGCAACTGTAGTTTTGTAACTGTCAACAAAGAGCAGGAGTTTTAAGGGGCAATCCAGAAATCAGCAGGGAAGTATCTCTCAGCTTTTCAAGGTTAATTGAGAAGAGGGGAGAGCTGAGCGTACTAGTAGAGCTTGGTAAATTACATGCAATGCTGTAGCTTGAGGACTGCATCTATTCACAGGGGTGAAGAAGATCCACGTAACCACAACTTCTCCCTGGCCTCATCTTTTTTCTATGGCATTTCACAGATTTCAAGATGTGTCCTTGTCTCGAATGCTGTGGTCTAAATTTTAATGTAATATGCATGGTGATATCTTGATTCTGCAGAGAGACTTATGCACAGAGATACTGTGATAGTCATTTTACTGGAAATAATCTCTCTGCTTGAAAATAAACTAGATTGCAAAAATGAATGTTAGAGATGTATTAAAAAGATTGTTGCAGTTAAGTAATGAGTTGTCCCTATCAGGAAGAAAGACTGTGAATTACACTCAGATGGGAAACAAATCTTGCCCTACTACATTTTGATGCAACGCAAGTTTCAGTGAAAAAGGTAATGGAATGTCTGTAATAGCAGTCCATAAAGCATGTGACTTGATCCTTATGATGATTAAACAGAAATTAGCAAAAACCAAAGTACATTTAGCCCATACAATCTAAAATATTTGTAAATCTTCATCCATTGGAGTATTTCTACCAGTGATATGCAGAATATTACAAAGCTACTTAATATACCAGCGATTGGAGAGAGAATAAACAAATGGCTGATTAAATGCCACGCAACAAAGATCTGTTGATGGTCAATTATGATGGATACGGGGTATTGGAACAGACCAAGCTAGATGCCTTGGTAAGGTGGCCTCATTTGTTCAACAGGAATGTCGAAGTCAAGGTCAGGTATCTAGTGAAAAGGAACGCAGGATTGTTTTCTGGAAGGCAGTTGAGAGTAAACAGCGTTAGTTTGTCCTGGTGAAGGAGTGAATATACGCTCCCACCGTTACGGGTTAGTAAAGATGACAGCTGTGAGTGCATGGATAGCTGAGAGAGTATCAAAGCAAAAACAAACAGTAATTACATGTCTAGGCATGATTAGTAAGACCAATACAGGCTCTGTGTCCACACTTAGGATTAATGATAACTACAGAAAAACTAGAACAGTTGCGGGATAATTCAAGTGTGTTTTAGAAGGATAACCACGTCTTCTCCCTAAACTGAGAGTCCTAACAAGACAGGGAGCCATGTTCTTTCATCCTCTTGTTCTCTATTGAAATTGATCTTGGATTCTTTTAGATGTGGTGATACAACTTCAATGGAAGAGGTTTGTTCCCATCCCTTTAATCTGGTGGTAAGGGTATTCTCCTGGGAACGGGAGACGTGAGACTGAATATGCACGAGGCTGAGGAGAATGAACCAACTACCTCATTTCTTGGGTTCTAACTTTAGCTACTGGATTAGTCAGTAAATGGTGACCACAGGCTACTTCTCTAGCACAGTTTAAATCCTTTAGCTCTGTTTAGTTCTTTAGAGGAAAGAATGTAAGTGCCTACCCTCAAGAACAAGTTCCAGCAGCAAATGCCAAGTGAATAGAAACGTCTTTCTTCAGGCTTTAGTAAAGTGGCTTAAGGAATGGGACTGCAGGGGTATCATTGTCCTGTTTCCTGTTGGCTATATAAATTACTGTTCCGTGCCCGAGATGCTTAAAAGGCAGCCTGTGATACACAGCCTAGAACCTGCACGCTTTGTTGGCTTCGGTCCCCAATATCTTTGGAGTCTCTCTCAGTATCACATTGTCACCTACAGAACCTGCTGACAGGAGAACATCTTGTCCACTTTCAAAAGGGCCGGAGTTCTCTTTCTCACACCTCTTTGAAAAATTGAACT
>JAOXNH010000039.1:69821908-69839206 GCA_028566575.1 Bartramia longicauda | reverse complement strand
GTGTTTCCAGCCTTAAAGTGGCAAAAGATTATGTGTGGGGTAAATCCATTTTGAAATAGACTCTGGTTGTCAGGGAAACTTCCTGGATCCCTTGTCGGTGTATCGAGCGTAGGAAAATTGTGAGAATGCTGGTGGTTTTGCTGGCCTGTTTAGAAGAAATGGAGCAATCAGAGGGTTATGAAACTGTAGATAAACTAAGCAACTCCCTTGCATCATTTTTTTTTCTATAAAAATTGGTGGTGCTCTGTCCTTTTTCTGGGGATTTTTAATTCACTGTTGCCTACACTGTCAATTTTTGATTGCCAGGAGGTAAACTACAGCTAAAGCAAAACCACAGGTTTGGCAAAACCATGCAGGGATGAGATTACAGGAGCCTACGAGGAGGCTGTGGTGGGCAGAGAGAGGTGGTGGGAGGCTGCGGAGCCCGTTGGTCCCAGGATGGAGCTCTCAGCCTCGGGTGACAGCCTGAGTGGGGACCGGGTGGACACTGCCTTGACCATCACGGCATGTCCTGGGAGAGACCAGAGCCCTCCCTGGGATCCCGGTGATGGTGACACAGTTCATCTGCAAACTGTGCCTGCTGCCTGGAAGCAGACAGGGACTGGCAGCGTAAAAAGGCAGTGAGCGGCCAGGGGGGCTGCATTTGCAGAGTGGGTGAGTTGGGGAACACCTGCCCTCTCCAGAAGCTCCGTATGGTCAGTCCTGGGGAGGAATCGGGAAAAGCGACAACCAGACACTCGTGAGGTGGTCAGTGAGGTAGGAGATGAGCTCAGCAGACCTGTGGATGGGATAGCCATGAACTGTGGTCACTCTAGGGAAGAATAAGGCCAGAGTATCTGAGTGATTGGTTAATTAGTGGTAAGGCTAATTACAGTTACTGAGCAGTTCTGCAAGCCTAAGCAGTGTAGCTCAGCAAAAGTGACAGTGAGTGCTGAGAAAATGATGGGAGAATTATGATAGAATTATATCTGCCTAGCTCTGTCTAGCTCTAGCTGTATCTGTACTTATCTAATCAGGGTTTTATACATTTTAAACATTTTTGTTCTTATGACCTGGACCAAATGCTCTCTTGGTATAAATGAGGGTTGTGTGTGGTTTCCTGTGCCGGCCAGGTGACTGGAAGCAGGGGTAGCCAGAGAGGAGCCTGTCTGTCTGGGAACAGCCAGGATGGTCACACACACAGAGGTGCTTCCCCTGAACAAAGAGCAGGAGGGTTTATTGAGGGCTTATTGGGGAAAGGGACCTGATGGGGGAGTAAACATCAGGTCTGTGGTGTTCAGGGAACATGACCTGAACAACCACAAGGATCTGCTCACAGGTAACCAGGAGACAGTACTTCCTTTTGGTGAGGAAAAGGAACAATAGACATCAAGGGGGGAAATGTGTAGCCTGGTGGTGTTGCTGAGCAGAGGAATTACCAGCTGTTACGGGGTGGTCGGATTGGGATGGATACCCACTTTACTCCTGCGGTATTAAAACACAAGCCCACCCATCAGATGGGCACTGCTTTGGCCCATGGTATTCAGCGAAGCTGGTGGGAGAGGCCAGTGGGTGGTGTTCATCCTGGATGTTTTTCAAGGATGAAAGAGAAGCAGGGGCTCGCAGAGAGTGGGGACCTTGGTCACGGGAAGCACTTCAGAGCTGGTGGTGTGGTCTGTCTCTGTGATTTTGTGGTGTGTTTTTAGTTCTGCTGCTTTCTGGCAGAATGGCCCTCCCCTGGATGGGGGAAACAGTTCTGTGGATTTTTAACCTGTTACTTATTTTGATCGTTTTTGTTTTGCCTCCCAGAAATCTCAGTGCTTCACCTTTGACGATGAGGAGCAGGAGGAGAGGAAGGTAGGCATGCTCTTTGTTTGACTTCTCCAGTTGGATACCTCAATCTGCTGCTGCTCTGACTCGTGTCCAGCAGGGCTTGGTGGTGGCAGCTCCTACGAGGAGAGAAATGAGTGTTTTTTCATTAACTTGCTCAGGGAGTGGTGTGCTCAGGGCAACTGGCTCTGTTTTTTCCATCAGTAGCTGGTGTTTAGGACACAGCTTAGCATTAGCAAGCCCCTTGGGTTCTGTGGTGTACAGGCTCAGCCACAGGTGTGTAAAAAGTGTGATCCTTTGTGTGTGTGGCACGAGCCTGCTCAGCAGGGATCACAGCAGCGCAGGGCTCTGGAGGGAGGTGTTTCTGCCGTGGGGCAGCGGCAGGATAAAGCCCTGTATTAGCGGATACTTTAAGCTGGTTTAATCTGGCGCTGGATGGAGAGCAGCGCTCCTGCTCTTGCCGTCCTTTCACGCCAGGGCAGGCCTTTGTGTGGCTGCGCACAGATGGGGGCTGATCTGCCTCACCAATAACTTCTTTCTTTTTCTCCCCTGGATTATTTTCCATCTGGATCAGTTTCATGGTCCAGTTCATTGGCAGATTGTGCTAATGCCTGTGTCAGCACAGTGAGCGTGGAGCAGGCAGCTGGGCTGGGGAGTGGGACCTCTGTTTGTCTGTGCCGTTGCCGGCAGGAGGCTTTTCCAGGTCCAGCCCGACGTGTGGGACTGGATCTCACAAGGTCCAGGCTCTTTGCCTCGCGCTGACTTGCTCTGGAGCTGGGATAGTCTCACCGGCCATGAGCGTGGGCACAGCCCTGGGGTGTTCCACTTTTGGGGTGTATGTCAGGGAATATGAACTGAGTGTCACCACCTGGTTTCTGGAACTTGGTTCCTCTGAAGGCTTAGCCCTGGGCACAGCCCTGAGGTCTCTCTAACCCGAGTCACTCAGAGGCTTTGGCTACTTACAGCTGTACCTTTGGCTCCCGTGTCTGTCTCCTCATGTGGCAGGCGAAGAGGAATGACTGTACTTTCTCACTTCTCCGGGGTGCAGTTGTGGGACATGCTTCTTGAGTCACAGCTTGTTCAGTTCTGCCAGCCTCCCATTAAGGACTGAAATTTACTTTTTTTTTTTTCTTCGTTTGTTCCCTCAGTCCTTTTATTATTCTGAAGCTCAGGCTGTGTTGGGCAAGTTACACTGAGCGATAGCAAACCCTGCAGTCTGGGATTCCTTCACTCCTGTCACATGCACGGAGAGACACGTGCCCTGGTTCCGTGTTGTTGGAGAGATCTGGGGAGATGTGACCTCGCCAGGCTGGGGGTGCCTGTGCTGTGCGGTGGTGTAAGGGCAGTGTTGCCACACACGCTTCAAACCGAGCTCCCTTGGCTGTTAGGGCTTTGCCTTTGCTGCTGTCACACACAGCGCTGTCACCTGCAGGGGCTGGATTTCCAGCTCCTGTGAATTGGTGTTAGTGGAGCTCTGCCGCCCGGTGCTGACTGAGGATCTGGGCTAGTAGGTCTCCAGACAGCACTGAGGCTTAGGGAGGTGCTACTTATCTGAGTCTCCTGAGGTCTTTTCACCTCCTTTCTTAGGGAGGTGCTCTTCTTGCCTCGTTTAGGTCTTTTTACCCTCTTTTGGTGATTTTTCTGAGGCATCTCTGAGCCTTTCCAGTCTGTTTCTGGAGCACCCAAAGCCAATGCCTCCCTCGCCTTCAGGCTTTGGGTGGGAGTAGAGACCTGCTGTCAGGTTGGTGGCTCCTTAGTGAAGCCATGAGGGACGTTTCTGCCCATCCCTCTCCTGGCTTCGTGTGACTGTCAAGTAAACCCTGTTACCCTCAGCCCTTGTAACCAGGGGTGAAGCTACAATATGCAATAGCAGCATTTGCCTGTTCGTGCTCCCCCTTTACATCTGAGGCTTTCTCCCAGCTGTTCCTTCCTCTGTGCTGGGTGTCCTTGCTCGAACTGGGTCGGGATCAGAATCTGGAGCCAAACACTTTCCCAAGTGTGCACCTGGACCAGAGCTGCTGTGGGCCCCTCTTGAGGTGATGCTCGTACCTTCCAGGGCAGAGCATTACAGGGCGGTGGGGAGCACGGAGAAGTGTTGGTGTACGAGGTATTACTTGTTTCCATCTGCACAGAAAATGGCCCAGCTGCTGATCAAGTTCCTGGAACGAGAGCTGCAGCCGTCCTGCCAGGTGACCTGCTTGGAAAGTATCCGCATCCTGTCCCGTGACAAGCACTGTCTGGACCCCTTCACCACCAAGGACAGCCTGAAGACCCTCTCCAGGCATGCTGGCATTGATTACTCGGAGGAGCTCATCCGGGAGGTCCCGGACTTGGATGTCATCCTGGAATCCCTCAAATGTCTCTGCAACATAGTCTTCAGCAGCCCCAGGGCGCAGGAGCTGATGGCCGAGGCCCGGCTGGTGGTGGGCCTGGCCAAGCGCATCAAACTGTACAATGAGAGGAGTCTTCCTCACGAGGTGAAGTTCTTCGACCTGCGCCTGCTGTTCCTGCTGACAGCGCTGAGGGTGGACATCCGCCAGCAGCTGGCCCAGGAGCTCCGGGGCATCAGCCTGATGACGGACACCCTGGAGCTGACCCTCGGTGTGAAGTGGATGGACCCCTATGAAGTTGCCACCGAGGAGGGACTTCTCCCACCTTTGCCTCGGCAGGAGACGGAGCGAGCCATGGAGATCCTGAAAGTGCTCTTCAACATCACCTTTGATTCCAGCAAGAGGGAGGTGGACGAGGTAAGCTCAGGTGTCCCACCTCACTGCAGTTGTGTGTCTCTGGGCTCTGGTTTGGCTACTGGCTTTCTCCTCCGCTTGCCCTTCCTCGTGTTATGTATCGGCCCTTGTGCCCCCCTGGGTACATATAAGGGTGGCAGAAGACTTGTGTCTGGACCTCCTGCCCCAGAGCACTGCCTCCATCCAACGTGCTATTAACCCCTAAGACTTTCAGAGCATTACAATTTAAAAGTTGGGTATTTTTTCTTCTTAAGAAGAAAAATGATGATTTGTTGCACAAGTGGGAGAGTGGAGCCTCCAGGTAACTTGCTTCTGAGAATGGCCTGTTCTGTCCTTCTGGAGAAGGTCGAAGGAGGGTGTGATGGAGAACATCTCTGCCTAATGCAGGGGCCTGTCCTGGGGCCTCTTCCAGCCCTTGGCTTGGTGCTGTAGAGTGATGGGGAAGGTCCTGGGCAGCAGGAGGACTGTGCTGGCCTCCAAAGGAGAGTTGAGGGCTACTTCCACTTCAAGACCCCTCTGCCAGCTGTGAGGCTGCCAGAGGGAGGGATGGGGCTGGGGGCTGTGGAGGATCCCCTGCTCCTGACCAAGGTTCTCACCTTCTGTTTTGGGGCCAGGAAGATGCTGCTCAGTACCGGCACCTGGGTGCCCTCCTGCGCCACTGCCTCATGATCTCTGCGGACGGAGAGGACCGGACAGAGGAGTTCCACAGGTCTGTGTCAGATAACGAGGCCGTGGTCCTCACCAGAAACAGGTCTCCCTAGGGCAGATCCTGCCTGACCTTGGCCAATGTCCTCTGCTTGTTGTGGCCATTACTAAGGTCACTGCAGGCGTCTCTGCTTTGCCCTGCAGGTCCCTCCTGCTGCTGGGGCTCGGAGGTAGCCCTGCCCTGCCCACAGTTGCCCCCCAGCCCACAGGAGGAGGGTTTTCTCCCCACCTGCCTGGCCCCGAGGGCCATATCCAATGTCCCGCATCAGGCCTGCTCGGCAGTGCCACCTGCTCCCAGTGGGCAGCTTGCCATGGCAGAGGTTTGGTGCTTTTTAATTAAATAGTCCATGGGCTGGCCTTAATTAACTGTCTGTCTCTTGGGCCACAATGAGAAATTGCTTGTGTCACATTGTGGAGCGTTATTGACCCCGGGGTGACAGCTTTGAGCAGGTGACACCATCCTGTTCCTAAGAAGGCTGTAGTCAGAGGAATCCAGAGCAATGCCTTGCATCGACCACCACGGTGAGGGGTGAGGCAGTAGGAGACCCTGGAGAAAGACCTTTGACCACCCACATTGGTCCTACTTGGCCTCAGCTGAGATCCACGGTTTCTCAGTTCTCACTGAAGTCTCTTTGGACTCCCAGCAAATAGTTCAGCTACCCAAAAAGCAGTTCAATTTATTCCCTTGTAGTGGTTGAGGAGCTTGGGGTGCAGTCCAAAGGCAACTTGGATCTCGCGGTCCTCACACTCCTGGAAGTTAGTAATGGACCTTGGTTTAGCTGAAGAACTTCTGTGCACAAAGACCCCTGACTACATGTTCTCTTTTCTGTGTTTAGCCACACGGTTAACCTTCTGGGCAACCTGCCCCTGAAGTGTCTGGATGTCCTCCTCACCCCGAAAGTCCGGCCGGGCTCACTGGAGTACATGGGTGTCAACATGGATGCAGTCAGCATCCTGCTGGACTTCCTGGAGCGGCGCCTGGACAGGGTGAGTTGGGAGGCTGCTGGGGGAGTCCATTACCCCTTGTTTCAAGTGTCCCCTGCAGGGAACCATCCTGTCAGCCTCGGGACCACCACTGCAGGAGCCAGCCAGGCAGGGCTGGTTTGGAGATACCCCTTTATAAATGGGGTGGTTTTTGGCAGAGGCTGTTTGGTCAGGGTTGTCAGGGTTGGTAGGACTAAGCCAGTGTCTGTGGACTGGGAAGGTGACTGCACTGTTGCTTTACGGACTGCAGGTGGTGGGACTGGTGGAACAGTGGGTGGTTTGCTGGGCGATGGAAATACCTGTGCTCCGTTTCAGTCAGTGGTGACCTGGTGGGCAGCTTCTAGGAGCCTGAATTTGGGTCATTTCCAAGTTGGCAATGGTTTTCAGTCTCTGGAGTTATGCCAAAGGGTCTCCAAATTTTACTGCTGCACTTCTCCTCTCTGGATGCCCTACACAAGCGTGTTTGCTGTGCCACAGAGCAGGGCTTGGAAAACTGTGGCATTTGAGGAGTGACGGAGCGTTGGAATTCCTGCAGCTGAGGCTGGAAGGCTTCAGTGCCTGTCTGTTCCCCTGTCGGTCTGTGCCCATTTCCCCACCACGAGGCAGAGGAGCTCAGCTCCCTGTGACTGACGTGGTGTTCGTGTTGTGGCTGCTCCCACAGGGCCACAAGCTGAAGGAGAGTCTGACGCCGGTGCTGAACCTGCTGACCGAGAGCGCCCGAGTCCACCGCCAGACCAGGAAGTTCCTGAAGGCCAAGGTAGGCTGCAGCCCGGCCAGACGTTGAGTGATGCTGACAGAGACCTCCTCTCCCTCTCTACTGGGGTCTGATAGATGGGTGGTTGAGGCCTTTGGTGCCCGCGGTATTTTCTCCACCTCTCCCCTGGTCTGTGGATTTATTAGTTGTAGCTGATCTGTAAAAACCATCTACGTGTTCCCCTGCCTGCCCTGCTGCTGCTGCTCCAATCCCACTGACCGCTCCTGGCTGTGGCCCTGCAGGTGCTGCCTCCGCTGCGGGATGTGAGGAACCGCCCGGAGGTGGGGAACTCGCTGCGGAACAAGCTGGTGCGTTTGATGACCCACATCGACACCGATGTGAAGCACTGTGCGGCCGAGTTCCTCTTTGTCCTCTGCAAGGAGAGCGGTGAGCGGCAGGGTCTCCTGGTGGGCTTTGGTGCCGGGAATTCCCGGAGCGTGTCCCCTGGGCCACCCCAGAGCGTGGGATGGTGACCTCTGCAGCAGCAGGACCTTCTGTCCTCCCCTCCCTTGGGCCGGACACACCGAGTAGGGAAAGGTGGAGAGTGTCCAAGTGGGAAGGAGCTGCTGTCTCTCGTGGCAGCAGTGAGGGAACAGCTGTGCTGGAGGACATGGTGACACCCTGCAGATGCCTGGCCTGCATCCAGGGTGTTGTCCCCACTGTTCCTGCTGCACAGGGAGGGAGCCTCCTTCCCTGTCAGGGTTCAAAGCAGCGTTGGTGTTTCTGGAGCTCCATGGCCTCACTCAGATCATGTTGTGGGGCACATGGGAGCGGACGGAGATGGAGAGGTGGGAGGGGAAGCACAGGGTGGTCTCTGTCCCCTCCTCCCGGCAGTGTCACGGTTTGTGAAGTACACGGGCTATGGGAACGCCGCTGGGCTCCTGGCAGCACGAGGCCTCATGGCTGGTGGTCGGGAAGAGGGAGAGTACTCGGAAGACGAAGACACAGACACTGAGGAGTACAAAGAGGCGAAGCCCAAGTAAGGAAGCCCGCTCCCCCTCCATAACCCCTCTCTTCCCACTCCTGCTCCATCCCTTTCCTCATCGCCTGTGTCCTGCTCTGTCACGCACGTTTCCTGAGCAGTTTCACCCTCACCTTTCATGTCCTTTTCCACCCTCTCTGCCCGTCCCTTGGGTGAGATGCCCCTGTGGCCGAGCTGCTTGTGGTGCGGGTGGTCACCGGTGCCGGGTCCATGCACCTCCCTCCTCGCCCCAGCCTCACTGCTCCTCTTGCAGCATTAACCCTGTGACGGGGCGCGTCGAGGAGAAACTGCCCAACCCCATGGAAGGGATGACTGAAGAGCAGAAGGAGTACGAAGCCATGAAGTTAGTCAACATGTTTGACAAGCTGTCCAGGTACTAGAAAAGTGCGTGTGTTTGTGCCCGCGTGAGCACCCGCGTGTCTGTGATGTCCACGTATCGCTGACCTTTCTCTGGGTGTATTCCCAAGGCCACCTCTAACTGAAGGGGTGTGAGAGGGAGCCGGGGGGGACATGTGGGGAAATATTGCCTTAAGCTGGGCCCCATTACCTGCCAGGGAGGGCACTGCAAGCCCCCTCCCCTCTTTGGCACAATGGCAAACTGTGAAATTCCTCTCCGTGCCTGTGCTGTGGTTCCAGGCACCTCCTGCCTCAGCAGGTTTGGCTGGGGGCTCGGGGACAACAGCAGCCACTGTCCTGGCCAGCCTGCTCCGTGGGAAGCAGCATTTTGGGGACAGATGACAGCCAGTCTACTGATCCCTTTCCCTGCTTTCTCCAGTCCTCATTCATCCACCGTCAGTAGGTGGAACAGAGGAGCCCGGTGGCTGCCAGCTGGGTTGGGACCACCCCGATGGCGGGAGGGAAAGGGCAGCGCGTTTAATGCCTGTATTTCCATCGTGTGTTGGAGGGACACTGCTGCCAGTGCCCGTGTTCCTCGGGCCACACTGTTCCACATGGAATGGGACCCCAAAACAGCCTGTTCCATGGAACCCGGGGGTGGCAATGCCAGTGGGTTGTGCTTCCCACTGTCGCCTCACCGTGCTGGGGGTTTTATGGCTAGAACTGCCCCCCGCTTCTGAAAGGGGGATTCTTAGTGGTGGCCGGGGGTTATTCTGGGCCACCTCCGGGCAGTAGCCACCAGCCTCATGTTCCTGCCGCGGCTCTTGAGGTCTGTGTGCCCTTCCCCTGCAGGGAGCAGGTCATCCAGCCCATGGGCATCACGCCGAGCGGCAGCCTGGCCCCCATGGAGAGTGCCATCCGTGAGGCGGCCGATGAGAGGTCATCCTCCGACTCAGACCTGGGGCTGGACTGATGGAGGCCTGGCCCCAGCCTCAGAGAGCTGGGGGGGCCCCTCCGCGCCACCCCCTGGAACCGGTGCTGCGCCCAGAGGCTGGTGCTGGGCCAGGGCTCTCCCCGTGGGACCTGGATCCAGCCTGGACCCCTCACAGCAAATTCACAACAAGGAACCGCTCTCACCTCCTTCCCAGCTCCACAACCACCGCTCCTTCCCAAGGGTCTTCACGGCTCGGCTCTACCATGGTCCCTCCTGTCAGCAGCCTTGAGGATTTCATGCTCCAAATCTCTTCCAGGACTTTCCAGTAGGATTTTTGGTTTTTAAAAAATAGACAATGTTTGGGCAGAAGGGTGGGGGGAGGATCTGTCTGTCACCATCGGGACTCAGCAACCTGTGGAGCATCTTGTGTTTGTGCCGACGGTTGTGTGGCTGCTTGGTGTGTGCGTGGCCGTCCCTGCGTGGGGGGAGCCACTCCCCGGGAGCGCAGGGGGAAGAGGGGCAGCGGGAGAGGCTGCGAGCGGCTCTTCAGGCAGTTTTTGGGGAGCAGAGTCTGTGGGGCGCCTCGGTGCAGCCGTTCCCTCAGCGGGGAGCTGAGCGTGTGTTTGCTGCCTGTGACCGGCTGTGCACCCCCGGGGGAGCCGGTGAGTGCGGAGCGGTGTGTGCACCGCGGGGAGGAGAGGAGAGCCCCGGTGTGAGGCTGCCAAGTGACGGCCAGGAACGCTCCGGGACTCGGGCTCTGGCACCGCGCGATGCTCCTGGCACCACGGGGCTGAGATTTTGGCATCGACCTTTCCCCATCTCGCAATTTCCAAATGAAAAGCCAAAATCTGGGCTCTGCCTGCTGCCTCCGCAGCTGCCTCAGCTTTCCCGGGGGCCCACCGCTGGTCACCCCTGGGGGCTGGTCCTGTCCTTCCCTGCTGCTTACATTTGTCGTCTTTTCTTTTTTTTTCCTATTTTGTTCTTTTTAAAGAGAATTGTTTTAAACACAGTATTCCAGTTTGTCTCATGTACCAGAACTCCAAAACTTACTATCACAAGTAGGAATGCAGAAGTGATGCTAGAATAAAGAAAACCTGACAACTGGGCTCCTGGCAGTGATTCGTGGAGCGCGAGAGCTCTGGGCGAGGGAGGAAACGTCTCTGGGTGTTTCTGAGGAGCACACGGTTCTCCTCCAGCCACCCTGGACTTCACAGGTTTGTTTGGGAGGTAAAACTGTAGCATTAAACCGGGGCAAAGCCGGAGCCTTTCCCTGCACCTCGGCCACCGGGTGTATCCGAGGGAGCATCCCGCAGGTAAAGGGGGCGTTGGGAACCCGCCTGAACCCAGCCCTTGGGGTCAGAGCGGCCGACACAGGACGCTGCTCCTCACCTTCACAAACGCTCCGGAATGGATGGAGATGGTGCCCGGCAGCTGATTTCTGCCCATGAGGAGGGGATTCACCGCGCGGCCCCGGTGGGCGTCTGGCTGCGGGGAGTGGAACGGGCTCTGCCTCCCGGTGGGATGGGGCTGGAGGGAGGATCCGGTGCCCGTTTTCTGAAGAGGGGGTCTGTGAAGTGAGAAGCGGAAGGGATGCTTCGTTCAGTTTAGTTGTTCAGTGATTAAGAACTGTTTTCAGTCGGGCTCCCCCAGGGGTACGCGGGGGGTGTGGGACTGACCCCCTGAGGCTGACGGCCGCTGCCAGGGGAGCGTCTCCTGCGGTCGCAGGAGGCTTCGGGCCAAATGCATCTCTCTTCATTTAGCAAAAACCCCACCACGAACCCGCATGAAAACCCAGACCTCTGATCTCCTCCCAGCTGCTAAAGCTCTCCGAAGCCTCCCATGCGAAAGGGAAAGTGGGGGGTGTATTTTTAGTGCAAAGCCTCTGATATTGGTGTATTCTGGTCTTCTGTCGTGCTTAACCCCCGACCTGCAGCCAGCCAGCCCTGCTCGGAGACGCGCTGGCACAGGAGGCGCTCCTGGAGTAAAGGCTTTATTAACAGGGGGCAGCTTAAAAACACCATGTCCCACCATTTTTGGTGGGAAGCGAGGTGTTGGGAGACTCCTGGTGTCTACAGAGTGGGGGAACGACCCTCCTGGGGCTGCCTGAAGCCCCTGCGGGGCCGGTGCCTGCTGCCAGGAGGGATGCGCGGCAGCGGCTGAAGTGGGCGGTTGGATGAATGGCTAGAAAGGGGGGGGGAAAGTAATAAAAAAGCAGGTGAAAGGAGTAGTGGTGGCAGGGACAGGATGTGCCGGAACACAAGGGAAGGTAAGTTCATAGAAAAACCCTCAGGTGACATCGGCAAAATAATCAGAACTCTTTATTATTAAATAATTAACACTACATTGATTTGAAACTGCCAGCAACTTTGGCTGGCGTTCCTGAACAGAATGGGGGGCAGACACCCCCCGACAGTGTTTGTCCCCTGATGAGCAGAGATTTTGTCTGAAGAATGAACACGATGGTCTGCGGCAGCGGGAGGACGTGGCCGAGAGAGGAGCATCTGAGGAGGAGCTGGGGCAGGAGCCGGTGGGCGCTCGCTCCCGAGGGAGGAACTGGAAGACTCACTCGATTGTCCCGTCTCGGGCCTGGCCTTCAGGGCCTCTTCAGCCCTTGCTGCCCAGCACCAGCCCCCCGAGGGTCTCCGGGGTGGGACGGCTCAGGAGGCCCAAAGGGCAACCTGCGGATGCACAGCTCCTCTGGCACGAGCCCCCGGGCACTGCTGGTGAAGCTCTGGTGGCCGGAGGTGGCCAGATGGGGTGATGGCCAGCGCCGGGACGAGGGAAATGAGCGCCAGGATGAGGGACGTCTCTGCTGGTGGGCGCTGAAATGAGGTGAGAGTGGGAGCGAGCAGCGCCGGGTGCTGCGTCAACCGCTCTGAAGCCTCAGGTCACAAAGCCTTCACGTGCAGAACCGGTTGCATCTCGGTGTTTGGGCTTCAGCCTCCCTTCCTTGGCAGGTGAGGGTCTCTCTGCTCCCAGAGCATCCCCTGCTCCCTGGCTGCCAGAGGCACCGCTGTGGGGCTGGAGGCTGCTCCCGGGGCTCCCTGCCGCCATTTCCCCCCCGGCTGTGCTGGGCATGAAGGCATCTCCTTTCCCGGGCAAACATGGCCCTGGGCAGCAGGGAGCCAGCCTCCTCCTACTGGTCTTTTGCATCCAGCTGAAAACAAGAGGAAAAAAAAAAAAATAAAAAAAAAAAGCAGGGTTTGCTGGGTGTTTTGAACCCCCCAGCCCCGCTGGCTCAGCTGGAGCTGTTTCTGAGCACCACGATCCCTGAGCTGGGGGGGGTTTGTTGTTCCTGCTCTGTCACCTCTGCATCAGTTCCCCCGGCAGGGACCCGGAGCAGCACCAGCCTCAACCCAAGGGCTGCTTGTGAGAAGCCACAGGCCTGGCCCAAAGACTTGCCTTTCCTACTCCTCCCACCCCCTCACCTGATGAAAGTAGGAACAACCTGAATGTCACAACTGGGGTCTTGAAGCCTGTTCTCTCTTGGGTGGAAGCCACGAGCAGTGTGGCTGTTAAAACACAAGGGGCTTCTGCCCGGGGGACCCCCCTCTGCAGAGCGTGGCGCTGTGCCCACCGCTGCCCGCCCAGGCACTGGGGAGAGCTGGCCCAGCCCACACCTTACAGCTGCTGCTTCAATTAAAATAAAATAAATAATTTAAAAGTGTTTGATGCCAAATGTGGAAAAATCTTCCCAGCCTGTCTAAAGTAACGTAACAATTAACGTATGTGCTAAACTCAAAGTAATTAACAGCTTCTCTCCTGCAGTTTCTCCCTCGGGAAGGTCTCGGGGGACTGCAGGCGTAAGGAGGGCACAGGAGATCAATGAGGGGGGGGAGGTCACGCCTGTATTTAACGATTCCAGGCTAAGGGGGGAGCAGGTGCCCTCCCTCTGGCCCGTCCCCTCCCCGGGCGCTGCAGCGCCTTGCTCCATCCCAGACCAACAATCAGCACCATTAGAGCCTCCCTCTCGTTACTTTACTGTTTCTCACCACGACCAGGAAAACCCACGAGAAACGAAACCAAAGCAACTCAGCGGAGGCACAGACAGAGGGAAGCTCCGCTGAGGTGATGCTGGTGGCATCGGACTGCACCTTCCCCCCCCATGGGCCTTATCCAGCGTGTTTGGGAACAAACACAAAAAAACCAGATGAAGTCAGCAGAAAGCTTTTCAGCAATTGAGCGGGTTGCTGCCTGAAGAAGCCAAGCCCTAAATTGCTCTCACTTGACCCAAAGCCTGACCTTTTCCCTATTCTACCTGAGGACAGCAGATCCGCGTGTCCCCCCCTCAGGACCCCCGAAAGAAGAGCAGCAGCAGCTCTGTTCTGCGGTGCCTGCGCTGGGAAACGCTGCTGAGGTTTGGGGTTTTGTGCTTTTAACCTTCTCTCACTTTCCTGTGGACCTTTTCCCTGAAGGCAGGCTGCTGGCGTGGCAGTGCCGGTGGGGCAGCTCGAACCCCCGCCAGCGCAGACCCCGGGTAACTCCAGAACCAGGGACAGAGAGGCCGAGGGAGGGGGCCGGGGCCCTCAGCCCCTTCCCACCTTCTCTTTTTCCTTCCGCATTAGCGTTTGCATCTCCTCCTCCCAGTCCAGCAGCTCCACCAGCTTCTCCACCCCACTGACCACGTCCCCCAGCTGGGCTACGTCGTTGTGGCGCTGCTGCCAGGCGAAGGGTCCCACCAGGTCTCGGTTGATGAGGACGCGGGGGACGGAGCTGCGGACGGCTCCTGCCAGGCTGGCGAAGGGCTCCACCTAAGGGGAGGCACCCCGAGGAGCAGAGAGAGGGTCACCCTGTGGCCGGGCACTGTGGGGGTGAACTCACTGCACACTGAGCTCAGTTCTCCCCCCGTGGGCCAAGCTGCCCCAGGTTTGACCAGGTTATGGATGTCACCAGTCCTCTGGTGGCCTCTCCTCAGGCAGCTCTTGCTCTCCAGGTGCCCACCTTTCCCAGGGGCACACAAGGCTCTCAGAGGGTCTCAGTGCACGCACCCTACTTCTCACCCTGTCACCCCAGATTTTACCTCAATAACCCCATGTGCCACCTTCTCCTCTAACCCCTCTCTCCCCTCCAAAGCCCCCCCATTTTCCGTGTGCCTTTTCCTCCTCGTGAGTGGGGGTTTCCCTCAGTCCCAGACCTCCAGGGATGTTCCGATGACGAACAGCAGGTCTGCCATGGGGAAGTCCGCCATGTACAGGAAGAAGCGCTGCGGGAGCTCCTCGCCGAAGAACACGATGTCAGGCTTGATGACTCCAGTGCAGACGGGACAGTGAGGGACCTTGTCTGCCATGACGTCCCCCTGGAGCGAGAGCACCCAACGCCACTCGTTACGGGGCGGCGCACGCCTGGGTGAGAACCACAACACGTCCTGCCCCACGGCTGGTCCCCTCCAGTAAAACCTCCGGGCCCTGAGGGCAAAATAACAGCCTGGAACAGGTCCTCCTCCTTGTGTTAGTTTGTGTGTCGGTGCCCAGCTGTGACCACTCACCCTGAAGTCCTCTCCTGGGAACTTCCTCCGACAGACCGTACACGTGGCAGTGGCAAAGGTTCCGTGGGCTTCCACCAGTTTATCGGGAGGGATCCCAGCAACTGGAACACAGTGGGCGGGAGAGGACCAGCTCAGCCTGAGGTGACTCAACCAGAAACCCCACGTCTGCCGGGCATTGCCCCAGTCCTGCCTCCTGTTCTGCTTCTCACCCTCAGCCCTCCCTGGTGCTCTGCTGCTGAGAGAGGGGGAGAGAAAACTCACCTCTCTCCAGCCCGTCGATATTCTGGGTGTAGAGGCGCAGGAGGAGCCCTTTGTGGTGCAGGAGCCTCAGGAAGTAGTGGGCGTAGTTGGGTCTGTAGTTGCCAGGGTAGAGCTCCTTGGCCAAAGTGAAAAAGGGCTTAGGGTTGGCAAAGAAATACATGAGTTCGAAGATGGCTTCTGGGTAGGGGATGTCGTACTGCTCAAGGTTACTGTAGAGGCCACTCCCCGGGGACCTGCAGGGAGGAGAGCGGGGCTGGTAGTCACAGTGCAGGAGGAGATGCCACCCACCACAGAGCTGGACCAAGGCACCACAGGGCAGACAGCTGGGTCCTTGGGCTCTCCCTGGCTGCTTCGTGGTGTCCATTGCATGTCGAGAGCAGCTGAAGCTGCCTCTGGACAGGAGAGCCTGCCTGGCATCCATGCCCTGCTGCCACCCGACCTTCCCCCGGCTGCAGGGAGGTGCCCCAGTCAGAGGAAGGCAGGGCCACCCTGGTGCGCTGTGAGGACCACGCTCTCTTCCAGCAGGGGTGTCTCAAGCTCATGGCGTGGCCACGCTGGCCCTTCTCTGGTGGCCAAGGTGGTGCAGTGAGTGCAGCCACAGAATCAAGCAAGAGGCCTGACCTAACCACCCTGAGGACCCGGGCCAAGACGGTGTGACCCGTGGCACCAGCCTGCCTTCGGCTGGAGGAGGAGGGTCCGCAGGCAGGGAAACCCCTGTGCCCAGTCCAGCCTGGCACAGATAAACGAAAGGCAGGGGTGAGAGGGGGAGCAGGCACCAGTGAAGATCTTGGCCCTCCCAGCACTGAAAAAGGGCAGAGGGAAGGAGGGAGGCATTACCTGAAATCTGGGATGCCGCTGGGGGTGCTAATGCCAGCGCCAGCCATCACCACCACCCGGCGACACTCCTTCTTCTGGATCCGCTCTGCCACCTCCCGCAGGGTGAGCTGCTGCATCCCACCATCACCACCCCTTCCCAAAATGGCTCTGGCAGCAGCGGACAAAGAGAAGGGCCTGGTCCCTTGGATCCTGCTCGGAACAGAGAGAAAGCACAGCCGGTAGCGTCCTGACAGGGACTGCAGCTGAGAACTGCTGCCAGGGTGGGGGAAACCACCCCAAGAACCCTGCAATCAGCAGGATTGCGTGCGAGCACTTAACGAGGAGAAAGCTGAGCTGTCAGCCTGATCCATACCCCAGCAGCAGATACTTTCCTCTATGCTTTCTTACACAGATCTGCAAACACCAAGTCATTGGTGCCCCTGTGAGAGGGGTTTTTTTGGACAGGGGGTGGACAAAGCAGTGGGACACGGCTGTGGGAACAGTGGCGCTGGGGCTCACAAGTCTCACGGTCGATTTACACTGATCTTGGGATACAGAGACTGTTCTTCTGTGTCCCAAGTTTCACAAACCTTCTAAGAGTGAGAGGCGGTCACCCCGGGACAGCACTGCCCAGCTCAGCACTGACATCTTCATTTCTCTGTTTTCCCCCGAGGGCTCTGCCTTGAGAGAGCTCCACACGTAAAGGGCAATCACAGGTCCCCACTACACACAGATGGGGCTGAGAACAGTCATTATCAGCTCAAGGAACAGTTTCTCCCCAGACAATTAGTGCTTCTGGTGCAGGACATTATGAGCAGTCCAGAGGAGGCATGGGAGTGCGAGGAGCCAAGTGGGAGCTGCTGGATGGGCTTTGGCAAAACACAAATAGCAATTACCAAGCTGTAAGTGTCGAGTGTGGCCTCAGCATGGTCGATGCTGTCTTTGCAAGGACATGGCTCTGCCTTGTCAGACCAGGTTCCCCAGAGCCAAATTCACAATCGGCAAACGCTAATATTTCTCTGGTAAATCTCTCTACTCTTCGAGCTCCCAGGCCAGCTCTGGCTTACAGAGATGTTGACCCATCTGCCTATTTAGACAGGAGAGGTGATGTCCTCCATCCCATCACATCAGTACCGGTTCCTTCCCTTTGGCATGCCGGTGCAGAGCCTGGTGGGCATCAGGCACCAGCACTGGCTGTGAGGTGAGGGGCACGCCAACCCAGACTGCCCTACCTCCATGCTCCAGAGCCAGCCTCCCCTTTGCCATCCCCAGAGCAAAGGGAGAGCCGGGCCAGGCCTGCCGGGCCACTGCTGCTGCTGCCATCCCTGGGGCCGCGCTCCCACAGGCTCCTCCACACTGCAAGAGAGCAGAGAGCCGGGGAACGGGTGTTGAGTGAGAATTGGAGGGCAGACATGCGTGGGTGTCTCCTCTCACAGCCCGCTCCTGCCCCTCAGGCCCCTCTCAGGGCCCGCTCCTGCCTCTCAGCCC
>JAOXNH010000039.1:69806414-69821465 GCA_028566575.1 Bartramia longicauda | reverse complement strand
CTCCGTTTTGGGTCGTTTCGGTGATTTTTGGGGAGTTTGTTTGGGGAGGGAAGGTGAAGGTCGGCGGCGAGGCGTTGCCATGGCTACCGCGGGGCGGCGGGGGAGGCGGTCGCCGCGGGGCCCTACGGTACCCAGCGTGCCCCGCGCGGCGCCGGAAGTGAGTGTGCATTTCCGGCGGCCGCGAGCGCGGGGGCGGCCGGGTGTCGGTGTCGCGGCCTCCTCGCTCCCTCCGTCCCGCTCGGCCGCCACCATGAAGGACGTGCCGGGCTTCCTGCAGCAGAGCCAGAGCTCGGGGCCGGGGCAGGCCGCCGTCTGGCACCGCCTGGAGGAGCTCTACAACAAGAAGTGAGTTGGGGGGGGCCGCTGCGGCGGTAACACTCGCCCCGGGGGGAGGGCGCTGGGCTCGGGGGGGCCGGCTCGGCTCTCCCGGTGTCCCGGGGCGCTGCTGCGGGGCTGTGCCCCTTCAGACACCCCCCGCAGGGCATCTCCCGGGCCGGGAGCGGGCTGCTTCTGGGTCCCTGTCGCTTGGTGATCGCTCAGCCGGCATGTACCCGCTGTGGAGAATTAGGGAGCCGATGTGCGCGTCATTTTCCTGGGATTCCTTTACGTTAGTGCCCTGGGTGGGGGGATGGGAGGTCTCTGCTACCGGTTTTTGTGTGTGGTTTGTCATTGGTTCACCAGCGCAGAGACAGGCTGGGAGGCCGCGGTACGGCGGGAGGGGGGGAGCTGGGGTGAAGCGTGAGCTCACTGAGTGACAACCGTCTTTCTTAAGGCTCTGGCACCAGCTGACCCTGCAAGTTCTGGACTTTGTTCAGGACCCTTGCTTCGCCCAAGGAGATGGACTCATCAAGGTGAAGTGCTCGGTTGTTCCCAGGGGTTTTGTCTTTGTCTTAGCGAAGATGAGCAATGGTGTTTCTGTACTAGTGACAAATAAGCAGCCTGTGACTTTTCTCTGGAGAATCATTAATCGAGGAGATGTCAGCTTTCTGGGGTTTGTGCACCAGATGTGAGTGTGCAGTATGAAAATTCTGCTAAAATTAAATGTGTCAATTTTAGAAGGTTCAAAGTGATTCTTTAATTTCATTCACTTAAGGCTTGGGAGGGGGGAGCCTTTTTCTTTCCCCTTTGTAACAAGGGGTTTACACGTGTGAGTGTGGGGTGGGCTGTCAGGTGGTTGGGAGGTTATTTCAACCCCTGTCTGGCAGCTTCTTCCACTTGTGTCCTCCCACAGTGTACTCGCTCCAGAGTGGCATTGTCTGTGGGCTACAAGTAACTGTGCACTTTTGTTCTCCTTTGTGGTTTTAGGCTAAAACTCAGTTTCCCAGGAGATAGTTATTCCATGATAAAGAGCTGTGGGTTTCTAGAGACAGTCTCTTTTCTAAATATGTGCAAAGAGAAATTGGAAAGCTCTAGGCCTGTGCAGCACTAACTGAAGGCACGCACCAGGGAGGTGTTGTGGTACCTGCTGCCTTGTGAGGTTCTTGAACCACTCCTTGCAGCTGGAAGGAGTCTGCAGAGATAAAATGAGCTAAAATGGTCGATTTTTGGCTCTTGGCATCTATACAGTGTAGAACATTTCTGTATGGGATGCCCACTGCTTCGTTGGAAAAATGAATTGGGATTGAGTGAAAAGCTGAAATGAAATATGCCTTTGCCCTGACTGTGGCTGTCTTTGTGCCTACAGCTGTACGAGAACTTCATCAGTGAGTTTGAGCACAGGTGAGTGTGGCTGCCGGGAAGCTTTGAGGTAGCCCACTGTTTGTTGGCTGTGGCTGCTCTGACACGAGGTTTTTGTTCTAGGGTGAACCCCTTGTCCCTGGTAGAGATCATTCTCCATGTAGTCAGGCAGATGACGGGTAAGTGTCCTTTGCTGGTGCTTACACTTATTTTTAAGCAACCGATGTCTGTGAAATTTGGCCAGTTACTCTTAACAGCTCAATCTTCAATGCTAAGCTATTGTCTTTCTGGAGCACTGAACAGGGAAAGCACTAGCTCAAAAAGTTATAATTGCTGCTAATAGAGTAGTGAGTTTCCTGCTTTGCTAGAGAAATGGCTGAGGAGCAGAAGGCCTGGCCTAACATAGTAACACCTCTTGAAGGCTGAGCAGTACACTATAGAAAAAATATACCCCAGTCTTCATGAATCCAGTAAAAGTGTATATTTCTAGGTTGAGAATTAGTTCCACAGCATTTCCTGATATTGCTGCCTATTTTTTTCCTCTACTTCAGATCCCAATGTGGCCCTTACTTTTCTGGAAAAGACTCGAGAAAAGGTATTTTTGAAATTGCTCTCTCTGATAGTTCATCTACAGGAGTCGTTTTGCGTATGAGCGTGTTATGGTATAGGGGAAGAGGCTGACAGGTATATGTTGAACCCTCTGCTGGAGAACACCTTCTCCCTTTCTCAGAGAAAACTCTGTATTTAGAGCAGGAATGTGGTAACAAACGAAATGCAGCCAGCACAGCCTGCCTGCAGGCATAGCGCTCTCTGAAGGTGTATCTGTGTGTAACTGCAGGTGAAAAGCAGTGATGAAGCTGTCATTTTGTGTAAAACGGCCATCGGGGCGCTCAAGCTGAACATCGGGGACCTGCAGGTCACCAAGGTGAGGTGATGACTCCAGCATTCCGAGTGTTCGGATATTCTGGAGCACTGCCACGCGCTTCAGCAGTTACTACAGCACGGACCTGCCTGGGTCTGTGCTTCGATTTTGAACCAGAAGGTGATAAATGTGCAGCTCCTGGGGTTTCCAGGGAGACCTGCAGTTCTGCTTCACGCCTTGTAGGCCATAAAGCCCGTGTGCAGTGCTCACTCTCTGAGCTTTCAGTGAGATTCTGACGCACGTGGCCTTTGAGGTGCTGTTGCTCGTGGGCCTGATCGCTGCAGCTGTGAGTGTGCAGCTCAGGAGGGGGAAAAATACCTTGACATGTTCCTGGGCACAGCTTGGAGGGTTCGTGAATTCAGCGGTGTATTTGCTGCTCGTTGGAGAGCTGCTAACAGTGACTGGGTTAGTGTACCGCTTCCTGTGCTAAGCACGGTGGTTGTTTCATCTCTTGAGCTCTCTCTTAAACCTAAGATGAGTGCTTTTCTTGTGCAGCACAGCTCTATGTCCCTTAGAGCAAGGACAAAGTTTGATGGGTTTGGTGGGTGTAAGTGTATACGAGCTGTGTGTATGTATCTATTTAAGTATAGCTGCGGGGTTTTTGGAGGATTGGCTTTTTTTTTAACCTAATTACTATGTAAAGGGAGAAAGCCACTGCTTTATTTTTAATGCCGTGGCAGTGGCTTTGCCTGTGGTCTCTGCTTTACTGCAAGAGGGTGTTCCTTCTGGCCCACACAGGAATGTTGTAGCCCTTAGAGTGGTGCGCTGGGAGTATGGGGGTGATTGGGGTGTACCTTCACCTGTAACACGCAGGTTTTACCCTCCTCCAGGAGACCATTGAGGAGGTCGAGGAGATGCTGAACAATCTCCCGGGGGTGACTTCAGTTCACAGCCGCTTCTACGATCTCTCCAGCAAGTACTACCAGACCATTGGGAACCACGCCTCCTACTACAAGGACGCTCTGCGGTTTCTGGGCTGCATTGATGTTAAAGATCTGCCGGGTAACTCCTCCTCCGCCAGGCACAGAAAGTCACAGTTCTCTTTCTCTGCTTCGTTGCTTCAACCTAAATCAATGGGCTGGCAGGGAGCAGGGTTTCCCAGCGTTGTTTTGACTCTGTCGTAGCTGGGCCAGGGTGCAGGGAGAGGGAGGGGGAGCCCCCAGGAAGAAAGTCTGAGTAGGATTCTGCTCCTGAGCTGCATTGAGGTGATGAGAGGGGGGAGCTGCCCCCACCAGAAAGGGGTAGTTTGTTCTAGTTCCCCAAAATCTTCAATATGGATTTAAAAAGTGGCTCTTGCAGTGGTTACTGCAGGCTTGGGGAGGATGGGAAGGAGGGCTGGGAACGATTTAATACAGGCACAGGGAGGAGTTGATGGGGCTTAAACTGCTGCTTCATCCAAACTGTTTTTCTTGTTTGGGGTTTTCTTCGTTGTGGTTTTGGTGGTTTTTTCAGTATCGGAGCAGCAGGAGAGAGCCTTTACCCTGGGACTGGCCGGGCTCCTGGGAGAAGGTGTCTATAACTTCGGGGAGCTGGTAAGTTGATGTGACGTTGCTGTGCTTGTTGAGTATCAGGAATTGATTTTGCCCGATTAACGCTGTCCTGCCTGGTTCCTGCAGCTCATGCACCCTGTGCTGGAGTCCCTGCGAAACACCGACCGGCAGTGGCTCATTGACACCCTTTATGCCTTCAACAGCGGTAACGTAGAGACCTTCCAGGCTCTGAAGTCAGCCTGGGGCCAGCAGGTGAGCAAGGGAGTTGCTTTATTGCTAAGGCCTGGGCTCAGTATTTAGAGGACACTTAGATTCTGTGGACCTTTACCTTAAGAATTCCTGACTCTGGTGCATCAGTATGATTTTAACCACAGTAATGTTTGTTTCATCTTCATACGTATCATCCGTTTTCTTCTGGCCTCCCTCTATGTCTGGGTGATTGGAAGAACTAAAGAGAAATCTTGTGATCCAAGGGGAAAGCAAACAAAACCCTCATGCAGTCCTGCGCAGGAAGATAAACTCTGATTTAATTTCCATAATGCCATTCACTCCCTGTATTAAACTGCTTCCAGTGTAAAATAGTGGCTTTCCCTTGAGTTCTGAGGAGTTTGGGGAAAACAGTGGTGTTGGCTATTAACTACCTTGGCTGTAGCAGAAATTATTGCTGTAGCAGTAATTTATAGGTCAACTTGTACCTCCCCTTGTGCGAGGCTGTGGCCTTTGATAAAAGCTCACCTGCGTTTGTGCGGCCCGTAGGGGCTGGTTTAGGGAACCCGTAATAGTGGGTGGGCTGTAACGGCCTCCTCCCTCATAAATGAGGGCAGTGGGTCCTTACTCCTGAGTGTGTGGGGGGAGTAATAATGAACTTACTGTTCCATTTTTTCCCCTTATAGCCAGATCTGGCCGCAAATGAAGCGCTTTTGCTGCAAAAGATTCAGCTGTTATGTCTTATGGAGGTGAGCTGAGCGCTGGGAGGTGGGATGTGGGAATGGGAGGGGGCTCCCCAGCTACGTTTGGCGGGGATCACTGTTAAATGTTCTGTTCTCCGGGTGCGATCGTTGACCCCCCCCTTACAGAAACTCGCCGGGATAAATGGTTGACTGCAGATTTTGCCTCTAGGTGGTGCCAAAAGGCGAGTTCTACTCGGGGAAAAAATCCTTGTGCTGCGTTGCTGGATCGCAGTTTCGAGGGTGTGCTCTCAGGCAGGGTATGGAGGTGGGGAGGAAAAGAGCAAGCTTTGTCCCTTGAGGATGGTATCCAAAATAAAAACTCTTTAAGTATCTTCCAGTATAACAAAAGATTTCTGAAGCACGCTTAAAATCGTAATTTCGTAAGGACTGAGAGTCCTTTCCCTGACAGGTAACCCTAAACATTTAACCAGTTTCTCTCCTGTCACTTGAAGGCTGTGGCTCTGTTGACACCAAATAATACAGGTGTCTAAACCTCCTTGCCTCAGAGCTCTCTCAAAAACTCAAAATATTGAGTTATCTGGAGTGTAATATATGTTTATACACGCCCACACACCAACTGTGTGTATGTTAATGTGTGTATATTCCACTTCTACTGTTTTAGGGCAAACAAGTTTTACCACCTTCAGGTCCTGCGTTACCTGGGGGATCTGATTTGCACTGAGATGTTTCAGCAGAGATTGATCTGCTTTATTTGGAGATTATGCTGTTGCCTGGGAAATCTGCTGCTTGGAGCAGTGAGGTGTGTGTGCAGGAGGGAGGGGTACCGCTCCCTTCTGCTGACGTAGATGCATTTTTCTTCCAAGTATTTTGATGAAATATGAGAAATGCAGTTGCTGCTGCAGCCTGAGCGCTCAGAGGGACAGGAGGAGGGAATCACTGCTCACTCTTGGAAAAAACTAAAAGCATGTGGCATTTATTTTGTTTTGTTTACTTGAATTCAGATGACTTTCACCCGCCCGGCCAATCACAGACAGCTCACTTTTGAGGAGATTGCCAAGAGTGCCAAAGTCACTGTGAACGAGGTGAGTTTGGCTTTGGACAAGCTTTAAATGTCTAAGTTCTGAAGATCTAAAAGTGTGTGGATAGACTGACTCCCACAGGTGAACTCAGAGGAAATGTTCTCCCCGCTTCTAGTGTATTTGGAGAACTTATTTTCTTTTTTAAGAAGGAGTTAACTTCTTGGTGCTCCTGCTTCTTGGTAAATAAAACTTTGAAGCTTCTTAGTCAGTCTGAAGTTGGAGGAGAGCTCTGGAGGTCGTCTGCTCCCACCTGCTCTCAAATCAAGCCTTTGGACTGGGTTGTGCAGGGACCTGCCAAGTTGACTCGAGTGTTTCCAGCAAGGGGAAATGTCACTGATGTTTAATTTTTCTCACGGTGAAGAATTTTCCTCTGTTATCCAGATGGAATCCCTGCTAAAGCAGATCCTGCCTGTGGTCTCTTGTCCTTTCTCTGTGTGTCCTTGGGAAAATAGCACCACTTGTCTTCCACCTTACTGCCTTTTACCTGGGGAACTCTGTGATGGGGTGTCCCCAGGCTGCCTCTTATCTCGGCTGAACAAATAGTATTTCTTTTTCGTGTCAAGCTCTCAGCCTCCTGATCTTGGTGCCGCTTTGCTGGAGACTCCCCAGTTTTGTAGGGCCCCCTCCTAAGCTGAAAGGGGGTGATGCAAAACCGGACACGGTGTTGGGGGATGCTCCAGCAAATGCTGAGCGGAATAATGGCATCCTGGGACCTGCTGGCTGGGTTCTGCTGGGACAGGCTGGGGCACGGTTCCCCTGTGTCACTGCAGGGACACAGCCCTGGCTCCAGCACCATTTGCTGTCCCCCCTAGATGCTGCTCCTTCCCTCAGAGCACACTCTGCTGAGTGTCCCCCCTCCTCAGACCCTGCTCCCTCCTTCAGAGCACACTCTGCTGAGCTCGTTCCGCAGCTGCTCAGACCCCTCTGTTTGTGCTGGGATCGCTGGATCTTGGGTGCAGGTCTCCCTGCTTTCCTTCACTGAGCTGCGCATGATTCTTGGTAGCCTGGACTATGGAGGTCTCTTGTTTCCAGCACACCTCCCTCCTCCTGCCATCATGGTGCTGCCTGTGCGATTGTCACCTTTAAAGATAATGAGATGGTGTCAGACCCAGGATCACCCCCCGAGGAGCACTGCGTGACTGGCTGCTGCTTCAACCCCAAGCTGCTAACCACTGCCGTTTGAGCTCGGGAGTTTAGCAGACTTTCCACTCATCTTGTGGTCTTTCTGTGCCTTCTGTAGCTTACCACACTGTAGCTTGTCAACAAGGATGTGGTAGAAGGCCTTGCTGTCCACTTTGCTAAGAGAAAGGTGCAGCCTTTGACCGCTGAGCAAGTTATTTCATTTTAAAAGGCAGTCATGTTGGCGGAGTGCATCTTACCCAGGATAAATCTGTGTTGACTTTTTTCAATTAGCTTGTTCTTTCTGGGGTTTCAGAGGACAAAAATCTGCTCTTAGGGAAAAGAAATCTCTCCCATGCATTTAGATGTGGGTTTCAAGGCAGTGATACAACCTGAAAGAGGATGTGTGCAAGAGAGGCTGTGGCTGCTCTTCCTTTTGTTGTGTGTATGAACAGCTTTCTGCCATTTAAAGGTTTTATTCATCTCTGGGGAAACTGGGTCATTCTCAGCTGTTTCTTTGAATTGTTTTTCTTTCCTAGGTGGAACTGCTGGTGATGAAGGCTCTCTCTGTGGGATTGGTGAAGGGCAGTATTGATGAGGTCGATAAGAAGGTGCACATGACGTGGGTACAGCCACGAGTGCTGGATTTACAACAGGTAATGACCAGCTTGAACACTCGGGGAGTGTTAACATGTTTTCTTGTGTGAGGTGACCTGGAAATCAACGTAAGAACTGGGGGGGGGGCACTGAGAATTAGTCTCCTTTGTAATTCCTGAAGATGCTCAGGGAATGAGGAAGTGTGTCAGCTTTTCCTCATTCCTTTTACGCTGCTGCCTTTAGCTCTCACCTGATGTGGGGCACTTTGTGATTTGCAGCAAGTTGTGAGAGACCTGTCAGGACACAGAGTGGGACTTCCCTTCCGAAAGCCACACCAACCACCAGAAAAAACAAGTGCTGTGACTGTGTTTCACAGGGGGATGCAGATACCGGTGTGGCTGCTTGGAGCCTAAATGTGTGAAACAAAACAAAGCCCTGGAGTTCCTGGGTTCTAGGTGGCACACTCCTCGGGGGGAGGGGGAAGTTCAGGGGGGTAAAGATGCTGAGCTTCTCAGGTTCATCCTTGTAACATCTTAGGAGACTGCAGAGTGTGCCTTTACCTTTTAAAAAAAAATAGAGAATCAGTACGTGGAATACTAGCTGCAAACAATTCCTTTTGTGCATTTCAATTTAACTTTAAATATCGCCGGTTTGATGGTAAAAGATGTTAAGGAGCATCTTCTCTGTCTGCACGGGGTTTTGAGAAGCTGCTTGGGATCTCCAGGTGGGTGCTGGCGTTCCCCGTAGCCGGGCGCTGAGCTTGCTGTGGCCTTGCCTTGCAGATCAAGGGGATGAAGGACCGCCTGGAGTTCTGGTGCACGGACGTGCGGAGCATGGAGATGTTGGTGGAGCACCAGGCCCACGACATCCTGACATAGAGGACCTCGGGCTGCCCCCGGGAGAGCGGTTCCTCAGACCACGGACTCTGTGCGCAATCTGTTGGGGGGTGGGCAGAGGGGGGAGCAGCTTTGTGACCTTGTTGGGAGGAGTAAGTGGCCTTTTGCTGTGCGACCCTTTGGTGCTTGGAGTCAAGATTTCCCTACGCGCTCGCGGTAGTGGCACCCACCCGGGAGCTCCCGTCCCACTCCTTAAGGAGGACAGAGGCTCGGCGGCGGCTCATCTGTGTCTCCTTCTCCAGCCTTTGTGGGGGGATGCGACGCTGGCTGCGCGTAACAGCAGCGGGGGCTGATTGCCGGGCAAAGGGGGAGCAGAAACTCCTTCACAGGAACACGCTGGAGAGGTGCCTGACCAAGGTGTGGAGTTAATTAGTGGTAATTGGCCTTAGGAGGGCATGACCTTCCCCGGGCACCTCTCAGCCTGCCCCGCAGCAGCCCAAGGCAGCATTACTCAAATCATTTCTCCTCTCGCCCTCTTCCTCCACATCCCCTCCTCCTCATCCGCAGTAGAGGGAGTGTTTACTCCATCAAAGGGTTTTTTCCGGGATTGCCGTTTAGTGGATGTGGTTTTTATATACCTTTGGGGGCGGTTGTCTTTTACGAACACTTTGTGCTGAAGCGAGGCGCAGCAGCGTTGCTGGAATAAACTTCTCTGCCTTCCCTTTTCTGTAGTTCTGTCTGTGTCCGTCTGTTTAAGAAGGTGCTTCCTTGTAAGAGTCACGTTACAAAAGGCCCCCCTCCAAGAACAATAGGGATTTGACCAGTGTTAATCACCGGCAGGATTGCTCTGTGGTTTACCCACCCTGTTCTACTTTATTGTCGAGTTCCCGTCTTCCGTGGGAAGCTGCAGGGCTGGTGCCTGCTCTCCTGTTGAGTAAGCGTTTCTGAGGGAAGAGGCCTAAAAAGGCCGGAGACGACAATTTCTGTTCTGCTTTTGCCTGATGCTCCTGACTACGAGGCAGTAACAGCAAACTGTGCTGGGGTTTGGAGCAGCAGCTTGAAACTGGACGGAGCCATGTTCACATATTGGTGTACCCGCTGGGCTCCTCGGGCTGCTGGTGGGTTTTGAAGGCTGCTGCCAGCGTACCCAAGGCCAGTCCTGGCCTGGCAGCGCCCCTCTGAGCGCTGCTGGGCTTCCAGAGCTCCTGTCACCCCTTGGATTCACTGGCATCATTAATGAGCGGCACCGCTCGAGTCTCTGTGCTTGGTGTGTTTGTTCTCGTTGGCTGTCTACACCCTCTACCTGGTCACCCCCACCCTTCTGCCCCTCTCATCGATTCCGGCCTGAATTTCTTCCAGGTTTGGAGCTCTTTGGGTCTGAACATCTGCTTTTCCCTGTCCGGCCCAGCACCTCTCTCGCCGGGCTCTGCCCGTGGCCGTTCTGCCCTCGCAGCGTGCCTTGGGCCATGTTGTTTTCCCATCCCGTGTTGTGCAATTTGACTTTCCCTGGTTTTTGCCTCACCTCGTCTTCCAAAGCTCGTTCCTGGTGTGGCTTCCGCTGCCTCCAGAGGAGCGTTCTGATCATGGGAAAATGTTTCCTTTATTTCAGAGTTCACGGGAAAAGCGCTTCCAAAAGCGCAATCTCCTGGGTGGTGTCGTGTCACCGCGTGTTGGGAGTGAAGGAAATGCCAGGCGCGTGGTGCAGCTCACGCGTGGTGGGGCTGGTACCGCTTTAGATGGGTATCAAAACCCCTGAAGGGTTACTCTTGAAATGGCACTAAAGCCTTCTCCTGGGGGTGTTTTCCAGCCCCCTGGTACTGCGGGGAGTGCTGGCTGGTACGTGCGCTTCCCAGCAGCTCAGCGGGGTGAGCGTCTGCAGCCGAGGTCAATCATGGCACTCATTTTGGAGGCATTTCTGAGATACCTGGAAGTATTGGCTGCCCAAACCTTCCTGTGTGCGAGCGAGCGCTGGCGCTCTGCCTCCCTGACACGGATAATTGGGGAACCTGGTGTGTGTTTGGGGGGTGGAGCGGCCCTTTGTGCGGGAAGAGGGGTCGGATGTGCAGTGCCCGCGCTGCAGACCGTTTCAAATGCCACGGCCTTTTGAGTATTTTCTTGCTGGGGGTTTAGCTTGGTTTGTGCTTCCTCACCAGTGCTGTGAGCGGTTCCACGGTGTCCGCCCTGTGCTTCGCTGACACCGTACGAGGTAAAAGCTCGGGTGGGAGATGCACCTCCCTGATGGGGTCTGTGTTTGTATTTACCAAGGATATAGGATACTGCCTTTGGGACGACCACGGGATTGCAGGTCCATCCCCCTGCCAACCAGCACATGGTGGAAGCAAAGCCAACAAGCCATTTTGCTGAACGCTAATGTGAATTTTAATGAACGAACACGGAGAGCTCCTTCCCGGCAGCGCTCTGTGGTCAGGTCTTTGCTCTCAGCGAGGAGTGGGCTGCTCTCGCTGCTTCTCACTCTCCTTTGCTCTTGTAGTGCTCCACGTGTGCCAGGACCCAGGCCGTCGGTGCCAGGAAGCAGACGCACATCACAGAGAAGGCGATGGCTTGTTCCTGCCGGCGGGGGAGGAAAGGGAAGGATGAGCAGGGCATCCCTGCAGGGCCCCTGGGACGGTCGCAGGCGGGTGCCCTGTCCAGTGCCCTGGGTCGAGCACTCGGGTGCTCACTCCTTGCTCTCTCCAGCTCCACGGCTGTGAGAAAGACCTCTATGTGGGGACGTGGGAGGGGGATTTGGGTGAGCACAGCGGTTTCCATCAGTGGTGGACCATGCTGGCTGCTCCCTAGGTTTGTCTTGGTCCCTCCATATTCCTCTGTCATGGCCCTCACAGGGAAATCTGAGAGACTTGTGACCTTCAGCCGGGGCTCTTTCCCAAAGCAGCTGGGCCTGACTTTCAAATGACTTTGCAGCGTGAATGGCAACCAGCCCCAGCCTCTTCTATTTCTGGTGCTCCAGGGCAGTGTTAACCCCTCGCACTGTTGCCTTTACTTCTTTTATTATTATTTGGCTAGAAACAGAGTCTCTGGGCTCACAAAGCACCTTGCTGCAGACCTTGGAAAGGCAGCAGGGGGTGAAACCCATAAGGAGGGGCTGGAGGTGGAACCCTGGCAGGATTTCTGGTGAAAAGCTCCTTTTTCTGGGCCCGCTCACGCAGCCCAGGAGGGTCCCTGTAGCTGGGGCAGCTCCTGTGGAGGTGGGGATCATCTAGGAACAATGGAGGGACCTATGTGTCCTGGCTGTGACTGCAGACCCCATCCTTGCCCACAGGGACACTGGCTTTGGGGTGAGTGCCCCATGGAAGGGGTGGGACGGGGCCCAGGTCTGTCTCTGTGCTTGAGGGGCTGCCCCCTCCTCCCTGAGGTCCTCGGGCTGCCCCGTGGCTTAGCCTGGGCTGCAAGGGACGGACCCTCGGCAGGTAGCGTGACCCTCAAAGGTTAAAAAAAGGCTGAAAGGATAAAATGAAATGGAAGCAGGAGCCCGAAGGCAGGGAGCAGGGTCTGCACCCCGGCCGTGTGCTGCCCTGGGGGCATCTTTCTTCCTTTTCCTCCCTCCTCCCATTTTCCTTTCATTCCCGACAGAAATAACCCGGCTGTAATGTGGAGGGGGGGTTGTGTCCCTCCGTCCCCTGGGAGCAAGTGGCTCGCCCCCACTATTTTTATTTCCAGCCCCCTCCCCAAGGTACTCACGGCAGTGGAGAGGGGGTGCTCGGGTGGTTTGGAGGCGATAGGTGCCCGGGGGGCACGGGGGGTCCGCAGCACGGCGGCCAGCAGCCGGGAGCCCCGCTGGAAGCCCCACATGGTGCCGGCAGGACCAGGGCACTGCTCTCCTCGCTGCTGCAGCTGCCCAGCCCATCACTGTCACCGCTGCCACCCCCCCGCTGCCACCCCCCTGCTGCCACCGGGCCTGCCCCTCTCCCAGCGGAAAACCCTTAAAAGGCACGGTTTTCCCAAATCTTTTACTACCTAATTTTTTTTTCTTCCCGTAAGTGTTTTGAGGTGTTTTTTCCCCAGCAGCCCCCGACTCCCCGCACCTCTGAGATCAAAACCTGCATCCCCAGCCAGCGAGGTGGGACCTCTCTGCGGCGTTCTGCTGGAGAGCAGACCTCCTCTTCTCTTGGGCTTTTGTAAATGTGTGATGCTCAAAACACAATATACTTTCTTTTTTAAGCCCTTGCAGAAGTGGTGCCTGGTGTTCTCCGGCTGATGGCTGGGAGCAGGACCTCATGTGTCCCGTCCATGGCGATGGCTTCTCCCCTCTTCCCTTGTGGCTCGGTGTTTGCGCAGGCTCCTCCCGAGGTGGTGGTGAATCTCCAGTGAGTTCACAGAGCCTCGAGGGGACCGGCAGATCTTCCACTGGCGTGTGATCAGGTTGGGCTGGAGTTTCCAAAAGCAGCTTCCGACATGCCCTGACCTGAGAGGAGAAGCGGCTGAAAGCCTTGAGGCTGGGTCTGGTTCCTCGGACATGTGGAGGCTCACCAGCGGGAGGAATAGTGTCCTTCCAGCTTCGGCACGGAGTAACCCAATGTTGTCCTGCTCACCCTTAAAAAGGGCCCTGCAGAAAGTTTGCTGGGATTTGTGCAGACCCGCTCCAAGTTCTCCTTCCCAGTGCTGGGAATGCCACCTTCCTCCCCCCAGCTCTCCTGGGAGCTCCCGGGTCTCCCTGCTTGCAGCAGGCTCTTCCACGGGATGCAACTGGGCCTTGTCTTTGGAAGGAGCTTGGAGCTCTTTTCCCAGGACAACTGTCTCAGGAAAGTGTGTGTCCCAGCAGTCGCGAAATCCTCTCACCCCCCGTCTGCTGCCAGCAGCTGGCTTCCCTGGGGATTTCCCTCCGCATTCCCCCTTGCCAGAGCCCAGCCCACGGTGGGCGATCCCTGCGGGACACACAGAGCTGGGGGTGGCAGAGCTTCCCAGGGTGAAGACTTTTCTCCTGAGTGGGTTGACAAAACACCTGGAGAATGAGTGACCCCCAGGACACCCCCTCGATGGCATCTCGCACTGACCTGCTTCCCCCTCAGCCCATTTTCTACACCAAACCCATGTTCTGCTCTGCCTCTTCTCGCTGCTTTTGGTGACCACCTGTGTGTCGTTGGGAGCGGCTCCTCTTCATCCTCCTTGTTAGGATGTAGCATCCAGGCAGCAGCCGTCTCTCTCCCCATCTTCCCTGGCTGCCCGGGGGCTGTTCTAGCTCTCTTTATGTGAGTCTGGACCAAATGACTCAGTCTTCCTGAAACCCCACCTCGAAACCCCCTTTTGCTCTCGTAGGTCAAGGTTTTCATCCATGGCAAAAGCTTGAGGAGCATCACTGGGGCTACCAGGGGTGACAGCAAGAGTGGCCACCTTGGTCCAGGGCAGCTGTGAAAGGCCTGGTTGTGTTTTCTGTGAATAGCAGGAGAATAATCTCCTTGTGGAGGAGTGAAGCCTTGCAAATTTGGTTTTTAAAAGGAGCAATTGAAATCCTTGAGAAGCTGGAGGTACTGTTGGTGGTAGAGGACAGATATGGTTAATGGATTTCTCCTGAAATTCTTAGAGAAGCTTGCCTGTGCCCTGATTATCCAGGAGCAAATCACCCTGTGCAGATGAATAATAGCTGTTTTGATAAAGAAGATAAATGGCAGCTCTTTTTCTTAACCCGGACACCCTTCCTGTCCCTCCTCTTCCTCAGATTCCTCCCCAGGGATTTTCTGGCAGGAAGGCCACTCCGGATCACGTCACCATGTGAGCCCACAGAAAACCCTCCCTTTGGTCCGGTTCAGCGTGGCTGGACCCGGCGGCAGGACAAATGCTGTTGCCTCTGTCTGTGCCCCCCAGACTCTTCCCCACACCCTCAGGCCAATGTTTCCCGTCCAGTCTCTGTCCTCGTGTCCCTCCTGTCTTGGCCGAGGGCTGGCTCTGCTCTTTGGGGCTGGCAGCGGTGGCCTTGAGGTGGAATCTGGAGGGATTTATCCCACCTGGCTCAAGAGGAGGGGATGAGGAGGTGACACCTTCCCAAGCACAGCCAGCAGAGAGACACGGTGTCTTCACTGCCCCTGGACCCAGGAAACACCTCTTTGCTTCCTTCAGGCTGAGGGCAGCTTTGCCAGGGTCAGACATTGGCTTTTCTGCGGATTTACAGAGAGGGGAACAGATGTGTAATGTCTATCCTGTAAATGGTGGATTGTTCAATAAGATAATCCTCCTCCGAGCACCAGGGCAGGGGCAGGAGGTCGGGTGGGGGCTGACATCTGGCTGCAGCGCTCTCTGCATCCCCCCGATCCATGGGGGCAGGACCATGAAGGGCCCCAGAGATGCTGGGAGGGCTGGAGCCCCTCTGCTGGGAGGACAGGCTGAGAGAGTTCAGCCTGGAGAAGAGAAGGCTCCGGGGAGACCTTGGAGCCCCTTCCAGTCCCTCCAGGGGCTCCAGGAAAGCTG
>JAOXNH010000039.1:69789850-69804506 GCA_028566575.1 Bartramia longicauda | reverse complement strand
GCCCCATCCCTGGAGGGGTTCAAGGCCAGGTTGGAGGGGGCTTGGAGCAACCTGCTCTGGTGGGAGGTGTCCCTGCCTTGAGGACTCACACCGGGCAAACTCGGACACAGATCCCTTTGGGGACCCACATGGCAGCAAGGGGGGAGTAGGGGCAGTTGCTCGGTGGCAACAGAGCAAAGGACCTGCTGGGGACGGGGGCTGTGTCCCAGATGGTGTGGTGGAGGTTGGGTGTTTCTGTGGGGTCACCTGGCCATCTGTGGGGGCAGCCTGGTGAAACCCTGCTTTAGAGATGCCAGGGGCTGGAAGCTGTGGGGCTGGGTGCCAGCCGTGGGGCTCACCGGCACCCGGGAAAGCTGTGCTGGAGGCAGAGTGTTGACGGGAAGGAAGCCAAGAAAAGTCTTTTCCCAAGGCTGGTGTCCGGGTCCCTTCCCTCCCGAGGCGGGTGAGGAACGCGGTGGGAGGGCAGTGGGTTTCCGCACGGGGCTGCGGCCGCAGGTCTCTGCCAGGGCCGTCGCTGCCGCGCTCAGGCAGATTTTCCCTGATCAACCATCCGGGACTGGTTTTTCTTTCCCAGTTCCTTCTTCCCGGCAGCATGGGGCAGCCCCGGCATCTCTGTGCTCCCCACAACAGACAACGACCTTATCTGGGCAAACATCTGCTCATCAACTTTTATTATTTTATTATTTTTTTTAAGGAGGGGAGGAAAAAAAAAAAAGTTATTTCCTTCCTTCTTTGCCGGCTGGGTGACTTCCGTCCTGCCCCGCACGGGATCCCCACGGCAGCCCCCGCTCAGCCCCAGAGCCAAGGCAAGAGCCACCCTCACCCTCCTTCCCTCCCCACCTCCCCTTTGTTCGGGTGTTTTTTAACTTTCCTGAAGGTGGGAGGAGGATTTTTCCCAAGATTCATCCTCAGGCACCGCCTGGGGCGAGGAAACCCAGCTGTCCTGAGAGCTGCCAGCAGCCGGCTGCTGGCGGGGAGGGATTTTGGGGACTGCCAGCCTGGCCAGGGGGGAGTCACTGCTCTCCTGCCACCCCGGCTCCACCGGGGGGTCCCTGGGGGTCCCTCAGTGCCTTGTTTGATGGTTTCTGTGTTCCCCTGGTGGGCAGCAGGGCCAGGCACCAGCTACGGCTCCCTAAGGTGCTGTTTATAGGTGCCTGTATCTCTATTATACGCTTATATGTAATATGTAAACATATAAGTCTCTTTTTACAAGTTTATAAATATCCATGAAATAAAAAGCTCGTACTCCATCAAGCCGGGGCCTGAGGCTGGGACAGAGGTGTGGGAGTTGGGGGGAGCACAGGGGTGCAGTGGGATGGGAGATGGGGAGCTGCTGAGACCACGTGAGAGCTGGGGAATAGCGGTGGGGGGAAGAGGAGGAGAGAAGAGGAAGGTGGGTGCGTTGTGTCGGGAGAAGCTGGTGAGATGCTGTCACGGAGAGGGTGGCAGAAGAGGAAGAGGGGGCAGACTGGAGAAGTGACAAAGCCATGAATGGGTGAGGTTTGGCTGGAGGAGCCTTGGTGGGAGGTGGGGGGGCGAGAAGGGAAGCTGCAGAGGAGGAAACGAGCTCGGGTGGAGGAGACGCGCCACAGGCACTGGGAGGAAAACTGGGATGGAGGAAAATCACTGGTGGTCATCAGAGGGGAGAGTGAAAGAGCTGAGACCCTGGGAGCGTAAGGAGGCTGGAGGCAGCAAGCCCAGCTTTGCCGGTCCCTGGGGTGTTCCAGGGAGGTTACAGAGAGAAGCCCCCACTTTCGGTGGTCTCCAAAATGACCCCTGCCCCGGCTTCCTCCCTTCGACCCTTGTGACTCTGCTGTTGTTGCTCTGCAGCCTGGGCTGGGGACGATGGATGGTGGCAAAGAGGACCCTGCTGTGTTCACCTCCGCTTCCCTGCCCTCGGACCCACGGCTTCTGGCCACTGTCACCAATGCCTACCTGGGCACCCGTGTCTACCGGGACGTCCTCCATGTCAACGGCGTGTACAACGGGGCGGTGGGGGACACGCACCGCGCTGACGTCCCCAGCCCCATCAACGTCAGGATGACGGTGCTGGGTGAGGACAGCCCAGCCGAGACCTTCACCTTGAACACCCGGACGGGTAAATGGCAGAGCACGGGCTGGGGTCTCCCTGTCCGGCTGCTCCTGTCACATCCTCACCTCGGGCACCCTCGCTCTGTCCCTCTTACTGCTGGGGACCCTCGCCTGGAAGTTAAAGCCTTCTTTACGCGTGTTGCCTCTGCCACAAGTCACATCTTTCTTCTCCCTGTTCTCTGTCCACCTGCAGGGCATTGTTCTTCTGCAGTCGTGTGGGAGCAAGTGGAAAATTCCCCTTTCTTGTGAGAATAAGAGCGATTTTCAGTTTGTCTCAACGCCCGCTGAGCCGGGCTCGGCAAACGCTGTTTAATCATGAAACCTGTTAACGTGTTTTGTAGCACAAATAATTCCTCGGGGGCTTGTCCAGATTCCATGTGTTAACAGTGTTGTCCAGTCAAAGCTGTGTTTGGATCTGGACCTGGAAAGGCGGTTCCTTTGCCAGTAGGAACCAGCTGGAAAGGCAGAAATGGAAGCCTGGGGCAGAGCATCAGGAGCTGATGGGTCCAAAGGCTGATGGCTCTCGCTGTGCTTACAGGAACCTTCAGCCACGAGCTTCGGTCAAGTGACTACACGGCCACCCAACACATCTATGCCCACCACTCCCTTGTCCACCTGATGGCCTTCAGCATCACCATCCGGCGATCGGCTCCCACCACCCAACCCATCGCGGTCCAGCTCCAGACGCCCTTCACGCCAAAGAGCCAGGATTTGGACCTGAGGCAAGGGCCGGACTTCCAGGGAGCACAGTGAGTTTGGATGACAGGGGAACTTGCTCTGGACACATCCTTCATGGGCTGCAGCGTGCTGCCTTACTCACCAACAGTAAATAAATTGCAAAAGTAGGGTTAGATCTAGACTGACATGGTGAGTGGCGTGGGGGCTCGTGCAAATCTGCTTCTTCCTGGCAGGTATGTAAAAACCCCCAAAATATGTATAGAAACACTTTTATTAGTTGTAACTCCAGAATTATTCCTTACACTGACACGTAGAAGAGCAACGAAAGCCACAGGGACTAGGTGTGATTACAGAGAGGTGAGTCTGGGGAAGACAGTGAGCTTGGGAGAGATGACCTCTAGAAATGGCTTGCTGGGGTGGGGAACCAGTCGTGATGAGTTCCAGTCTCCTGCACTTTGGGGGCGGGATGGCTGCCGCGCTGACACGTGGGGACAGGGACCTTCCACCCTGGATGGGGATGGGAGCTGACACTCAGCTGCTGGGGAGGTCCCCTCCGCGTGGGTGGACGTGGATGGGGTCCCACTGGCTCCGCTCCCCCCTTCCCCTCTCGCCCCCTGTCCCCCGCAGCTACGTCTATGGGCAGACACTGGTTCCTGAGGTGGAGGGGGGACCCCGTCCCACCATCCACATGCTCTGGACCCCGGTGCCACGGGCCTTGACACTGCCTGGGGAGGAGCGGGAGCGATCCTGGGAGTTCCTGGTGGCCGTGGCCGAGAGCGAGGAGGAGGCCAAGAGGAGCTACAGCCACGGGCTGGCCCTCGTGGCCACGGGCTCCCTGCTCCCCTCCCACACCCGCACCTGGGACACACTCCGGCGAGGGTGCTCCATGGACCTGGATGGACCCCTGCCGCTGCGGCAGGCCCTCCACGGGTGCCTCTACTACCTGCTGAGCGCCATCCCACCCCGGGGCAGCCCAGGCTTCCTCTTCCACGGCATCAGCCCCGGTGGCTTGTCCAACGGCACTCGAGGCGAGGACTACTGGGGACACGTCTTCTGGGACCAGGTGTGTGGAGGCCCTGCTAGCTTAGGGGCTTTGCACAGTGTGGAGGAGGCTGGTGGGAGGCCCCCTCCTTTCCCCCGGGTAGGGGGTACCTTGGCACCAGCAGCTCGATGGAGAGCATCCTCCTGCTCCTGTCCTACTCCCCCAGCCAGCTCGACCCCTGGAGTTGCCTACCCAAGGTTGTGCTCTAGCCCAAAAACAAACCGCTGGAGCTGAAGCCGGATCCCTGGGGCTGCCGCGTAGCCAGCGGGGGTGAGGAGCAGGGGATTTCAGGTGCTCACCCAAGGGTCCAGCTCAGAGCATGGCAACCAACTTCTCTGCCTGTTTAAAATGGAGCAAGTTGCGACCTGCCCTTCTCCTCCCAGCTCCGGTGGCCTCAGCGAGCCCTGCTGTGCCTGAGCCACTGCAAAACCAGAGGTGTTTTCCGTGACGGGCACATGCAGCTCTTAGACCTCGGTGGGGAGTGTGCTCAGGAAAGCCGTGGGGCTGGGGGGCTCTGCCCCGGCCAGAGGCTTAGGTCTGCTCTTGGAGCAGCCGTGCTGAGTGACCACACAGCTCTGTGACCATTGCATGGCGTGAGCAGGAGATGCTGCTGGGTGGTGTTGGGGCTCCTGTGCCAAGCCCAGACTGGCCTCTCAGTGGGCAGGGGCTTTTCAGTCCTGAGGGACCTTGTGTGCTTTCCTCCTGGAGACGTGTGTGGGTTTGACCCTCCCCAGAGCCTCTGGCTTTGGAGAGCTCCTGCCTCCCTTCTCTTGCATGGTGGGAGCTCCTGCTGGGATCACCCTGGGGAGATACCGGGTGGGTGATGAGCAGAGAGCAGCGGGTGCGGGCAGCAGCAGTGCCTCGTGGACTTACCCCTTTTAATGAGCCCATGGGACAGCACCTTTACGTAGGAGCAAAATCACGGTCAGAGCGTTTGGGAGGGGGGTGGACTCAAAGAACTGGTGGCAGCATTGGGGTGCCCCACCAGCCAGTCCCACCACCTTGCCCCGCTTGGATGTTTCCAGGACACCTGGATGTTCCCGAACATTCTGCTGTTTTGCCCCGAGGCTGCCCGAGCCATCCTGGAGTACCGGATTCGCAGGCTGGAAGGAGCCCTACGCAATGCGCAGGAGCAAGGTTACAAGGTGGGGACAGAGGTGACGGGCTGAGGAGGATGCAGCCCGGCCACTGCCACCCGGGAGGAGAGCCAGGCTCTGCTCTTCCTCCCTGGCCTCTGGTCTCAGCCCGGGGCTGGGAACAGGGCACTGCCCGCCGGTGGTGGGCTGGGGACAGAGAGCATCTCGAGGTGATGTGCTCAGCTCATCCTCGTGGATGTCTTTTCCTGGCAGGGTGCTAAGTTCCCGTGGGAGAGCGCAGCCACCGGTCGGGAAGTCTGCCCTGAGGAGATCTATGGAGCCCAGGAAATCCACGTCACCGGGGATGTTCTGATGGCCTTCGAGCAGTATTACTGCACCACGCAGGTAAAGGGAGCGTGTGCCCCCTGGATGAACCGGTGGCGGGGCCTGCAGGGCATCTGCTGACTGTCACTCTCCCTTCCCAGAGAAACTCCGCTGTTATCTGCTCCTGCCAGAATCACTGGTAGCGCCTCAGGGTCCCTTCTTCAGCTCTGCCTCTCTCCTTGCTCCTCAGGACAGCTCAGCATCCTGTTGGCTCAATCCAGGCCAGTTTTCTGTCCTTTTCTCCTGCTACATCCATCTCCTTAGAGCTCCTGTTCTCCTGCTGAGTTTGGGTTTGGTTGAGTCTCCCTCATGTCCCTGTTTCTCTCTGGCTTGGGCTCCCTCCAGGACCAGAAGCTGTTCAGGGAGGACGGAGGCTGGGAGCTGGTGGATGCTGTGGCTCGGTACTGGTGCAGCAGGATGGTGTGGAGCGAGGAGGAGCAGTGCTACCACATCAGAGGTACTTCTGCAACTGCCAGACCTGTTTGTGGGGAAGGGGCTTCCAAGCAGAGGCTCAGAGGCCCTCCGGCTAGACCTGGACAGGAGTGCACAGGATCTTCAGGGTCCTGCCCTCTGGATTGTCTCACAGATAATGTTCATGTCCATGTGAACATGGGACAAGGTGCTCAGCTCTCTTCCAGTGCCACAGTACCGCTTGGTTTTTCTCACAGTCCCTTGCTACTCACCGGACAGCTCTAAATGTCTCCTTCCACGGGGTTACGAGCCGATGGCACGCGCATGGGTGGCTTCAGGTCTGCTGGTGTGGCTGGTGGCACTTAGAGAAAACAGAGCACAAGGGCTTTGGAGAGGAAGGACTTTTTCAGAGACCTGAGTTTAAAGCCCCCAGGAGCCTGCGGGAGTTTAATCTCTTGAAGGAACACCTGGTGCTGTTGGTGCCATGTTTTGCTGGGGAAGCGGCCATCTCTCCTCCTGGGGACAATCCGCAGCGAAGGAAGGGGCTGAGCTTGTGGCTGGGGAAAGATTTAGTGACTTGACTGACTTGAAAGAATTAATGACTCGAAGGCCACCTTGCCTGTGAAGTGAGGGAGATGCCCTCGGGCTGATGCTGCCCATCAGCCCAGGCTGTAGCCAGGTTGTTTCTCCTTCCCAGCCAGCATCACTTGTGTTCTCCTGCACTGATTGTGGCACTGGGATTGCTGTGGGATCCCCCCAGAAGCAGGGAGGCAGCTCTCACCGCATGGGCAGGCGTCGCTGCGATGGGAGGGGTCCCCTTTCTCCTGCCCCTTCCCCGAGAGGGGCACAGAGCCGTGCCAAACTTCGGGCGGGCTGCAGTGTGAAGCGTCCCCCTCCTCCTCCTCCTCCTGCAGGTGTCATGCCCCCCGATGAGCATCACTGCTGGGTTGATAACTCTGTTTACACCAACGCCGTGGCCCAGAGGAGGTAAGACCCGTGCCCTGGTGAAGCCCTGGCCCATCTCCCTCCTCCTCTGCCCGGCAGGGGCAGGAGGAGCGGGGCTCCCGTGGGATACACTTTCCCTCTCCTCACACCCCTCTCTCCGAGCCCGTCTCCTTCGCCTGCCTTTACAGCCAGCAGAAAGAAGTAGGTGGTCCCGTGGTGGCTCATCTGACCTGCTTGAGGTGTCCACATGAGGCTGGGAGGGATTTCACTTCACAGGGGGGTTTCTCGCCCTGCCTTTCATGAGACGTCTGTACAATTAGCCAGCTGGAGACATCTAAGGCTGGAGGAACTGACTCCCAGCTCCAGGAAGGAAAGCTGTTACCCCAGGCTGACACTTTGACCCGTGTTCTTTCAGAATAGCTGCTGCTTTGCAGTTATGGCTCAATTAGCTCTTTCTGTTCCCTTTCTTCTCTTCTGCTCCCTGAGGGGGTCACAGGCACCTTTTGCCTGACACGAAGAATTGTTCCTCGCCTCTTTTCAGCTTAAACTTTGCGGCTGACATGGCTCGGGACTTCTTGATCCCTGTGCCAGAGGAGTGGGTGGACTGTGCCAAGAAAATCAAAGTGCCCTTTGATGAGGAGAAGAAATACCACCCCGAGTACGACGGGTACAGCCCAGGTGAGCGGTGGGGCCGCGGCAGACCCTGGGGCTGGCCACTGCTCGCTCCTTGAGGGCCTGCGGGAAGCGGGGGCTGTGGGGGGCTCGCAGCCGGGCAGAGGGGCTGGGTGGTTGGCTGAAGTCACAGCCCCTCGTGCCGCTCTCCCTGCGCAGCGGTCGGGATGCCCCTGCGGAGAGCCTGGCTTGTAGACAGATGCTTTTTCTGCCTCTTGGTGGATCTTTTCTCAGTAGTGGGCTGACAAAAGGAGGAAATTTGGGAACACAGAGAGTAGGAAGAGACTTTAAGTGCTGGGCTGCAGGTGAGGTGTTTGCTGTGGACCCACTGCCAACAGTGAGATCTGTCTTTCCAAGTCAAGTGCCATGTGTGGCCCTTCCAGCAGCCCCTGACCCTCTGGAAGTGAAGGTACTGGTTCCAGTGGAGATGCACGCCTCGTTTAGTGTCCCCTTTCTCGCAGTTAGGGGTGGTGGGAGATATTCCTTCACACCCCAAGTTCAGGTGACACCCATCCTGCTGCCCTCGTGTCAGGGCCGTGCCACTGTCCTGCCTCGACAAGCCATAAGCTGCAGTTCTGGTCTGCCTTGGGCAAGGCAGCAACGAGGTGTCCTCCCTGCAGCTCCACCACCTTCCCCTGCCCGTGTGGTGTTTGTTCTTCCGAGTTTATGATTCCCCTGAGTCAGGTTTGCTCCCCGAATGAGCAAACAGAGACTGGGTCTGCCAGTTGCTCCCAGCTGGCACGCGTGGTGGGACTGGCCCCCTTCCCCAGGCGAGCCCGTGAAACAGGCTGATGTCATCCTGCTGGGATTCCCCCTGATGCACCCCATGAGCCCCGAGGTCCGGAGGAACGACCTGGAGATGTATGAACCCGCCACCAAAGCGGATGGGCCGGCCATGACCTGGGTGAGGAGAGGGGTAAAGCCTGGGGTGGGATTCACCCACGGGGGGCTGGTTTCCCCCGAGTTAGTCACTGCCACCCCCTCAAGGGGTAGGGTTTGTCGGAGCTGCCTTGAGGGAAGGTGGACAGCAGAGCTAGAGGAGTGCACTGGAGACGTCTGCTCTGGGTCAGAGGATGCCCGTTCCGGTGTCTCAGGAGGTTTTGCCGTATTGTCACCCCCGAGGGAGCCGGCAGCTGGGAAAGGTGGGTTTCCTCTCCCACAGAGCATGTTTGCAGTGGGCTGGCTGGAGCTAAAGGAGGTGCAGAGAGCCCAGAGCCAACTCAACAAGTGTTTCAGCAACATCATGGAGCCCTTCAAGGTGAGCTGCGTGGTCTGGCTGCTTCCTGGTGACAAATGCCTCTTGTTTCCACCCCACCCTGTTGCCAGGTGGGTCCCATCCCACTGGGAGATGTCACTTGGACTGGAGCCCATGCTGTCTGTACCTGCGGTCACCGGGTTGTCGGGTTATTGTTATATTGAGCTGCCGCGCGCTCTGTCTCCTCCAAAGGGCAATAAGGAGGCGTCTGCTTCCTACCAAGCAATGTAAAGCCATGGGTCGGTGTGGTGCTCACCCCAGGCTTCCTCCTGCCTGCCGGGCATGGGAGATGGAACGGGGATGGTGGTACTCAGGGACCCCTCAGAGCCCATCCACCGCCCCGTGCCAGGGTGCATGGTCATTGCAACACCCCAGATGAGGGATGGTGACAATGATAAACGTATTCAAAACCACATAACCCTATGAGGAGTCCCAATGCAACCGCTGAGTCTTTTCTTTCTCTTGCTGGAGCAGATCTGGGTGGAGAACTCAGATGGGTCAGGAGCTGTGAACTTCTTGACGGGGATGGGTGGATTCTTGCAGGCCGTCCTCTTTGGCTACACGGGGTTCAGGTGAGACCTATGCTATGTCTCCTTTAATCTCTAAGCCACCACGTGTCACTTGAAAACCTACTGTTTAGCTGGAGCAATGGAGTTTTACTCATAAAAAAGAAAGGAACTCGCAGCATCCAGAACATCCTTCAAAGCTCCCAGCAGGTAACAAGCAAGCAGGAACACTAAGGATCCCAGGTGAACTGTGGATACATTTAGTCGCTGGTGGAAAATGGTGGGGTTTTCAGAAGTGGCAAGCTTTGGCCCGTTTTCCCTCCAGCTAAGTCAGTGTTGAAAGCCCTTGGCTTCAAAAGGTGCCAAAGCCAGGCCAACGCTGAGCTCTTCAACACCAGTGACACCCTCAGTGAAGAGGGACATCTCTGTACGAGCGCAGGATGGTGGGTCTCGTTTTGAGGTGTGTGAATCAGGCACATCCAGACCTGCCCACGCCACAGGCTCTTCACTAGGTGTGGATGGAGCTTTGTCATCCACCAATTACATCGGCCTTTTGGTTAATTAATTGAAGAGAGAGTCCATACAATCCCCTTGCAAGCAAACACAAGGGTAGCTCTTATTATACATTATACACGGTGCCCTTTCTAAGGGGGTCTTTGTGAGTGGAGACCCCAGTCCTCTGCCACCAGACTGAGCTGCCGTGGGCCCATTCCCACTTCAAAGACTGGAAACAGACCCAGAACAGGTAAGAGACTTTCCAGGTCACTTTGTGAGGCAGTCGTGTGTTTGGGAAGCTCCATGCCATTCCCTAAGTTTGTCCCCTGGCTTAGCTACAACATCCTGTCCCCTTTGGATGTGGCAGGGACAGGGGTCCTGCAGCCCCTCTGGAGCCATCTGCCCACAGGTGGCTCTGGGGGGACACTGCCCAGCTGGCATCGCCACAGCCACCAAAGACCTTACAAAAAACATTAGGCTGCTCATATCATTTCAAAGCCGTGTCTCGTATCCCGAGCAGCCCGGTGGTTTCAGCCCTGAAGCAGCAGACTCTGCAGCATATTCTTAGTTTAATTGGGGATGGATCAAACTGAGGAGCCTTTTGATTTTCAGCGACCTCTTCTAGCCCGAACTATGTGTTTTTACTCCCTGTGTGTGGCCAGAAACTGCTGAGGAACCCACCAGATTCTTGGTGGAGCTGGGTGTGAGCTACCGTGTTCCCAGCTGAAAACCGTAATCTCAGGCTGTGGGAAGCTGGAAGGTCTCGGGATGCTCCGTGTGTGTCAGGTCGGGCCCCTCTCGGCACAGCCTCAAGCCACAGCCTCCGGGGCTCCAGCCAAATTTCCTCCCATGCTGACATGATGTTTACGTAGCCCTCGAGGCCACGTTCCTGCCTTGCCCGTTGTGAGCCACGGGCCCCGGCTGGTGCCTTGGGCTGCCCCGGAGGCGCTCCAGTCTCTTGAGCCTCTCTTGAGCCCTCTCAACAGACTGGAGGTGATGGTCAAGAGTTCTCACGTGTCAAGATTTGAGTAGGAGATAACGGAGAACCTTATCTTTTTTCATCCAAAGCCAAAACACACAAATGGGCTCTGTTTGACTCTGGGTAAGCGTTTGGAGAGAGGATTCAAGCTCTTTGCTCCATTTTTACCTTTTGGTGAAGGAGCACATGGAGCAGCACTGAGTTTAAAGCCCTTCAGACTGGGGGGCATGGGAGCTGACGTGGGTTCTGGAGGTCACCTCGCTGGCATGGAGCAGTGCTGAGTTTAAAGCCCTTCAAACTGGGGGCTGTGGGAGCTGACGTGGGTTCTGGAGGTCACCTCGCTGGCATGGAGCAGTGCTAAGTTTAAAGCCCTTCAAACTGGGGGCCATGGGAGCTGACATGGGTTCTGGAGGTCACCTCGCTGACCCACTTCACCCACAGCCTGGAGGGAAAGTGAAAACTGAGCTGTTATAACACATCTTGGTAGAGATAGCAGATTATGGAGGACTCTTTCTGCCCACAGATGGACGGAGCGAGGGGAGAGGCCCCTGGGATGTGTGAGGCTGTGCTGCCTGGGGAGGGGACCGACCCCACGAGGCAGCTTTGCTTTGGGATCACCCTTTGCTCCTGCCACTGACCCGCTCCTGCCTCCCCAGGATCACAAAGACCAACCTCCGCTTCGACCCTGCCTTTCCCGAGGACATCGACAGGATGAAAGTCACTGGCATCTCCTATTTGGGCTCCAAACTGAAGTTCACCATCACCAAAAAGGAGATGAGGATCAAAGTGACCGAGTCTCCCCAGGACCCGGCAGGGTCTCCCCTGGAAGCTGTGCTGGAGGCCTCGGGGCAGCGGTTCCCCCTGCATGGAGGTATGATGTCACCACCTGGGCTGAAGTAAGCACAATCTGGGGAGAAACCATTCCCATATCTCACACAGGTTGGTTCTTGTGGCAGGGCAGAGCGTCTCCTTCCCCACAGCAGCTGGCTGGATTCAGAGGGCATCCACCGAGACGCTCTAGACCTTGGCTGCTCTGGGCTTCGCTCACTGAAGTGGCAGAAACAAGCTGAAGGGCAGATGTCGGTGGAGGGGGAAGGTAGAGGTGGGGGTCCCAGGCTGTGCCATAAACCCTTTCCCCCCAGACTGTGTGTGTTGTCTTTCTTTGCGGCCCTGGGATGGGTGGTGGGCTCCGAGCTCTCCCCATGGCTGCAGCCCCCTGAGTGACCCTGAGCATCCCTGTGTGTGCCGGGGGGCACCGAGCCCCCTCACTCCCCTTCACGTGCCTTCAACCTCTCTGGTTTAGCAGAGGAGACCAAATCCAGCCTGAAAGTGACTCTTTTAAATGAGTTTTCTAAACACCTGGGGCTTGCTTATGCTCTAAACATCTGCCTCTCTACGGAAGCCCCAGAGGATAGATCTGTACGTGGTCCAGCCCGTGCGTGCGCCGACTCCCAGCTCCTCCAGCACGTCCTGGCTTGGTCCTCGCCTTCTCCCGGGGCCAGGAAGGACCTTGGCCTCAGCTCTTCCCCACGTCGCTGCTGCCTGGAGCATCCCTTGGCTGCCACGGCTGCTGGGGTTTCCATACACCGTGCAGCCGGGACCCCCGCGTCCCGCTGACCCCCGCAATGGGAGACTCTGCTGAGGCAGCGGGGACGGGAGTCCGGCTGGAGCTGAGTGTTATCTTGGCAGCAATACGAGTCACGGAGTACACGGCCAAAAGCCTTTTAGCTCTGTCTGCACAGCCCACGGCTCCTTTTCTTCTGAGTTGTTTGGCATATAGCATCCCTATCTCGTTTTTAACCCCTTATGTGTATCATCATCTCTCTTCCCAAGCAGATTTGGAGTTAAAGCCTCGTAACCTGACGTTTGATGCAGCCCGAGCACCCGTTATCGCTGTTGTCCTGTCAGATGACACGCACAGGGTATTTCTGGGGCCCTGGCAGAGCCCTCCTCCAGCTGAGCAGCCTCAGGGTGAGCATGGACCTGCCCCCTCTTTGCTCAAGGCATTTCCAGTGTCCCTGGAAGTCCCGAGAGAGGGAAGGGCTGTGAGAACGGGGGGCAGGATACCCCCCAACACCCAGCCCCACACCTCGCAGTGCCCTCCCCTCCAGCACCCCCTTCCCGGGGCTGGTTTTGGTGCCCTGTTTCCCATTTTCCATTGCTGGGTGAGAGCAAGAGGGTGGCGGCGGTGTTCCCGGCCCCACTCTCAAGCAAACCCCAGGAATCTCAGCTGAATCCCACCGAGTTTATAAAAAGCCCTGCGGCCGCTGCCCACAGCATGTGGGAACGCTTTGGGAAGGAGGCAGCACAGCTCCCCCGCCTTGTAATTACGCTGGCTGTCCCTCAGGCCTCCTCAAAAGTCACCCAACCCCTAATTAGCAGCAGTTCTCGGCAGCAGGGCAGGACAAACGGACCCCTCCGTCCCCTCGCGCCCCATAACAGCCCCGTGGGCTGCACCCAGGTTGGGGCTGGGGATAAAGCCCAGCTCTGAGCCAGGTGGCTCTGGAAGGGATGTCAGTGTGTGTCATCATCCATTCCCACCCGAAAATGGGATCTCTTTTCTCCGGTTGCCAGAACGAGCCGGGTCTGCCCTGGGGAGGGCAATGGGGGGGTGGCAGGGAGCAGTGGGGTTGCATCCTGTGCTTGTCCCCTCTCTCCTCACCCGGGCACCTACTGGGGGACTTTGTCCTTCCTGCAATGAGTTTGCAGGTCCCAGCTCCCCTTTGGAGGGGGTGACATTTCCTCTGCTGGAGTGTGTCCCCATGGGGCTGGGAAACTTCTCTGCGTCCTTCCCCTCCTCAGCCGCCAGTGAGACCCCGACGGGCTGTGGCGGCTCTGAGGGCCACGGGGATTGTTCCTTCTCCTGGCCCCAAAGGGCATGGCCAGAGTGAAAGAGGCATATTTATATTGTCCCTTTAGCACCCCCCAGCCCTACACACAGGCACGCAGAAGACTCGCAGTGTGTGAAGTGGTTTAATGATTTAAATAGTGCTCACTGAGGCCGGAGGGAGGCTGTGCTCCACACAGGATAAAAGGCAGGTAAAAAAACCAAACAAAGTAAACAAAAATACCCGAGCTGCCCCAAGAAGCGTGGCTGGGAGCCAGGGTCGGGCACCGGGGGCTGAGGAGGGTGAAGGGAGAAGCCTGTGGGGCTGCCCCCCCCCCAGCCCCATGGGCACAGAGATGGGTGGTGGCTGGGTGATGCTGGACCAGTGGTCTTTTTGGGTGGGCCACCAGCATGCGAAGGAGTTTCTACACGCCCTTCGCCCACCGGTCACTTGTCCTCGTCGTCGCTGGGGCTGAACTGGTAGGTGAAGAAGCCGACGGACTCCTGGGCCAGCTTGGAGAGGTGGATGACTCCGGTGATGACCAGGGCAGCCAGCAGCAGCGGCAGCACCACGCTCCCCGCCGTGGCCAGCACGTTGTAGCACTTGGCCTTGGAGCTGAAGCGCCGAGCGGCTTCCACGTCCCCGCACACCTTCCGGTCCCGCGCCTGCAACAGCCGAGGGACGGGGCAGCAGCGCCCGGGCTGCCCGTAGCCTCCACACCGCAGCCCCTTCCCCATGCCCCCTCCCTGCCCAGCTACCTGGCTTTGGCACCCTCCCAGCCCCAAGTTTAGTCCCCTGGGGGGCTGCCCATCCACCCCAGGCTGCCCCATGGCTCCGTGCGCTGCTGCTCCCCTCTGACCCCCCCTTTCTTTGCTGCAGGGATTTTCTCTCCTGCATCTTTCGGAGCCTCGGGGGCTCCAGCCCTCACTTTCCCCCAACCATCCAGCTGGAGCTGCTCCTGCCAGAGGGCAGGTGGAGGGGCCAGGGGCATCACGGCCCCCCAGCACCTTCTAGGAAGAAGGCGTTGGTCCTCCTGTGGTGGCAGGAGGCTGTGGCTATCTAGGGGGGTGTCTCTCAGCCTTATTAATAGGTGGCAGGAAAAGTGTGGGGGCTTTACCTGGGGATGGTGTCACCTGCAACCAGTCTCTTGAGGGTGTTGGTCTCTCATCCCCCAGCCCCCCCCAGGTGGTTATTTCAAATGCTCTGTGCCTCCTCGGGAAGTCCATCCCTTGGCATGAGCATGGGGAGGGTCCCAGGTGACCCCAAATGTTCAGTCTCCCCCCCCACCCCCCCA
>JAOXNH010000039.1:69750578-69766899 GCA_028566575.1 Bartramia longicauda | reverse complement strand
GGGCGAGAGGATGGTGGGAGCTGGCAGGGACCGCCACAGGCGATGCATGGGAGGATTTCTGGAGGGAGGCTGAATGGAAGCGGATGGTCTCTGCCGAATTTGCCCAAGGGAAAGGTTAGAAGCCCACGGGGTGGTGGAGAGAACCCCGGGGGTGGCTGCAGCAGGTTGGGAAGCAGGCAGGAGAGATGGGGAGCCCCAGGGGCTGCCTGCAGGGCAGTGGGGAGCTCCCAGGCTGAAATATGTTTAGGCTGGAATGAATTCTGCCCAGTTCCCGGCACAACACGGGCCACAAGTCGTCTTCTCCGGAGGCTGTGTCCTGGGAAACGAAGCCTTCGTGCTGAGGGAGCATCATCCCTGTCAGATGGGCAGGGTGCACACGTTGGAGCTGGAGCAGAACCAAACGATGCTGGAGGAGATGGGGGATGGAGAGCAAGGGACGGGTAGTGGGGTGTGGGCTGGGGGAAAACAGGGGAGATTGGGCTCGGGAGGGACTCGGGACCCTGAGCTGAGCGTGGAAGTGTCGGGGCTGCCTCTCCTGGGGGTGTCCGTCACCTTCAGTGGCCTCATGGCAGCCCCGTCGCCAGCCCTGAGCATCGAGTGCTGTTGCTGCAGCCGGGGAGTGTCACAGCGTGGGTCAAGGGCATGAAAGGAGCTGGTTTGGGGGGAGGCAGGAAAAAGATCCCCTCACTCCGTGGAGGGGACAGCTTGCTGATTTTTTTTTTCCTGGGGGGCAGTGTTGCGTGTGTGTTGGTTTTTGTTTTGTGGTGGTGGAAGGGGCTTTGTGATATTGACTCCTTGCTGGCTGATTATAATTGCTTAACAGCTCGTTAGGGGGATCAGTGGAGGGATGCTCCTGCTTCTCTTCTCTGGCGGCTGACTCTCCGCGCTGGAGAGCACCAGGCTGTTGGTAATTAAACTGGTTGGTTTAATAAAGATGCCGATGCTGCCACCTTTGCCGCGGCTGTGTCTGGGTTTAAATGTCACCTCGCTTCACGTCGCTGCTGCTTCTGCTCCCCCCGGAGCCCCGTCGTGTCAGAGTGTCCCTGTTCAGGCCTCGGGGCTGAGCCTTGAGGGATGTGCTGGGTTTTCTGCCCCGTGGCAGCATCGTGGGAGGATGTGCCGGTGCGTGGAAAGGTTCTGCGTGGCCGGAGGGATGTCACCATCCGCGTTGCAGGGGGGAGCAGGGGTGGTGGCAGCTCTCTGGGGTCCAGGGGTGGGCAGCGGAGCCCTGGGAGGGCACTTCTCCTTCCTGCTGGCTCCTGCAGAGGTGGTACCCCCCAGGCATCGCTCTGCCGCTGGTCCTGATGTGGTTTGGGACTAATTTGCTGGCCACATGAAGGTGGGGAGAGATCATCCTGAGTTCCCCAGGGCTATAAACCCAGTTTAACCCATCCCCTTTGCAGCTGTGGGTCTGGTGTCTCTTCTCGCTGGTCAGGACTTGTTGGGCAGAGCCCCACTGCCCTGAGTGTCCCCACTCCTCTCCCTGGGCCGGCATCGGAGCGGGGCTGCCCTCCTTTGCCGTTCCTGACCCCACGGCAGACGCTTGGGCTGGTCCTCCCTGAGCTGCTCGCCCTCTTGCCGCATCCCTGGCACATCTTCTGGCCCAAGTTGCTGCCTTCATCCCTCTTTTGCTGGCATCTTCCCAACGTGGGGACTGCAGCTCGGTGGGGGCTTGGCGTTCCCCTTCGGCACGGTCAGAGCTTCATGTGACACGAGTGAGGTCCTGTCCCCTCTCTCCACCACCACGCTTTTCCCAAGAGCAGGGCTGGTTTTTCACCCGCATTTTCTTTGCGGGCTCGTTGGTTCAGTAGGGTTTGAGTTCTCTTTTTCCATGGAGGGAGATGGTCTGGATGGACAAAGGTTCCTTTACAGAAGCCCTGCAGTGTTTCCCAGCCGGGCTGGATCTTGGGGGAGCTTTGTCCCTCTCCCGTCCCTCTGGATTTGGGGAGCTCAAAAGCATCCTGCAGAAGTTGAAAGATGAGGAGCAGCATCTCCCGTCCAGCACGGATTTTGCTCTAGGAAGGGGAAGACAGGAGAGCAGATGGTTGTCCTGAAAGGGGATTTCTTGGAGCACTGGGCTAAATCCATCCATCTCCTTTCCCATGGCTCTGATTGTGGTTTGCTGGTCGGGGGAGCTGGTGGGGAAGCGTAGGCTCCCTCCCAGGTGCCGTGTCCCACCAAAGGGAAGGCTGGTCAGACCCTTGCAGGTGACACCATGGGGTCTGGGAAACCAAGCTCCTGCTCCTGGGCAGCACCATGGGGCTCTTAAATGCTGCTGCTTTGTTTGTTTTTTGTTTTTTTTTTAGCACAAGGTTTTGGGGGTTTGAACTCAGAGGTGATCATTTTTTTTCTCAAATATCATCATTTTTCCAGTCCCCCCTGGTCCGGACCAGCTCATCTGCATCTCTAGCAGGGCTTTGCCAGGGGCTGGGGGCTTTGCAGCAGCCGGGCTTGGATGGGGAGGTGCAGGGCAGGCAGGGGACCAGCACGGGGGGGCTGAAGGGGACAGGCAGCCCCACAGAGGGCTGTATTTCAGTGGGACACGGCTCCTGGTGATGGATAAATGGATCCAACACGTCTGCTCTGGAGGTGGGAAAGGGGTTGGAAATAACCCAGGGACCATGCCCCGAATCCCACTGGGCTGATGTGCTCGGGAACTCGGGCTGGAGTGCATTACTTCTCTCCTGGCTGAGCCCAGGCACTTGGTGCCCTTCAGGGTCTGTTTTGGGGAGAAAAGAGAGAGAAGAGGGTACGTTCCATACCTGGCTGCCTGGGATGCATCCCACCTGACATCCCCCCGTGGGACCCTTCCTGTTGAGCAACCAGAGCTTGTTGGAGCCAAGCATCCAGCTGGAGGGCAGGAGCTGGGATTTTCGTGAATCCCAGCCCTGATCCTTTTGCGGATGCTCCTGTGAGCTTCCCCCCGTCCCCACCGAGGCGGCTGGGCTGTGACTGGGTTTATCCCTGAGTGACTGGTCTGGGAGCGTGGTGGGTGAGAGCGGAGTGAGCAACCGTGGAGGGGAGGCTCGTTAGAAGCAATTAGGAGACGAGCGAGGAAGCATTAGCGAGGGACATCTCCAACCACGTTGGAGGGTTTGGAGAGGGTCCAGGAAACTGCAGGAGAAATCCCGGCTCCAAAACCCGGCGGAAGAAAAGGGGCTGTGTTCGGGGCGAGCGAGCTGCGTGCCCTCAGCCGAGCGGGAGAGGAAGAGGAGGGAGGTGGGGAGGCAGGACTCTGCCGCCTGAAAGGCCCTCTGTGCTTCCCGGCGGAGGGGGGGCACCCAGGGGGTCTATATGGCTGTGATAACGGGGAGACTCCTCTCCCCAGGGTGGGTGGGGGCACTGCCCTGGTCTCTCCGCCATGCGGTGGGGTGGGTGCTTTGGTCCCTTGCACCCCCGGTCTCATCCCGGGGAGCGCTGCGGGCGCTGGCTCGCTGTCTGGAGGCTGCTGGGAGTCGGAGTGGTTGCTGCGATGGCGTGTGCCTCTCCTGCCCCCTCCTCGCCCTGCTCTGAAAGCATTAGCGTCGCTCCCGCGCTCGCCGGGGGGAGAGCTCTTAATGCATCTTAATGCTGTCCCCTCTGGATGCCACCCGGGCTGCTGCTGGCTCCGGTTTGCGCCCCAGCACCTGGGGGCTGGCAGCAGAGACCTGGGGGAGCGGGTTAGTCCATCCTGGGGACAGAGCATGCCTGGCCTGCATGGCAGAGGGATGCTGAGCTGGCAGGTCCCAGGGGAGACAGGTTCATCTCCTCCAAGGCCAGGAGAGATGCCCTGCGTGGGTACCGCAGAGCCGGCGGCTGCATCCCATCCCCTGGCAGGTCCCTCGGGAGCGCGGGACTCCTCCTCGTGGCTGTGATTAATCCACAGATCAGCGGGGGGGAGGTGGGGAATAACACTGTCCCTAGTGCTCTGTGCTGGAGCAGCAGCATCTGCGGCCTCGGCACAGTGAGGATGGGCTTTATCCCCACTGCCTGTGCTGGCAGGAGCATCCCTGGGAGTGACGGGGGCCTTGAGAGCGGAGGAGATGAGAAGAGGGTGCTGGTCCAGCCCTGCTCCTCCCCACGATGCCCCGTCACCCTCCCAGGGGCTGCGGGAGGAAGGCTGTGGGGATGATGATGGGTGAGGGGAGGAGGATGATGGGGAGCTGCCAGGAGGGAGCCGGAGCTGCCAGGGGCTGAAGAATGGCTGGGAGCAGAAGAAGGGGCTTTAGAGCTTAATTTCCTGTCCCTGTGGTGGGGATGGGATTTGTGCTGCCATCTCCAAGGAGACGCTGGCTGTGCGGCTGCTGGAATACTAATGGCATGGCACGCAGGCGGCGGGGGGCTCAGGGGCACCCCAAGCCCCTCCTCAGTGGGCCACAGGGTCTGGAGCCGCCTCAACATCTCCCAGCGAAACTGTTTCACTTGGGGGGGGCAGGAGCCCCCCAAGACTTGCTTTTAGGGGGAAGGAGGGTGTGGAAGGATGGGGGGAGCGATGCCCACGGCCGGGGGATGGGGCTGTGCTGCTGCTCACCTGCCCACCTCTGAGGGTCCCCCTTATTGCGATATGGGGGCAGCTGGGTTTTGGGGGGACCCACAGGTGTTTGCGGGGGTGCCTCTTGGGCACCCACCTCCCCCAGCATCTCACTGAGCTTCCCTCGACGCCGGTTGGAACCGCAGAGATGAGCTGTGAGCCAGAAGTGACCACTGAACCCCAAATCCCTCCATCCCACCAGGTTTTGGGGTGCCTGCCTAAAAAGCTCACTGGCACCCACCTGCTGTGGCTGGGAAAGGGGATGTGTCCCCCCCAAAATAACGGATTTTCCAAATCTGCGCCATTATTTTGGGGGAAGTCATTTTAATGCTGGGAATCGAGGGCAGTTTATTTTAAACTCTGCCTTTGCAGCCCGAGGAAGGTGGGGGGGAGCTGCGGGGGGGAGTCTGGAGGTTGGGAATAATTAATACAGCACACGGTAACGAAGCCACCTGGGATGGGGCCATTAGCGAGGTGGTGGGGGGTTGGGAAGGTGGGTTTGGGGAGAAGGTGTCTGGGGGGGCTGGAGCCAGTGGGCTCCGGGCAGAGGCGTTGGGAGGCTCCAGGAGAGGGAGGGCAGAGGGGCAAGGGTGCGTCCCTGAGGATGGATGTGGGGTGAGATCCCGCGGGAGCTTATCCCAGCTGTCTCTTACGTAAAGGGCCGGGAGCTGGGCTGCAGGGGGTGTAATTAAACCTGATGCTGATGAGCTGCTGCAAGCTGCTTAGGACAAATGTAATGAGGGGAATCGCAGCCAGACCCCCCCTGACCATTGTCGACCCCGTGCCGAGGGGGTGTCCCCAAAGGGGGAGTGGTGTTGGGATGGGGAGGGAGCCCTGGTCTCACTCCTCCTTCTGCTCCCCCCGCAGATGGCGAGAGGCTGGGGGAGGTGACAGACCCCGGTCGGCGGCCGGCGGCAGCCCGAGCACCAGCGCGGCAGAGGAAAGCCGAGGACTCCAGCGAGAGCCGGGAGGAGGAGCTGATGGTAACGGCAGAGCCGGAGCGCAGAGGGGTGGGATAGGACCCCCATGGAGGTCGCTGGCCTGAGTCTCCTGCCCAGCGTACGGCCAACTGGAGCGGGGCGCTCCGAGCCTTGGCCAGCGGAGGGGTTCCCAGGATGGGGAGGGCGCAAGCTCCCTGATTTTCCTCAGCAGCCCTCGTGTGGATAAAACAAGTCCCTCATATCCCATTGAACCTTCTGGTGGTGTGCCTCATGTCTCTTGCCGTGGTGCCCCGGGATGAGTCTGGTATCATCTCTGCACTGCCTCAACAGTGATAAGGTCCTGCTTTGCTGGGCAAAGCCACCTTCTCCCGTGTCCTCTGCTCCATCTTGGTGACTTCCACTTGTCTGTGCTGGACTGGAGAGCCCCAAACTGGACTCAGTGTACCCCAGGTGGGGTCTCCAGGCAGAAGCTGGAGAGCTCCCTCCTTTCTGACAGCCCAGGAGCCCCTTGGTGTTGTCGCCATGAGGACACCCAGCTGTCCCCCCTTCAATCTGCTGTCCTAAGCCCCTGTTCAACACCCTGCTGTCCCCTCTTCAACCTGCTGTCACCAAGCGGGGCAGGCAGATGGGATGCCAAGAGGGAAGCCGCACGGTGTCCCCTGCCCCGTCCCTGCCAAGCTGCTGCCAGTCCCGGTGACAGCGAGCTGCCGTTGGGGTGGGCATTGCTCGGGCTCTTCCCGAGCCATGGTACTTGGAGCACGGGCGAGTGGTTTGTGTCTGGAGGGAGGGGAAAGCATCGAGTCCCTGTGCCCGGAGCCTCTTGGTGCCCATCTCAGCCGCTGGATGCCTCCAGCTTCACGGGCTCTGCAGTTAAAAGGCGGGTTTGTCCCCACCTCCAGCAAATCACCCACCCCCCCGTTCCAGCTGCGGGCAGCTGGGCTGTGAATAGTCCCCTCTGTTGGGGCAGGCAAGGGAAAAGTTCACTCCGGTTGGAAAGCAAACGGCCTGGTCCAAAGGGACTCCGCGGAACGGGGCAACAAAAATACTCCTTCAGGAAGGAGATGGAAAATTTTCCTCCTGGTGTGCTCCCAGCTATGGGTCACACTGCCGGCGCTGCTGGTCCTTCATCTCTGGGGCAGGGCAGGGATGGTGGTGGCTTGTCCTCTCCACCCATTTCACCCAAGGGATGCAGACCCATCCCGGTCCCTCTCCGTGGAGGGTTTTCTGGGTGGTGGGGATGGAGGGCTGGTGCCGGCGAGGAGAGCTGGCTCCAGGCTAGAGAGCAATTAGCGGTGAGAAATACTGATGGGGCAGAGGCTTATTGCGCCTGGGTGGTGGCAGGGGATGGGCCAGAAAGGACCACCCCAGCTCTGATCACTCCCAGCTCCTCACAGATCAGGGACAGACACAAAAAGGAGAGAAGTGAGGTGCCCAGGGGAAGCCTGGGCTGGTGCTGGGTGAGGGCGGGGGGGACAGCGGGAATTGATCTCGGCTTTCCCCGGGAGGAGGGTGAATCCTTCCAAGAAGTGTGGCACAATTACGCCGCCTCCTAATAACATCTTCCAAGGGCACCGCTCCCCTCCTCCGGGACGCTAATGAGCTCATTTAGGCAAAGTTTGCTAATTATTTCCTTGGCGCTGTGCATCCTAACGGGGAGCGCTTTGCCGATGCAGCGGCTCTCACCTGGGCTTGGAGCTGGGCTCTGCTTTTGGGGGTGGCTCCGCTCTCTGGGGGGTGGCACGGTCCTTCCTTGCCCAGCTGAGGCCACGGGGATTGATGACTGTGACTCCTCCTGGAACAAGTGGCAGGGACGTCCATGTCCCCCTCGGTCCCATCCGCAGAGAGGGATGATGCTGAGTGTGAGTGTCACCAGTGTGACGATGGGCTGTGACACCAGCCAGGTCCCCGGGGGACAGGCACAGCGTGTGGTAGTTTGCTGGTCACTTTGGAGAGGCTTGGTGGCTCTTACTCACGTGCTAAACTGGTCCCTCGTTCCCCCTCTGCCCATGGTCCCCGGGATGCGGTGGCAGAGTCGGGGTGATGCCCACAGGGATGACACGGGCTGGCACTGGCTCTGCCTGTGGCTGCCAAGGTGGTGGAAGAGGAGGATGCTCCAGGTGGGCTCCAGAAGTGCCTGGCTCTTGCCACCCGTCACCTTTCCGGCAGGCCGGGGGCGGGGGAGTGCTCACCTAATCCCATTAAATTACAAAACACAATCAATTGGATTAACCTGATCCCCTTTAAATGAAGAGGGGGAGCGGAGAAGCATCCCGTTTCCTCCGACAGTGAGTGGACGTAGAGATTCCTTTTGCTCTTTTGGAGACAGAGCCCAGAATACTCCATTTCCAGTAGCCCATCAGACTGGGCAAATATTTAGATGAACAGAAAATGCATTGTTTGGGAGAAGTTTCTCTCCTTGGCGGAGGAAGGGAAACGAGTTTAGCTGGGATACTTTGCTACCCTGCTCCCCAGGACACCTTCCCAAGGTTTTGCTGTCTCTTCCTGCCCCTGTTCTCCTTTGCCGTTAGCCTTGAAAATGCTTTGGTTTGGCAACACTTGATGTCCAAAATGAGACATTTAGATGTAGGGAGACCTCCTGCGAGCACGGCCGGGCCAGATCCGATCCCCCCATCTCTGACCTCTCCCTTGCAGAACGACGGGCAGGACTTGGACGGCTGGTTTTCCAGAGGCCAACGGTCGGACCGAGCCACCAGCCGCCCCAACCTCAACCTGACCAAGCAGCCTTTGCCCTGGAGCGAGCAGGTCGGTGGGCAGGAGCAGTGAAGGGGCTGATGGTAGTGGAGGAGGAGGAGGTCCTCAGGGGATGTTCACCCAGCCCCTCCTTGGGCAGCCCATGTCCCCCCAGCCTGCCAGGCTCCAAAGCCATGTCCAGCCACCCTCCTCCCTGCCCTCCATCACCCATCCCAGGGGCTCTGCCTGGTCCTGGGTTCAACGCGGTGCCCAAGAGGACAAGCTCCTCAGGTGCATGTGCATCAGCCCCCTCATCAGTCTGTGGGGGTGTGCAAGGGGACATCCTGCTGCCTGTCTTCTCCCGATGGGTCCATGCTGTGCCCATCTCCTGGTGCTGGGTAGTGGGATGGGTGCTGGAGCTGGGAGAAGGACGGGGTTGGGATTTTGGTGCCATCTCCAGAAAACATCCCTTGTCCATGTGCGCTTGGGAGCCCAAGGAGCAGCAGCAGGAGGGTTATCTCCTGGGGGCTGGCACAGGGCGGGGAGCTCAGCCCTTCCTCGGTGTCACTGCAGGGGAGCTGAGGCTGGGGAGGTGACATCCCTAGGGCTTGACATTCACATTCAGCCTGCCCTAACGCTGTCCTTGGGAGGTGAGGGGGGACATGAGGAGGACACCCTGCTCATCTCCTCTCCTCCCCCAGTACAAAGGGAAGGCCAACTTGCACGTCTTCGAAGACTGGTGTGGCGGGGCTGTGAGGCACCTGAGGAAGAACCTCCATTTTCCGCTCTTTCCCCACGTGAGTCCCGTCCTGATGGCGTTGGGTCTGAGGGAGGGTCCACTTGTCCCTCTCTGGGTGCTGCTGGGTCTCCACTGGCTGCGGGCTTGGTCCTCCAGACCTTTTCTTACAGACTTTCAGGGTTGGTTGAGGGCAGGCAATTCCCAGCAGAGCAGGGATGGAGGGGGGAGGTGGGTGGTGATGGGACCCCCGTGTCCACCCATGGCTGGGTGATGGTGGTGTGAGGCGTGAGGCTGGATATGAACCGTTGGTGCTTTCATGTCCCTGTCTCCTCGGCAGACCCGCACCACGGTGAAGAAGTTGGCTGTGTCGCCCAAGTGGAAGAACTATGGGCTGAGGATTTTTGGCTACATCCACCCCTTCAAGGATGGTGAGTGATGGAGTTTGGCCTCTTCCTCCACTGCAGCAATGTGGAGAAGCTGCCTCCTTCCCCCTTCTTGGGCCACACAAGGACCGAAAGGCTCTTAGAGACAGTCCCCAAGCCCTGGCTCCCAGGCAGGAGGGTTTTTCTGGAGCAAAGACCCTTTTCCCTGGTTGCTTTGATGGGAGGCAAGGCCCTGATGAGGACAGAGCCAAGACATGAGGTCTGGAGTGGCCCCATCACCTCTGTCCACCCATCCCTGTTTCCCCATATCGCAGTGAGGCACCAGGGCTGAGCCCGTGCCACCGTGGCTGCCGTATCCCCCCGTGGTGACCTTCTCCTTGGCTCTTCACAGGGGATTTCCAGTTTTCTGTGGCATCAGATGACAATTCCGAGTTCTGGCTCAGCTCCGATGACAGTCCGTCCAACTCCCGGCTGGCTGCCTTCGTGGGCAAGGTGTGTGCCTTCATCCTCCACCCCACCCTCTGCCTTTCCCCATCCCAGGGGTGCCCCAGCTCCCACCGAAAGTGTCTCCTCCCCAGGGTGCCTCGCTCCTCACTCCCAGCATCCTGATAACCATCCCTAGGGCTCCATTAACCATGTTTCAAACCCGTGGGCACTCTTTAGCCCCGTCAGGTTCTCCCTTCTCCATATCCCTCTGCTGCAGCAGCTCTCAAAGGGAGCGTGCAGGCTCCCTGGGGGACTTTGCTGGAGGCAGTTTCTTTGTCCCCTGGGGGGACACCAGGCTATTTCAGCCTGGTCCCACCTCTGCCCCTGGCCAGGCCTGGTTTGGCTCCTGAAGGACCATCTGCCCTTTGGTCCCATCCTAGTTGTAGCTACCAAAGACCAGCTTATGTCCCAGAGCAGGAGATTTAATATTTGCTCCTGGATTTTCTTGGTGTTGACTCCTGTAACTGGGAACTCTGAGGTCCATCATCGCACCCATTGATTTTTGGGTCTCCACTGGCTGCAGGCTTGGTACGCAGAGTTTTGGGATCTTGGTGACAAGTTCTTGTGGCAGGAGTGCCACAGCTGGGGACAAGCAAGTCCTCCTGGGATATCCTCCTGCCTGAAGAGCCTTTCTGCAGCATGGCATAGGGCCCGATGGAGGTGGAGGAGAGATCTCACAGCCTGGTGGGGTTTGGGACTCATGCCCCCTTGGCCTGTGGTGTCCCCAGGGCTCTCACGCATTCCTCCTTCCTTCGCCAGCTGGGCACAGAGTGGACGGCGCCGGGAGAGTTCACCAAATTCAGCTCACAAGTCTCCAAGCCTCTACGGTAAGTGTGTCCTCACTCCTGCTGCCTGTCCCAGGTGGATGGAGTTGGGGAGACAGAGCTGCTGGCTCCACACTGACTCTGACCGGTTCCTCCTCCCTGGGAGGAGACCTTGGCCATGGTCTCTTCCCAATGTGGGGTGTGGGCTGGACAGGATCTCAACAAACCCTTGCCCCCAGGTCCATGGCTTGAAGGTTCTGGGGAATGCAGGCACCTCTGCAGATGATGAGGTGGGATGGGGGATCCCCCAGATCTCAGGAAGCTTCCCAGCAGTGGGATGGGGGAGCAGATGTCCGCACCCTGCTGCCTGTCTCCTTGCCCAAGGAAGTTTTAGCCGTTTGTGAGCAAGGCAGAGAGGGTTTCCTGAGGTGGCTCCTGTAGCAGGGGAGCTCCTGTCGCTCCGGCAGTGGTGGCAGTGGCTCAGCCATGATTTCTGACCGGCTTCTTCCCCTCCCGCGCAGCCTCATGTCCTCCAGGCGCTACTACTTTGAGCTGCTCCACAAACAAGACGACCGCGGTTCAGACCACGTGGAAGTTGGTGTGAGTAACTGCCCCTGCCCACTGCGCCTTTTGGGGATAGTGCTGTCGAGAGGCGGCGCCAGGGCTTTTCCCGGTGCGTGTTAAAGCGCTTTATCCTGCAGCAAAGCCGTGATTTCCCCCCTCCCGTGGCTGCCAGAAGCTCAGTCCGCAGAGGGGACCAGCCAGCGTTTCTCCGATGGAGCTGGGGCTCGTTCCCCATCTCCCTGGGCAGGACGCCTGGCACGGGCTGCTTTTCCCTGGGCTCATCCGATCCTTTCGTGCCGATGGCCTTTTGGGAGCTAAAGGACCTGCAATCCCTCTCTTGTGCTCCCGTGGTCCCGATGTGCTCCCGTAGCGAATGCCAGTGGATCAGCCTGTCCCCTCAGGCTCCAGTGGTGATGGGACAACCAGATCCTCCTGGCCAGTCCCATCCCTTCTCCTTCTTCCTTGGGCTCCTGCAGAAGGGGAAAGGTCCCCTATAGGCTTCTTCTTGGAGGAGCCGTTGCCATGGGCAAGGGGAGCCCAGAGCGTGTAAAGTCGGAGCAGGTGGGTCCTGGGACACCGGCTGCGAGTGGGAGCCCACCCCGATGGCTTGTGTCCCAGGGTCCGTGGTGGGAGAGGCGGCTGAGGTGATGGAGTAGGTCCCCTTTTTCTTTCTCCCCCCGCTCAGAGATACCGTGAGTTTCGAATCTGAACTTGTCTGCCTCGGCTGCGCAGCCCTGGCAAAGCCTGGAGCGCGTGTGTCTCTGGGAGGGGAAGATGTTGGCTCGTTAGCAAAGGCCTCCTTTCTCCCAAGCAGTCATTAATCACTGGAGCTGAACTTGTGCCAGCAGAGCACCAGGGAGGCTGACGACACCCCTTCCTCCCTGCCTCTCCTCATCCTCCCGGGGCTCCATCCCGGCCCCTCCCGATAAGATCTGCATTTCTGCCCTGAAAAACAAATAGATGGGGGAGATGTGGGATTTTTTTGCTGGAGGGAGGGAAACCTTTCAGACATTCAGAAAGAAACAACAACAGCAACAGAAGAGCAGGACCCTAATGTGTCTCTGCCGGGGGGCGTTTAAGGGCTTGTCCAGACAAAGGCTCAAAACATGCTTTTAAAATGCACGCAGTTAAATCCGTGCAGGCAGCGATGAAGACCCTCTGGAGTCAACACAAACTCATCTGCAGGAAGGAGAGGGGATGTTGCAGGGCTCGGCTTTGGCTCAGGTCCTTGGTGGGTGCCATGGGCTCCCTGCTCTGCTTCCCAAGGCTGAAGGGGGCTGTGGAGATGCTCCCCTGTGCAAGGCTGGACACGGAGCCGTGGTGCCTCCCAGGGCGTTATTGATGCTGCTGTTGACATGGGGCTGGATTTGGCCTGCCTGGCCCAGGAGGACCATGGTGGCCATGTGGCAGCATCAGCCTGTGTCCCACCTCCAGGAGCATTCCCCTCTCTGACCGTGCAGGGAATGGCTGCTGATCCCAGACCACCTGGGAGAAAGGTGGGAGATGGACCCAGGTCTGTGCCGGTGCAGGATCAGTCCTCTCCCATGTTCCTTTCCTGCCAGGGTGGGATCAATGCAGGCGAGTTTCTGGGAGCTGGGGATGGGGCAGGTGCCAGGGGTTGGGCAGCAGCATCCCGAGACCCCGACACCCTCCCACTCTTTCTTCCTCTCCTTTCTTTTTTTCCTAGTGGCGGGTTTTCCTCCCCAGTTTGAAGTTCGAAGTGATCGACTCCTCCTACATCTCTCTGTACACAGGTAAGGGCCACGGCAAGCAAGGTCTCGAGGGGGCTGTAGGTGTTGGTGCTGCCGGGGAGGGACAGCACCAGAGCCCGGGAAGGAGACCAGTCCTGGGAAATCAGATCCTGGGGGCAAATCTCAGCCTCTCACACCCACCGGAGCTTCTGCTGGGTGTCAGGGAGGAGGCAAGGGGCTGGGGTGGGCAGAGGTGATGCGGGGAGCGTGCTGTGACCTGCCTGCGGGTGGGACGCGGAGCTGACATGCTCCGGAGACATGGCTCTCCTGGTGCTCCAGCCCCGTCCCTGCTAATGAGACCAGGGAGGGCTGGCTCCTCGGCCTGGCCCTGAGTTACGAGGAGCTGTCGTGTAAGCAGGGATGGATGGCGCAAGGTTTAATTAAATCTATAGATCTTCTGCTTCCTGCCCCTTCCCTGGCAGCAAGAAAGGACTTGATAGATGGGTCCTGCCCCAGTGCTCGATGCGCTGGAGGACTGCTCATCAAACATGCCCTGGGAGGTGTCGATAAGGTGTGGGGGGGGGCAGGCAACTGGGGATCAATGGGGAGAAGAGGAATGGGGTGGTGGTGCTGGTATTGATGCAGGTGCCCGTGAGATGAATGATGTGCAGATAAATTCCTCCCCGCGTCGTTATCCGTCAGTGCCAGCACTTTCCGCTTCTCTTTCCCACTTCCCGGCTCCTTCGGACCCCAGCAGCATCCCGGGGTGAAGCCACGTCACTCATGGGGAGCCGGTCCCGGTGGCATGGGGGACACCAACAGCGCACGGAGCATCCTCCTCCCTCCCTTCCCCTTCTCTGGCCTTTTCCAGAGAAAAAAGCTGGAAAGCAGATGAGAAAGCAGCCGTGCCCCCCCAGCCAGCTGCAGGGAGGCGTTTGCGGAGCCTTTCCCCACTGCCAGCAGAAGAATTTGGGGTTCAGGAAAGGGGACCCTCAGGAGCCACCTGTCTCCCTGCTGCCGGCAGGGAGTGAGATGGAGCACCCGTGGGTGCCCAGGGCTGGCGGCTCTGACCGTGGCCAAGGTGACCGGGGCAGGGTGACCTCCCACGGGCAGTGCTGGGGGCTGGTTGGTAGCCAAGGACAATGTGCCACCCTCCTCCCTGAACAGGAGGCCAAACCGGCTCACGTTGCCTTTACCCGCACCTCTGCAGGGAGGAACATCCATGGTTTGATTCCCGTGTCCTTGGGAGTTCAAGCCCCCGAGTGTTCCCAGCCCTTCTCTGTGAGTGGTGCTGGTATCCAGGCCAGGGCTGCCTGGCCGAGATCAGTTGTACCCGGGTCCTCTCAGTGCTCATTAGTGGATGGCAATAATCATTAGGCTGATTAGTCACAGGGTCTGCGAGCGTGTGGGAGGCCTGGAGGGTTTGCCCTCATGCAAACACATCAGCTCCCTTTGTTCCTTCCCCCGGGAGCAGGAGGAATCCACAGACCTCCAACCTCCGAGCCCTCTTGGTGGGAGGGATGGAGAGGTTGGGAGGTGCCACCCTGGAGGATGCTGCTGGGTCAAGGCTTCGTGTGCCCATGGGGTTCAGCTCCTGTCCTCTCCTTCTCCAGATGAATCATCCCTGAAGATGAACCACGTGGAGCACATCCCACAGACCTTGGCCAGCCACAGTGGGAGCTACCTCTGGGAGGCTCAGCAGGATGAGCATGGGGCTGACATGCTGAAGCCTGACCCCAGGGACACCTTCTTCCTCAGTGAGTGGCCGGGACCAGACCCTCACAGATCTCTGTGGGGTTTTGGGGGAGGAAAAAGGCAGGACCCGGCTGCCACAGGCACCCAGAGCATCCCTCCTACCTTCTGCGCATCTCCTGGGTGGAGGGCAACTCTGCTGGGGTCTGTAGTGGGGTGAGCTGGGATGATTTGGGGTCCAGGCTGTAAGGTGGGATGGGCTATGGGGAGTGGTGGGGCATGGCTTGGGGCTGAGCTGCGGCTGCTTCTCCCCAGCCCCTGCGATCGAGGCCTCCCGGGTGGAGAACGTGCTGGTGCCCTGTGCCTACAGCCCCACCTACGTGGTGAAGGACTTCCCCATCGCCCGCTACCAGGGCCTGCAATTTGTAAGTGTCTCCCCGTGACAGGGACGGGGTCACGCTCCCGTGGGGGACATAGCGAAGCGGAGCGCTTTGGCCTCGCCCCAGGACAGGGGTGCTTCCACCTGGTTAAAATCCAGGAGGAAACGTCCCTCGCTGGAGGATCAGGCTGAGCTTCCCGTCTTGACCCAAAGGGGTTTGGGTTAAAAACCCCTCGGGGCATTTGAGGTGCTGGGGTCACCTTGCTGCTGGAGGGCCGTGCTGGTGGCCTCTGGTCCCCAGCTCCTGGCCCTGCCAGCCCCCAATTCCTTGGAGTGAGCCCACTCTGTGCCGTGATGACAACTGCGTGGTCACCTTCCCAGGTCTACCTCTCGTTCGTGTACCCCAACGACTTCACCCGCCTCACTCACATGGAGACGGAGAACAAGTGCTTCTACAGGGAGTCTCCCCTCTACCTGGAGAAGTGAGTGTTGGGGGGCTGGTGTTTGGGGGTGGTACCTGCTGGGGAGGAGGGGGCTGAGGTCAACAGGGCACTCTAAGAGCTGGAGAAGCAGCGCTGAGGTAGTGCACCCTCAGCCCTGTGTCCCCCCTCCAAGCTCTGCCCCCCATGGAAGGGCCACCTCCGGGCTGGCTCCTTCCCCATCTCTTGGGCGTGCAGCAGCCTGAGACCTGGCAGTGCTCCTGGATTTTGGGAACCCCAGCTCCCTTTGGAGCTGGGCTGTGCCCGGGCACCTGCGCCGCAGCCGGGGATGTTTGTCCCTGCATGGGCTCGCGTGCGTGCGAGCACGTCCCTCCGCGCACACCCCTGCCTTAGCCCCAGGACCTCATCCCTCCTCTCTGTCTCCCAGGTTTGGTTTTTATAAGTACATGAAGATGGATGAAGAGGAGGAGGATCCGCGCCAGCGAGCCTTTCTCTTCCTCAGCCCAGACAGTGAGTCACCGCTCCCCGCTGGCAGCTCCCGGGCATCTCTCAGCGGCTTGGCACGGGGCTGAGCGCCCGCCCTCCTCACCCACCGGCCCGTGGCTCCTTGGGATGATGCCTCCAGAGGTGCCGGGGGGCTCAGGGAGGGCAGGGCTGCCCGGAGCAGCTTGTCTCCAAGCAATCCCCCCTGCTCCATGGTCACACATCCCGCTTGGCTCAGCCACAGATATGGGAAGCGGGATGCAGGAAGCAGGATGCTTGGGTTGGGATTTGCCTTCCCTGCTTCTTGAAGCATCTCCTGGGTTGGCCTGGGCAGTGGGCAGCAGGATCCAACCAGATACGGTGTGGAGTCTGGGGATGCTCACAGGACCTGGGTTGTCGGAGCCTGCCCTGCTGTTGGTTTGGGGCTTGGCAAAGCCTTGCCAGGCTGAGTTTGCTCCCGGATGGAATTAGAGTGGTGCCGAGATGTGGCACAGGCTCGGAGGGGTTAATGGGCAGAGGCTGGAGCTGCCAGCCCTGGTGAGCATCCCTTAGTGCCAG
>JAOXNH010000039.1:69729651-69742948 GCA_028566575.1 Bartramia longicauda | reverse complement strand
CACGCCCGCCGCACCGGCCCCGCTGCAGACGGCATCGCCCACCCGTGCCGGGGCGCCCGCGCAGCACCCAGGGGTGCACCCGCCTGCCCGGGAGGATGCTGCAGGGCAACGGCCCTCCGGGGCCACCCAGCAAGGTACGTGCCGGCCGGTCCCGTGGCTGTCCCCGGGGAGCACCAGTGGCACTTGCTGTGCCACCCATCCCCATGCTCCGGGTGGGAAGGGGCAACGCAGGTCAGGTCCCTGCTCCTGGCCAGCATTGGCCAAGAGGCTCTTGCCCTCCTTGCCCTGTGCCTTGGTTTCCCCGGCACGGCTCTTGGCACACGTGTGCCGTGGCCAGGCTTGCGCGGTGCCGCCTTGGCCACTCCCTGCGTGAAGCGCCGATGGCACCCGCAGCCACCAGCTCCCCCGGGGACCCGGTTTTGGGGACCGCAGTACTCGGGGGGTGGGAGAGGACAAGGAGTGCCCAGGAGGTGGGGTCTCCCTGGGGACATGGCTCTGCCACCCTGTGAAGGAAGGGATGAGGTGCCTCCAGGCTGAGGGGGGCAGTGACTGATTTGGGGACCCCCAGGCTGAGTTTGTTTAGCCCCGTGTCACCCTGACCGTGGCTGGATCCCCTCGGGAATCCTCCAATTTTGCTCTGAATGTGGGGGATTTTTGGTGCTGATTTGCTGCTTTTTAAGCATCCCAGTGCATGCCCGCTCCCGTCGAGCCTCTTGGTGAGGCGAGTGCTGCCGGTTTTGCCTTAAAACCTGCCTCGGCCCCCCCTGCAGCCCCCAAGACCCCTCAATTTCCATCTTCAAGCTTTAGGGCAGTGTCAGGTCTGGGGGATGGGGGCTTGGAGGGGAGGCAGAGCCTGGGGGAACGGGGCTGCCAGCGGGCTTGGGGACAGCTCTGGGACCCCCTTTGTGTCCCCCCCACCCAGGGGGGCTCCCGGGGCTGTCCCCAAGCCCCTCGGTGCCTGGCATGGGGAGGGCAGGCAAGTGTCGACTTGCTCGGGGAGCGATCCGCCCTCCCCGCCTGCTCCCGGGGAGGAACCCATGATTCATACGGGCTCAGAGGGCTGGGAGCGCCCCACTGAGCTCTGCCAAATTCGGTGCACCCGCTGACGCTCCCCATGGGGGTGGTGCCCAGATGGGAGAAGAGGGGGCGCCCTTGGGGTTATCCCTGGGTGCTATACCCCAAAAGGGTCAGGTGTGACCCCTAAACAAAGAGGGGGCTCCCAGTAAGCCTGTGAAGTCCCTGGACCCCAAGCTGGGGAGGTGGGTGTCCCCTCCCCACCCCCATCAGTCCCCAGGCACGATGTGATGGTGGCACCGGGGTCTGCAGCCCACTGGGGTCTGGGGAGGCCATCAAAGCAGGGACTGTCACCCCAAAACGCTCATCCGCAGCTCTCGCCACCCCGCCCCGGCATCAGCCGCTGCTCCTGCTGACGGCGGCACATTCCTGGGGACGGCCGCCCTTTTCACCCTCCCAGCCCAGCCCCAGCCTTGTCCTCAACGGCCCGGCCTTGTCATCACCGGGTGGCGTCAGCCCCGGCCGGCAAAGCCCGTACCGCTGCTGCCAGGCGGGTCCGCAGCGGTGACGCTGAGCCATGGCTGGCTGCGGAGCTGTGGCCGCGTCGCCACGCTCGCCTTCAAACGGCCCGCGCCGGACTCTGCGGCTGGTGCGCTGTGCCAGGGCTGAGCGGCAAAACACCCTGTGCCCACACACCGGGGCAGAGTTGAAGGGCTCAGGCGGGCTGAGACCGGATACAACTCAGTTCAGGAGTGAGCAGATCAGTCAGCGAGCTGGGGGCTGAGGTTGAGTGCCACGAAACAGCACCGTGGGGACTCTGTGAGCCGTTCCTGAGCGCACCCTGGGCCCGGGGGGGCGGTACGTGGCATCCCCCACCCTGGGGTCGGCCGGGGCGGCTCAGCGGGTGGGGCCAGCCTAATTAGTAGCTGTGGGGTGGCAGCGGCTGAGTCACCCCGCGTTCGTTACTGCCGGGCCTGCCGGCGCTCAGCCACCCCTTTTTTTTTTTTTATTATTGTTGTTTTTTAATTCCCCAGCTGATTTGAAAAGCAAAGCAGGGAGGGACTGGCCAGTAATTAATGCCAATTAGCCCCCACTCTGGCCCCCCACCCTGGAGGGGTTTGCTGGCCGTGGTGGTGGGCAGCCTAGGGGGCTGGGGTCAGTGGTGGGGCTGCCCAGGGGTCCAGGGCCCTCCTAGGAGGGGTCTAGGGAGTGTGGGGCTCTCTGAGGAGGCTGCCCGGGGCTCACTGGGGGCGGCGGGGGGCATGTGGGGGTCCAGGACTGGCTGAGGACCTCGCCTGGGGGTCCAGGGCTCTCCTGGGAGGCCATGTGGTGGTCTGGGGCTCTCCAGGGAGGTTGCCCAGGGTTCTTAGGCTTGGTGGAGGGACAATGTGTGGGTCTGGTGCTTGCTGGCAGGGCTATGTGGGGGTCTGGGAGTGAATGGGGAGGCTTCCTGGGATTTGGGGCTCTCCTGGGAGACCACGTGGGGGTCCAGGGCTGGCTGGGGAGCTTGCCAGGGGGTCTGGGGCTTGCCAGGGAGGCCATGTGGGGGTCTGGGACAGGTTGCCTGGGGGCTTGGGGCTTGCTGGCAGGACCATGTAGGGGTCCAGGGGGTCAATGGGGAGGCCATTGGGGGTCCGGGGCTTGCTAGTGGGATAACATGGGGGTCCGGGGCTTGCCGGTGGGGCCAGGTGTAGGTTTGGGGCTCTCCAGAGTGGCCACGAGTAGGTTTGGGGCTCACTTGAGGAGCTCCCTGGGGGAGTGTGGGGGGGTGGTGTGTGTCTGGCTCTCCCTGCTGGGGTCACAGGTACGACCCCCCCAGACCCCATCCCCTGCCCTCGTCCCCGCGAGGCCGCCCCGGGCGCCTCCACCTTTGGCGGTGAGGTGCGGCTGTTGGCGGGGCCCGGTGCGTCCCCCCTCCTTCCCGCCGAGGCGTGGCGGCGGCGGGGCGGGCCGGGTGCCTCCCTTGGGCTCCGGGAAGCCGCTGCTGCTGTGCTCACCTGCGCAGGCTGGCCTGGGCCCGCGCCCCGCCATGGCTGCCGCCGCCATGCAGGAGACTAACACCTTCTTGCTGTCGGCCCTGCAGCCCGAGGCCGGCGTCTGCTCCCTGGCCTTGCCCTCGGACCGGCAGCTGGATGGCAGGGGCCGGGAGGCGGCGGAGGCCCAGCGGCTGCGCAGCGCCCGTGTCCAGGAGCAGGTCCGCATCCGCATGATGCTGCGGGGGCAGGCGGCCGCCCGCCCCGAGCCCCCCGACGTCGCCGACGGCAGAGGTGGGAGATCCCCCGTGACCCCCAGGGTGACCGCGGTGAAGATGGTGGTGGGAGCCCCTTGGCTGGCCCCGGGCTTCGTCTCAGGCCATGGTGTGGGACTGGGGGGGTCACCCCCCACCCTGACTACCTCCCTGAGCCCCCCACTGCACCCCCAGCACTAGGGAGGGGGTGACATGGCCCCAGTCTGGGCTCACTGCAGCCCACTCAGGGATCGTGCCTCAGTTTCCCCCCCTAGGGGGATTGGCATTGAGGGTTGGGGGGTTCCCACACCCCACTTTGGGCTGGGATAAGGGGATTTTTCTTGCCCCAGTGGATCCCTCCCCAGCCCCCCCCGGCCTTTGAGTGGCGCCGCTGGCCGGGCTCCAAGCTCCTCCATTTAACGTCTGCGCTCGCGGCCTACGCCCTCCTGCTTCACTCGGCACCGACGCGGGGTCCCCCTGAGCCCCCCTAATCCCAGGGGCTGGGGGAGCCCAGTGGTGATGGGGAGAGACACCCCCCCCTCCTTGGCACCCCGAGGGCTGCCCAGGCGCGGGTGTGAGTCACGCTCCTGTCACCGCCGGGGCTGGCTGCGTCCTCGTCCTCCTTGTCCTGGGGCGGTGGTGGGGTGGGAGGGTGGCGCGGGGTGTAGGGGGGCAGCCGGGTCCCTGCCGGGCACCTATCCCCGGGGTGGTGGGGCCGGGACTGGTTTTTGGGGGGATGCCTGGGCTGCTGATCCGGCTGCGGCGGAGGGGACCGGGCCAAGCCGCCATGTCCCCGCCAAGGTGGCAATTACTTCCCCGGCTGTCGGGGCGCAATGGAAGGCGGGGAGGCTGCTGCTTGGCACCACCGCCGCCTCTCCTACTCCCCGTCACCGGCAGGCAGGCGAAGGCAGCCTCCTCCTGCTCCCTCGTCCCCCTCAGCACCACCAGCACTGCTGCAGCTCCCCAGGCAGGTTCCCCAGGATGAGTTTGTGGGATCTTCAGCCCCCCGGACCATCCCTTCCCCCCCGGTGCTCATGTTGACCTCTCTGTCTCCATCCCGCAGGCAGTCAGTACGGCACCACCCTGCACTCCTCCTTCAGCTCCCGCTCCCAGAGCAATGGCTTGGATGCCAAAGCCTCGGTATGTACTGGGGGGGGGTTCGTCCCCTACCCTGTGCCCATCGCCGTGGCAGCCGGGGATGCTGGTGGAGACCTAGCCACAGGCTGGAGCTTTGGTTCTGCCAAGAGAGGTGCCTGGCTCCATCCTTTCCTCTCCCTGCAGTGGGGATGGGGGGGACAGGCTCGTGGGCACTCCTGAACCCCACGCTTTCCCCCCGCAGCTCTACCAGCCGCTGGCCAAGAAGGATTTTGGCACGCTGAAGGGCAGCAGCTGGTCCTCACGCTCAGCGGTGGACCTCACCCCGCACAAGCGGATGGCGACCATCAGTAATGGAGGCCTGGCGAAGGGCCGGGGCTACGGCACCGGCTACGCCATGTCGCAGGTGGCCACCAACTCCCCGCGGCCCAACTCCTTCCACGAGCGCAACTACCGCTCCCGGCAGAACTTCGACACCCTCTCGCTGCGCTCCCTGCGGCTGGCCGACGGGCCGCTCCCGCCCACTGCCATGGCCGATGACCGCTACAGCGTCATCTCCGAGCAGCTGGACCCCGTGGGGCACCGTCCCCTCTACAAAAGCCAAGGCAATGGTGGCTTCGCCCGCTCCTACACCTTCGAGAGGCAGATGAGCACCGGCTCGGCCACCAAGGCCGCCTCCGAGTGGCTGGAGGGGGGCGAGGTGACCCAGAGCCGCACCATCCGGGCCCCTGCCATGCGCACCCTCCAACGCTTCCAGAGCAACAACCGCTCCCGGCTGAGCACCGGCTCCTTCGGCAGCGTCCCGGCGGCCTCGCAGGCAGGCGTGGGGAGCTCCTACCTGGGGATGGTGGAGCACAGCTCCCGCGCCCCCTCCGTGCGCAGCCTGGCCGAGTCCAGCCACCACCTGCAGGACCAGCGCGCCATGGAGATGTACAACGGGCACAGCACGCTGCTCAGCCACCAGTCAGGGGGGTGAGTGCCCCCGTTGTCACTCGGCTGGTGAAGGGCAAAACCCTCCGTCTCTTGCCTGGCATCACCTTGCTGCAAGGGATGCAGGAGGAGGAATGAGGTGGTGGGCACAGCTTGGGGCCACGGTGATGGACCATGGCAGGGGTTGACCTCCGAGCGTGTCCTGCATGTTTAGCTCCTCTCCTGGACACATCCTGAGACATGAGGGTAGGAAGATGCTCGTTCAGCTGGGTTTGGACTCCCAAGCCCCCAGAGCGTGGTGAGGAGGGAGATGGGTTGGTGGGTCTCTGAGATGCAGGACAGGGTGGGGTGCAGAGGTGGAGGGCCCCTGTGGGATGCTCTGCCTGGGCTCTTCCTCACCTGCCTCTGGCTTCCAGGTTTGATGACATTGACTTGCCCTCTGCGGTGAAATACCTGATAGCCAGCGACCCCAACCTGCAGGTCCTGGGCGCTGCCTACCTCCAGCACAAGTGCTACAGCGACAGCAACGCCAAGAAGCAGGTGAGCCCTCGGGGGCCAAAGGGGAAGGGGGTGTCCCCAGCCCCCCTGCCGTGGTGGGACATCCCTGGGAGGGTGGAGGAGGTGGAGGGAGCCCCCAGCCGAACTGGGGAGCAGCCGGGCCTCTCAACCTGGCTGGGCTCTCCCTTCCCAGGCTCGCAGCCTCCAGGCCATGCCCAAGCTGGTGAAGCTGTTCAACAGCCCCAACCAGGAGGTGCAGCGCCATGCCACCGGCGCCATGCGCAACCTCATCTATGACAACGTGGAGAACAAGCTGGCGCTGGTGGAGGAGAACGGCATCTACGAGCTCATGCGGACGCTGCGGGAGCCCGATGACGAGCTCCGCAAGAATGTCACAGGTTGGGGATGGGGACAGGGGTGGGCAGGGGTCCTCCTTCTGCCGGGGGTGGCTCGTGGTGCCCCCACCCCATGAGTAAAGCTGGAGTGGCACTCCATGGGGATGACCTCTTTGCATCATTGTCACCTGCCCTGTCCCACGGCTGCGGGTGGTCAGCACAAGCCACCCCCTGAGGAGGTGGGTCAGGGTGGATGTGCTCTCCAGCCACCCCTGGGACTGAAGGCCCCCCTCCGCACAGGGATCCTGTGGAACCTCTCCTCCAGTGACAACCTGAAGGATCGCCTGGCCCGGGACACGCTGGAGCAGCTCACAGACCTGGTCCTGGTCCCCCTCTCTGGGCTGGGGGGCTCAGGTGTCATCCAGCAGAACCCCTCGGAGGCAGAGATCTTCTACAACTCCACGGGCTTCCTCAGGTACCTGCTCTGGCCCTCCTGCTGTAGATAAAGGTTTGGGTGGGGGAAGAGACGCCATCTGTGCTGCACATATGGGAAGTAAGGTCCCCAGGGCTCCTTTCTGGGGTCCCCATCCCTTGCAGCACTCGTACCTCAAGGCAAAGCCTGGCCAACCCCATGGAGAGGTATTATCTGCCCTCCCCACCATGGTGCCTGGTGGCAGGAGGGAGGTGGCTTGGGGGAAAGCACCTTCTTGCCGTGATGGTCCCACCTTCCCTGTGCAGGAACCTGAGCTCTGCCAGCCAGCAGACCCGGCAGAAGATGCGTGAGTGCCACGGGCTGGTGGACTCCATGATCCACTATGTCAACAGCTCCCTGGAAGTGGGCAAGTCCGAGGACAAGGTGAGCCCCGGGAGCTGGGGCTGGCAGGGTTTGGGGGCCCCGAGAGCAGGTGCTGCTTCCTCCCTCCCTCCTGCCGGACACCTGGCCATCGTGGTGCAAAGGCACGTCATGATGGGATGGTTGGAAAACCAGCCTGGCTCCATCTCCCCTTACTGGGCACGGTGGGACGCCACTGGTGGCATTGGGGTGACTCTGGCCACCCCCATGGGATCCTGCCCCAGGGGACGTGTCAGATGGAGATTTTCTGGCAGGTGGCAGAAGGACTGACTTCCCCTGTGCCCCATCTCCCCCCACAGAGTGTGGAGAACGCCGTCTGCGTCCTGCGCAACCTCTCCTACCGCCTGTACGATGAAATGCCCCCCTCCTCCCTCCAGCGCCTGGAAGGCCACAGGAGGAACAACAGCAGTGTGGTGACGGGGGAGCTGGTGGGCTGCTTCAGCCCCCAGAGCAAGAAAGCACGGGAGGTCAGCGGCCGGGAGGCAGGGGACACGGTGACGGCGTCACCTAGGTGGGGTTGGCACCGGGAAGCAGCTGGCAGTGGAGGTGACGCTGGGGCGGAGGTGGACGCTGGCCTCAGCTGGTGGGTGGGACACACGGGTGAGCTCAGCGGAGGGTGAATCAGGGGCGTGGGGGTGAATCAGGCTGCTGAACCCCCACTTTTCCACCCCACGGGGCATGACGCAGCCGGGGTGACCTGCTGGGCCACTGCCAGCCTGGAGCTGCCCAGCGGTTGGGGCCAGGCACGCTGGGGAGAAGGGGGACACCAGCAGTGAGGGATGCTGCAGAGTGGACACCCCCTGCAAGTCTAACAGTGCCACCCCCTTGTCCCCGCAGCACTACATGAACGCGGACATCGTCACCTTCACGGAGGTCTCCAAGGACCCTAAGGGCATGGAGTGGCTCTGGAACCCGCAGATCGTGGGCATCTACAACCGGCTGCTGCAGCGCTGCGAGCTCAACAAGCACACGACGGAGGCGGCCTCGGGCGCCCTGCAGAACATCACCGCCGGGGACCGCAGGGTGAGGGGCATCCCCTGGGGCTCCCCCCCATCTCCCCTGGATGTCCCCACTGCCTGGCTGGTCACAGCCATGCCGGGGAGGGGATGCACCTCCCAACCTTTCCTGGGTGGGGGACGTGGCCATCACACTGCTTGTCACCTGGACATGAGTCACCCCATGGCCCCGTTGAGCAAGAGGAGGAGGAGGAAGGTGGGGTGGGAGGAGGAGGCAGATGGAGGGTCCCAGCGGGTGTCTCTAAGGGGGTGTCTCCTCGGCAGTGGGCAGGCGTGCTGAGCCGGCTGGCCCTGGAGCAGGAGCGCATCCTCAACCCCGTGCTGGACCGTGTCCGCACCGCCGACCACCACCAGCTGCGCTCCCTCACCGGGCTCATCCGCAACCTCTCCCGCCATGCCCGCAACAAGGACGAGATGTGTGAGTGCCGGGACTGTGGGGGGGAGCCCCACGGACCCTCTCCACCCTCTTCCTCCTTGCTCTGCCCCCCACTTACCTCCAGCCGTGTCTCAGCACCGTCCTGCCTGCTGCAGCCCTGCTCGTGGCTGAGCGCGTGGTGGCCGGTCCATCCTCAGTGACCGAACACCCCCACACACACGTTGTGCTCTCCCTCCAGCCCCACCATCTCACTTGGCTTTGCCCTCATCCCCGAACTCCTCTCACAGGTGTCCAGGAGTCTCAGCAGAGACTCCAGAGAGCAAAGGGCTGGAAGATGTCCTTGATGCTCCTTGGCTGGACTCTGTCCCCTCATTGCCCCTGGGAGGTTGCAGGGTTCATCCTTGGGCTGATGCATGCTCCCTGGGTCTGACCACCATCCCTGATGTGATGCCTTTGCCCACCAGCGACCAAGGTGGTCAGCCACTTGATCGAGAAGCTGCCGGGGAGCGTTGGGGACAAGTCACCGCCTGTTGATGTCATCGTGAACATCATCGCAGTCCTCAACAACCTGGTAGTGGAGAGCCCTATGGCTGCCCGCGACATCGTCTACTTCGATGGCCTCAGGAAGCTCTTCTACATCAAGAAGAGAAGGGACAGGTGGGAGCTCCCTGTGTCCTCTGCTGTCCCAGCTCAGATCTGGGGTCCAGTCTTCCTCCTCCTTCCCTGGTCCAGCTCCCAGGTGCCGGGAGGCACTAAACCAGCTCAGAGTGGCCTCATGGCCACCTTCCAGCCCTTTGCCACCTCCTCAGGATACCCCATCATGGGGTTGCCCATCTCTGCAGCCGCCTTCTTCCCACCTGGGTGCTGCTCACCTCCTGCCAGAAGCACTCGGCACCCTGCCCCTGCCCTTTAGTCTTCTGCCTCTTCCCACCAGCGCCAAGTGCTCAGCCCCTCAGGGCCCCTCTGGGGTGGTATCCTTGGGCTGAGGGGCACCTCCCCATGCCCGACGGTGCCCAAAGCTCATGGCATCCTGTCTCTGCCCCAGCTCGGACAATGAGAAGTCTTCCAGAGCGGCAGCCAGCCTCCTGGGCAACATGTGGCAATACACCAAGCTCCACCGGGACTTCAAGATGGTACGTACCACCCTGCGGTGCCTCCCCCAGCCACAGGGACACTGGGAAGGATCCCAAGGGTGCATCCAAGGGAGTCAGGGCTAGGGGCTTCCCCCACACCTCCCAAATGCTTCCAGGGATAGGACGGGCCCCAAATCCTGAAGGGCTGGGGATGTCCCTAGAGCATTGTCCCTGTGGTGGCCCCTGCACCAGTGGGGTGGGGACAGCGTGGCCCTGCCGGGGCGGGAGCGGGATGGGTTTGTGTTTGCATTCCCAGTGAGGGGTGGGCAGGAAAGGTGATGGTGCTGGCACCCCCCTCGTGTGACGGGTGGCCTGTCTCCTTGCAGAAGGGGTACCGGAAGGAGGACTTCCTTGGCCTGTGAGGACACCCTTCGGGCGCCGGACTGCCCGGCCCTGCCTCTCCCCAGGACGCTCCTGGCTGCTGGCCCTGCCCTGGGGATGCTGCTCCGTAGCGTAGTCCCCGTTGCGTCCCTCCTGCCCCCCTCCTCTGCCCCATCCCCTTTCCCCCGGGCTGGGGGACGCTTGTCCTCCCTCCTGCCGCAGCCTTGAACCCAGCGACTGCATTTGGCTCTGCTGCAGGCACCCCAGTTAGTGGGGGGCTGCCCCACGGCACCCGAGGGTGCTCAGCCCCAGGGACCCTTCCTGCTCTTGGGGAGCTGCTGCGAAGCCCGGCTTGTCCCGGGGCTCGGCAGAGGGGCAGGAGCCGCAGGGCTTTGGGGAGCCTCCTGCAGAGCAATGCTGGTGGGGAGGGGGGGCTTCTGGGGGCACCCCATTCCAGCTCCCCTGAGTCACGGCACCCCGGGGGCTGGGAGGGTGCCGGTGTGGGGCTCTCCGTGGGTTACACACGCTCTGCCCGGGCTGGGTGGGGATGGGGCTTTGCAGAGCGCGGCGGGGGGCTGTGGGAGGTCTGAGGTGGCTTCCCACGTTTTTATGGGGCAGCCCTGAGGAGCTGGGAAGCAGCATTGGTGATGCCGTGCCGAGTCCCCCCTTTGCCAGGAGCAGTGGGGGGTGGGGTTTGAGACTGCCCTTGCCCTCGCTGCCAGCAGCTGGGGTGTCCCTGAGCCCCTCTGTCCCCATCCCTGCACCCCGCAGGGACTGTCCCCGTGCGGGCAGGGACGCTCCTGCGGCTCCTTGCCGTGGGCTCTGCTGAGGGCTGGGCCTGGCCGGCGCTGTGCCAGTGGGATTCGGGCAGGGCCAGCCGGCCGGTGTTTGCCAGGCAGCGTCTGCCCCTGGGTGGGGAGATGCCCTGGGTGCCCGGCACAGTGGGGCGGCGGGGGCCAGGCCGGGGCGCGTGGGTGGGCTGTGGGGTGGCTTCGGGCTGCCGGCGGGTGTGGGGCTGGGGGGGCGACCCTGTGCTTGGGGGGCATCGTGCAGCCCCTGTGGGAAGTGAGGTAGAGTAGGTACAGGGGGTGTTGGTGGGGGAGACTGGGCGGCGCTGCCGGGAGGGGCCGTGGTGTGCCCCCCCTGGTGTGCCGGCACCCAGCACGATCCGGGCTGGCACGTCGGGATGTGTTTGTCCCCCCACCTCTCTGTGCACAAACCCCCTGAGCCCTGACTATCCCCAAAATAAAGGCCTTGAATGATGCCCGCTTGCCCCCGCGCTTGGCTGGCATGCGGGAGAGGAGGTGCCACCCCCACAGAGTGTCACCCCCTCGCTGCCTCCGGGATTGCTCCAGCTCAGTGCAGTGGGGACACTGGCACAGGGACAGGACACAGCATGGCGGTGCCTGCCCCGCCATGGGGAAGGACCCACCGGTGGCACCCGTGTCCCCAGGGATGGAGCAGACCCACTGGGAGCAGCAGCATTTTATTGCCACGGGACTTTCCATGGGAGAGAGGGTGCTGTGGCCGCTCCCCTCAGGCATTTCCCTGCTCCTGGGACTGGGGCGCGCTGCTCCTCAGAGAGCATCACCCATCCCAGCGCTGGTCCATCAGGCAGGAAAAATGTCCCTGCAGCCCACGGGTGCCCAGGCACTGGGGGCAGGTGTGTCCCCTGGGGATGGTTTTCCACCACAGAGCGTGCTGCCAGGAGGAGCCAGCTCCTGTCTTTCCCACCGAGACCTGGGCTTTGGTCCCGTCATAAAGCCCGGGCTCCTCTGCCCGTGATCTGTGTCCATGCAGCCCCGTGGAAAGGGGGACGCCGCCTTTGCTGTCCCATGCTCCTCCTCAGATGTCATCCTCCGTCACCAGGCAGTAGAAGTCTGTGCGGGCGCCGTAGTTGCGCGACCCCAGGTCGGAGATGTCGAGCTCGGGCCTCTGGCCGTCCTTGAGCTGCGTGTCCTCCCTCGTGCTGGTAGCCGAAGCCAAGGGAGTGCCAGGGCCACCGATGCGGGGAGGTGGGGGACTTCCGAAAACACACCCCCGGAGGCCTGCAAGGAGTGGGGAGATGGGGGTTTGGTGGTGGGGAAGGGGCTAAAGCCAGCCTGGCTGCCACAGGAGGGCGAAGCAAAGCCCAGAGGTGACCTGGGCACATCAGTTCCCCCCAGGAGAAGCAGCAGGGGACAAGGACCTGTGCCGAGGTCTCCGTCAGGGTGGAGGTCCCCACCGCTGTCCAGGTAGCTGCTGTGCAGGATCAGCATGGGGTCCTTGTCCTCCTGCAGCTGGGTCTGCGGGTCCCCCATGGCCCCCTGCAAGGACACTTTGCGGGGCAGGGCCAGGCACAGCTCCTTCCAGAAGTCCGACGAGGGGGTCTGCACGGGGCAGGGAGGAGACAACCAGCGTCGGGACCACCACCAAGCCAAGCCCGGCCCACAGTGGGGCTGGGGAAGGCTCTGTGGGGCTCGGCAAATTCTCCCTGGCGCTGGGAGCTGCTGAGCCAAGGCGAGGGCTGTGCTCCCGGCATGGCAACGTGCCCACACGCCGGTGGAGAAACCGGCCCAACCGGCTGCAACGCTGCCGGGGGCTCCAGCTCCCAGCCTGGCCCCAACATGGCCATGGCAGCCATCAGCCAACGCTTTGCTCTGGGAGCCCAGGTTTGCCCCGGCCAGGGCAGACCCCAGCGTCGCACAGGGCTCCTGATGGTGCACGTTAGGGGAGCGAGCACCCAAATCTGGGGCTGTTTCTGGTTTTCTTTTTAAATTGCCTTTAAAAGGCGAGTGCCCCAACCTGCATTTTAGGAGCACTGTGGCACAGGAACAGCCCTGGGGTGTGATGGGGAGGCTGACCCAAACCGGGGCGCTGGGGAGGGAAATGGGGGTGCTCAGCTCTCACCATGGAGCCTGCTCGCCACACCAGCAAGGTCACGGCGCTCCGGTGCTGCTTCAGCAGGCTGATGGCAGGGTGGGTGATCTCCCGGTACTGGCTCTCGAAGACGATGAAGATGGGTTTCTTGGAAAGCTCCAGCAGCCTCCACAGCCCTTCCCTGTGGTACAGGAGTAGGGCAGGAGGGTGATGGATCTGCTGGCTCCTGTCCCCTGGGAGCAGGCAGCAGCCACCCCTACCTGAAGCTGCTGTTGCACCAGTCTTGCTCCAGGTACGCGATGGAGAGGACCACGATGAGACGCCGGCACCGGCTCACGTTCATGATCAGGTCGGCTGAGGGCTCTGCGAGCAAAGGGATTTGAAGCCCCCGGGTGCCAGTGTCACCCCTCTGCCTGTCCCCACAGGGCCGGTGCCTACCTGAGTTGGGCAGGATGGTTTGCTCATCCAGGAAGAGCTTGTATCCGTAGCGGTTCTCCAGCTGCGGCTTCATGATGAAGTGGACAAACTTTCGGTCATCAGGGGCAGCAGCGTGTGAGACGTAGCTGGCAAAATTCATGAAATTCAGTGAGCAACGCTTAAACAAAGAAGCATCTGGCATCATTCACAACACTGCTGAGAT